>CM045734.1:1366746-1376746 GCA_024760905.1 Plotosus lineatus | reverse complement strand
GCGTAACGAAGAGTGTAATGAACAGTGGAAAGAAGAATGTAAAGAACAGTGTAAAGGAGAGTGTCAGGAGCAGTGTAAAGAAGAGTGCAAAGAACAGTGTAATGAACAGTATAATGAGCAGTGTAAAGAAGAGTGCAAAGAAGAGTGTAATGAAGAGGGTAATGAACAGTGTAAAGAACAGTGTAATGGAGAGTGTAATGAAGAGTGTAAAAAGAGTGTAAAGAAGAGTTTAAAGAACAGTGGAACAAAGAGTGTAATGGAGAGTGTAAAGAAGAGTGTAATGAACAGTGTGATGAAGAGTATAATGGAGAGTGTAACGAAGAGTGTAAGGAAGAGTGTAAAGAAGAGTGTAATGAATAGTGTAACGAAGAGTGTAATGAAGAGGGTAAAGAAGAATGCAACGAACAGTGTAAAGACCAATGTAAGGAACAGTGTAATGAACAGTGTAGAGAAAAGAGCTCAAGCATTTTAATAAACATTCCTAAAGCAGCACCTTTAAAAGCTATGATGCATCAAATCATCAGTTAACTTTCCAATTCATTTTTCAACAATACTTTTCAATTAAGAATCTACATTCCAGCCTAAAATCAAATATTTTATTGTTAATATTTCAAATAATATTATCATCAAGTGAATTCTATGCTCCAGTCTTATCTATGCTCCCATCTGATCATTGTTTCTTTCTCATCCACACTCCAATCTAATTCACACTCCCTTTAAATCTACATTCACATCTCGTTTATACTCAGGTGTAGTCTGGACTCTGATCTTTACTTACAGCTAATTCAGAATTACTTCTGATCTATAGTCACATCCAATATATATATATATATATATATATATATATATATATATATATATATATATATATATATATATATATATATATATATATATATATATATATATATATATGTACATTAGATCTATAATCCCAACTCGTGTATACTCATATATTCATCCTATATTTAAACCCAGTTTATACTAAGTTCCAATCTACAGTATACAAACATCTAATCTATATGGGTTTTTCCTTACATCTACTGCAGGAGTTTTTCCTTGCCACCATCACCGCGGGTGACACTCATTAGGACATGACGCAGCTGGTGCACAAACATCAGACGCTGACCATCGTGGGAAGCCCAACCATGCTGTGGCTCCCAAAGAACTAGGTTGTGCGATGCAACATCCAGGTGGTGAATGCAGCGCTGTTACTCGTAATCTCCTTGATCTGATGTTTGATGGTAGCAGATGTCCATAAAGTACTAAGTTTGGGATGCTATACTATCAGTGATGAAATAGATATTAACATTCAAGTAGAGCAGCCGTCCAACCTTTTCTTTTCCTAACTGATAGTGTCCAGGTGTCCAGAGATTAGAAGTAATTCTACTGAGCTGACAAAATGTGCTTTTTCAGCTGCTCTGTCATAATAAAGTGCCAAATGTTTTTCATCTTGTGAAGCACACGCCAAAGCTGCGGCCTTCTCGAAACGTCATCATCATCATCATCATCATCATCATCATCTTCCGCTAATTCTAGGGTGGGGTCGCGGGGGCAAAAACCTAAGCAACGAGGTCCAGACGTCCCTCTCCCCAGCCACTTCCTCCAACTCTCCTGGGGGGATACCAAGGTGGTCCCAGACAAGCTGAGAGACATAGTCCCTCCAGTGTGTTCTAGGTCGACCCCGGGGTCTCTTCCCGGTTGGACAAGCCCAAAACACCACACCAGGGAGGCATTCTGACCAGATGCCCAAGCCCCTCAACTGGCACCTCTCAATGCAGAGTAGTAGCGGATCTACTCTGAGCTCCCCACGGAAGGAAGAGCTTCTTACCTTATCACTAAGGGAGAACCCCGACACCTGGTGAAGGAAGTTCATTTCAGCCGCTTGTATCTGTGATCTTGTTCTTTCGGTCACTACCCAAAGCTTGTGACCATAGGTGAGGGTTGGAACGTAGATTGCCTGGTAAATTGCAAGCTTTGCCTTGTGGCTCAGCTCCTTCTTCACCACAACGCACCGGTACAGGCTCCGCTTAGCAGCAAAGGAAGCAGTGATCCGTCTGTCGATCTCCTGCTCCATCCCTCCCTCACTCATGAACAAGACCCCAAGATACTTAAACTCCTTCACTTAGGGCAGGACCTCATTCCCGACCCGGAAGGTGCATTTCACCCTTGTCCGACTGAGAACCATGGCCTCAGACTCATCCCGGCCGCTTCGCACTCAGCTGCGAACCGTTCAAATGAGAGCTGGAGGTCCCAAAGGGACCACATCATTTGAAAAAAGCAGAGACGAGATCCGATGGCCACCAACCCAGAACCCCTCAACGCCTCAACTGCGCCTATAAATTCTGTCCATAAAAATTATGAACAGAATCGGTGACAAAGGACAGCCTTGGTGGACTCCAACTCCCACTGGAAATTAATTCGACCTGTTATTGCCAATATAGACCAAACTCTGGCTCTGATGATACAGCGACCGAATGGCCCATAGCAACGCCCCACAAGATTGTTCGAGGAACACAGTCGAAAGCCTTCTCCAAATCCACAAAGCACATGTGGACAGATTGAGCTCCAGAATTCTGTGGAGCATAGAGAGTTGGTCAAGAGTGCTGTGGTCAGGACGAAAGCCATATTGTTCCTCCAGAATCCGAGGTTCGATTATCGATCGGATCCTCCTCTCTAGCCCCCTGCATAGACTTTCCCATGTAGGCTGAGGAGTGTGATTTACCGATAATTGGAACAAACCCTCCGGTCCCCCTTCTTAAAAATTGGGAGCACCACCCCAGTTTGCCAATCCAGAGGTACAGCCTCCGATGACCACGCGATGTTGCAGAGACATGTCAACCAAGACAGTCCTACAGCATCCAGAGCCCTGAGATATTCCGGGTGGATCTTGTCCAACCCCGGAGCTCAACCACCAAGGAGTTTTTTGACAACCTCAGTGATCTCCACTCCAATGATGGGCGGACTCCCACCCAAACCACCAGGGTCTTCCTCTTCCAGAGAGGGCGTGTTGGTGGGATTGAGGCAATCCTCAAAGTATTCCCTCCACCTCTTGACGGCATCCCCAGTCGAGGTAAGCAACTCCCCACCTCCACTGTAAACAAGTTGAATTGTGACTTAGGGTATCCTGGTGCCAAGTGCACTTTTGGGCACACTTATGTTCGAACATGGTGTTCGTGATAGACAAACTCTGACAAGCACAGAAGTCTAACAACGACACACCATTCGGGTTCAGACTGTAGAGGCCGTACCTGCCAATCACACACGTCCAGGCCACACTATCGTTGTCCACATAGGCGTTGAAGTCTCCCAAGACAACGAGTGAGTCTCCCGAGGGAGCGTTCTCCACCCCCCCCCCCAGACTCCAAAAAGGGTGGGAACTCTGAACTGTCATTTGGTGCATAAGCACAAATAACAGTCAGGACCCGTCCCCCCACCCGAAGACGGAAGGAAGCTACTCTTTCGTCAACCGGGAAGAACCCCAACATTTGGGCACCGAGATGGGGGGCAACAAGAATACCCACACCGGCTCGCCGCCTCTCCCCATGAGCAACTCCAGAATAGAATAAGGTCCAGCCGCTCTCGAGATGGATGGTTCCAGAGCCCAAGCTATGCATTGAGATCAGCCCAACTATATCTAGTTGGTATCTCTCCACCTCACGCACGGATCCTTCCCTGCCAGAGAGGTGACATTTCATGTCCCCAGGGTCAGAGTAAGTAGCCGAGGATTGGTCCGACAGAACCCATGCCTTCGACTGCCACCCAACTCACACTGCACCCGACCCCTAAAAGTCCTCCCACGGGTGGTGGGTCCATGGGAGAACGGAGCCATGTCTCCTTTTCGGGCTAGGCCTGGTCAGGCTCCATGGGCAGATGCCCAACTACCAGGCGCTCGCCTTTGAGCCCCTCCCCCAGGCATGGCTCCAGGAGGGAACCCCAGTGATCCGCGTCCGGGCACAGGATACTGCTTCTTAGATGTTTCTTAGATCCTCTTCTCGAAACGTACTCACATGTAATTTATACTCGTGTCTAATTTATATTTATATCTAATCTTTATTTGCATCTAATCTTTAGTCATATCTAATCTATGCTTTTATCACATCTGTACTTACGTCTAATCTATTTGTAGTCCAAAAGTGAAATCCAGATCGATGGTAATTCTATACTGTCACATCTATTTCGATTCACAGATATCATTCTTATAGTCAGAGATTAATCTGTCCACATTCATTTTGTGATCATACAAAGATCCCTGAGGGCAGTGCTGGAGAACTGATCCCAAGGTCGAGGGTTCAAGCCCCACCATCACCGGGTTCTCACTGCTGCCCCCCTCAGTGCAGCTAACTGGGTTATGGAAGGCCAGCTGTGTCTCTCACTGTCTGTGGTGGGAGGTTCATATAAAAGAACCATTGCTGACTTTCGTCAACAGAAGCTGCATAGCTTCCAAGTGACACATCAACAAGGTGCATGACTACTAACTCGGATATCACAAGTTTGAATCTGGGTTGAAACACAGCCATCCAAATCCATCAGCCCTAATTGGCCAAGTTCTCACCAGAAGGAGGGATGGGATGGGCTCACATCCCTGTCAATCACGGCAAATGCCAGTCGATCGCGAGTGTCTCAGGCTCATTCAAAGCGCTTTCCCTCCAAGTGTGTTAGACAGCTCCCAAAATACGATTTGTTTGACAAATACCTTTTTCGTTTGAAAAGAGGTGGGTGCATGTGTACGCTTTGGCCCCTCCCCTGACCCTCCCTGGTCATTACATGATAGGGAAGGCAAAACCTGATGGGCGGTAATTGGATACAACTAAATTATGTAGAAAAATGGGGGGAATTCCTCTTCCTGGAAAAAAAGAGTGGCTGCTATCATGTGTGCATGTTTCTGTCCTGCAATGGCCTGTCGAGCTGTCCAGGGTGTACTCTGTCTTCGTCCAGAGTTGGCTTACATGGGCACCAGCCTCCACTCGACCATAATTGGGATTACGGAGTTCAGAAAATGGATGAATGAATGAATTGTACTCTGGATGTGTGCTGCCGAGTCTCCCTCTGCACCATCTGATCTCATTCTTAGCTGTCATGTGGAAATCTATTCTGTCGTGTCTAATTTTATCCTCTTCGCTTTAATTTGATCAGATCGAGGCCCATTCAGGTTGTGTACCGTGTGAGCAGCGCTGTAGGATGGCGTGTTTTAGCCGTGGCACAGCAGATGTTAGCAGACACATGGCGCATGGCTCATAAATTATGAAGCTGCCCTTTTCTCGATTCCTCTCCAATTTCTTCTCATTCTTTTCATCATGTGTTTTTTTCATCTTATTTCTAATAACATCATCTCTTAGATTCCTGACCAGAGCTCACGGACTTCTCTGCACAACTGTGCACTAAAATATTTCTTTTTAATTTACAGTGACAGGATAATGATTACCAGTGAAGAAAAATCACACCTCGTCTCTCTCTCTCTCTCTCTCTCTCTCTCTTTCTGTGTCTCTGTGTCTTGATATATCTCTGTTGCTCTGTCTGCCTGCCGCTCTCTCTCTCTCTCTCACACACACACACACACACACACACACTGTAGCTTCATCCAGATCAATATCATTTCAGTCATAAACTTTCTACAGGATCTCAGGATGACTATTGTACATGTTGGGATTATTTCAAACAGAAAGCTTCACCTGAAGGATTTGTTGGGAAGTTCTGCACAAGCATAATTACTGGATGTCAGACATGATTATCCATTCAGTTCCAAGTAGATTAAATAAAAATGAAACACAGTGGTGTCTTTTGGAAATAAAATGGACCCGTGAGTTTCCTCCTGTACACGAGTGTTAATGAGCCCTGCACCGACCACCATCATATTATTAACATCACCCTCTTTATCATTTCTCCTGAAATCGTTTCCCTTCCTCTGTTTTTTATCACGCCATCGCAGACTTTTGCACTTTCTATCGACCGCTTTTGCTCCGCTAAGCTATCATACGCACACAAGATCGTTCCTTCTGTTACGCTGTCACATTATTTTTATTGTAAACAGATACAGAACCAAAACAAGATGTAGAGCAGGTGAATAAGAGATACTCATTCATCATTCAACATTTATATATTTATATTCATCCAGAATGGACTGACGATGCAAATTCAAGACTGACAGGAGGGGAAATTTTAACTACTTTGTAATCATAATTTGTAATTACACACACACACACACACACACACACACATACATACATACATACATATATATATATATATATATATATATATATATATATGTACACACACACACAGGAATCCCTCACAGGACCGAAATCCCCCCACGACCGCTGATTTCCGTGAAGTAGGATCGACTCCCCTGACTGATGTATACGTACATGTATATGTGTATATAATATTAATAAATAAATATCCAATGCTATAAATGATTATAATAACAATTAAACATTGAAAAATAATGCATAAAATATAAATAAAATACAAATACACACACACACAGACACACACACACACTCGGATGCACATCTCACAACGATGTAAATAGTTTTGATGGGGGATTTTTTTTTTTTTTTTTTTTTTTTTTTTCATAATTGGCCTTGTTTGTATTACATCTTATGCATTGTTTTTGAGTGTTTAATTGTTATTATAATCATTTATAGCATTGAATATGTATTTATTGATATTACGTACACATATATATGCACGTATAAGTCAGTCAGGGGGGATTTTTGGGGGTACTTTGTGGATCTTGGTCAAAATTAACAGCGGAAAGTGAGGGATCCTATATATATATATATATATATATATATATATATATATATATATATATATATATATATATATATATATATATATATATATATCAAACTTTATAAACTAAAATTTTGAAAGTGTGTGAATTTATCTTTATTAGTAGGTAATGTTACTTTGAAGATTTTTGTTGTTTAAATGAATCTCTCTCTCTCTCTCTCTCTCTCTCTACCCCCCGCTCTCTTTTCTTCTCTGCTCTCCTTTTGTCCCCTCCCCCTCTTTCCCTCAGCTGTTTACTGATTATAGTGACATTGGGGTAAATTGGGGCAGAACACAGGGCACTGATGCAGAAGAGACAGTGGTGCAGGGAAGGTTTGGGTGCATCACTCTTCCTCTCACTGCCTCCCTGTTTCTTTTACTATTAAATCTGTCTCCATAATGTTTCTCTCATTTCATCTCTCACCCTTTTGTTCTGTTGCATGTTGTTATTAAAATCTGGGCCATAGAACTCTAAACATGATCTTTAATGCTTCAAGGATTCACTCGTTTTAAAGATTGTAAAACAGCTTACTTAACAACACACACACACACACACACACACACACACACACACACACACACACACACACACACCTTAAAAAGAAAAATGAGCAGTACCTTTCTTGACGGTGATTTAAGAACAATTACAGTCCTCAGAGAATAATACTCTGGCACTTTGACCACAGTGTGTGAGTCAACAAAGGCACAGTCTCCTCGGAGAGACTCGCAATCGATTGGTGTGGGAACTCCGCACGCGCGCGCGCGTGTGTGTGTGTGTGTGTGTGTGTGTGTGTGTAAAATACAATCTATACAAGCAGTCTGGCTTTATGTTGAGCTCACTGAACAAAGCCAATATCAATCACTGTCTGCCAAATTTAACTCACACACACACAGAGAGAGAGAGAGAGAGAGAGAGAGATTTTCCTGTTCTTTTCTATGCCAGCGAAGCCCTTTAAAATGTAACTATAACTAATTTCCTTTTTATTTCTCTATTTACCTGTTTTAATATGAAAACAAACAAATCAATCATCATTGCAGATTTGGGAAAATATTTTCACTATTCCATAGTCTGTGTTTGTTGTTGTTGTTGTTGTTTGTTTGTCTGTCTGTCTGTCTGTCTGTCTGTTCTTTTGTTTCTGCTGTGGTCAGCTGCTTGATATAAGAGTAAAGAGTTTTCTGATCTAAAATAAAAGGTGCTGATGTGGATCCTAATTTAAAAACCTAATACAAAGTATAAAATAATAAAATCTTGAAAAAAATCTTATTTTCTTCCTTTCACCGTGACAGTTTACAGCACTACAGTTCACTTTTCTGACAGCTTCATTCATTTTTTTCTAAGCAGAAGAATCTGTTTATTTGAAGTGTTCAGCTTCCAGTATTCGTTCATCATCATTTCTTTCATACTATTAATCCACTCTGTGATTCCTCCCACTTATTCAGCATTTTATTCCAGACACAGAGAAATTAAACATATCCTTCATTCAGTGGGATAAACAGAGTCCCAGTACTGAGTTGGACTATCTCATGCCACTTGATTTTTATATCGACATTTCAAAGTTGGTGAACTTTTCATTTTTTTTCTATATTTCTGGCAAAACATGATTAAAAAAAAATCAGACTTTTACACAAATGCTAATAGGGTGTACAGAGAGCCCAATAAAACAAATGATACAAAAATATTTCACATAGTAATTTATTTAATGAGGAAAATTATTAATTATTAAATATGTGTGAGTAACAATGGTATGTGAAGGTTTTCTTTCAAAGCCCCATGTGCAGTAATGTCTGTAACTGAACATTTTGATGCACAGTTGTGCCGATCCATTCAGACGGATTTTATTTCATTCCTCCATACAGAACACATACAACTCTGGGATGCCGGCAGGTTGCATCACATAAATTGCTCATACAACAGTTATAATGAATAAGGTCATGACTATGGCCTCACCCTTCCAAAACACTAACGTTCTTCTTTACCATGATTTAGTACAACGACTTATGGCTTTAAGGTCATTGTCTTGCTGATTTACTCATCATCATCATCATCATCATCTTCTTCTTCTTCTTCTTCTTTTTCATCATGTTCTTTTTCTGCTTAATCTGGGGTTGGGTCGCGGGGGCAGCAACCTAAGCAAAGAAGTCCAGACATCCCTTTCCTCAGCCTCTTCCTCCATCTCTTCCGGGGGTACAACGAGGCGTTCCCAGACAAGCCAACAGACATAGTCCCTCGGGTGTGTTCTAGGTCAACCCCGGAGTCTCTTCCCGGTTGGACATGCCCGAAACACCACACTAGGGAAGCGTTCAGGAAGCATTCTGACCAGATGCCCAAGCCACCTCAACTGGCCCCTCGCAATATGGAGGAGCAGCGGATCTACTCTGTGCTCTCCCCGGATGGTAGAGCTTCTCACTCTATCTCTAAGGTAGAGCCCCGCCACCCAGCAAAGGAAGCTCATTTCAGCCGTTTGTGTCAACAGAACAGTACAGGCTTTGTTTAACAGCACAGGCTGCAGCGATCCGTCTGTCGATCTCCTGCTCCATAATTCCCTCACTCGTGAACAAGACCCCAAGATACTTAAACTCCTCTACTTGGGGCAGGACCTCATTCCCAACTGGGAGGGTGTATTCCACCCTTGTCCGACAGAGAACCATGGCCTCAGACTTGATGAAGCCAAAAGGACAACATTATCCACAAAAAGCAGAGACGAGATCCGATGGCCACTTAACCAGAACCCCTCAACACCTCGGCTGCACCTTGAAATTCTGTCAATAAAAATTATGAACAGAATTGGTGACAACGGACAGCCTTGGCGGACTCCAACCCTCACATGAAACGAATTCGACCTGCTGTTACCAATATGGACCAAACTTATGCTCTAATGATACAGCGATTGAATGGCCCACAACAATGGGTCCGGAACACCGTACTCCCAAAGCATGCAACTCAAGATATTCCAAGGGACACAGTTGAAAGCCTTCTCCAAATCCACAGAACACATGTGGACAGATTGGGCAAACATTCATGCCCCCTCCAAGATCCTGTGGAGCGTATAGAGTTGGTCAAGTGCTACGGCCAGAACGAAAACCATATTGTTCCTCCTGAATCCGAGGTTTGACTGTAAGTCGGATCCTCCTCTCCAGTACCCCTGCATATACTTTCCCGGGTAGGCTGAGGAGTGTAATTCCCCCAACAATTGGAACATACGCTTTAAAAAGGGGGACT
>CM045734.1:1331746-1361746 GCA_024760905.1 Plotosus lineatus | reverse complement strand
ACAAATGCTACAATCAGAAGTTTTTGATGTTACATGAACTTGTAAAACAGATAAACCGACTATGGAGACGGGTCATGTAAACGAACAGGAATCTGTGGTGAAAGTGAAGATACTGGAAAGCAGGAGTTGTGCTTTTAGGAAGACAAGCATGGATCACAAAAAGTCGAACCGATTTTTTTTCCCAATCGTCACGTTCCCAAAGAGTGACCCGGTGCTGACAACTCCCGTCGTGTCTTTGTTTAGAGTAAAGGGACCTGTTGTGGTATTCTGCCTGTCTTTATGTTTTCTTTTTCTGCATTCTTCATGTTTTCATGTTCAGAGATGCATTTCTGTTCATCACAATTGTAAAGAGTGGTTATTCGTGTTGCTATATCTTTCCTGTTCACTCGAAACCCTATGGCCAGTCTCCAGGGACCTTTTTTTCACCAGGATATTTTCACTTGCATAATTTCTACTTAGTGCATGTGTTTTATTCCCTCCATCCTCTGTAACCCAGAAAACTCAAACTGAAAATCTCCCACACACACACACAGAAAACCAACCCGTCTGGCATCAATATTTACATACCAAGGTCAAAGTCACTGAGGTCAGACTGTCCCTTCATTGCGATTGATGTGAACGTCACCCGACGCTCAAGACCACATCATTTTATGAACTGTGTCATAAACACATAGCTATCTCTTCTTTAATTGGCAGAAC
This sequence comes from Plotosus lineatus, assembly GCA_024760905.1. Taxonomy (NCBI): domain Eukaryota; kingdom Metazoa; phylum Chordata; class Actinopteri; order Siluriformes; family Plotosidae; genus Plotosus; species Plotosus lineatus. The sequence continues at coordinate 1,361,047 of CM045734.1, read as the reverse complement.
TCTTGCTTTACTGCACCGTCTTTCTTTCAGGCATTTCTGACTTTCATTTCCAGCCAATCAGATCCCTGGAATGATATGCAAATGACTCATTTTAATGCACATGCTTGCAGCTCTTCCTCTCCTTCCCTCTGTGTACGTGCCACCGCAGTGCCCCGAACCTGTGTCATGTGAGCACACAGGCCCTAGCAACAGTGAGGACGCAAAAAAATGAGTTCTTACGGATGAGAGGAGGTGAGGCCGTACAAGGCAGAACATTAATAAGTAATGGGCCAAACAGTTTGAAATGCCATCCTCGTTAACATGACCACAGCACCATCGTTTGCATGCAAGCTGGAAGAAAAAACCAGCCTCCACCCAGCCCATTGCTTCATCACTTCTTCTCTATGTTTTCATAATTATATACATTATACTGCAGATTTCTTTGTAGAAATCAATGTATTTTGCTTTATATTTCATCAGAACCTCTTGACATCGGTGGGTGTTGATCAGTTCCCAGAACTTCCCTGTTGATTTGTTAATTTTTAGTGTTTTTTGAGAACTACCCTGATACAAAGTTTTACTACTTTCATTGAAAGGAAATCAGTTACCTTCAGTCTGCCTGAGCACTGAACAGATCAAACCATAAGTCCACATTATTTCGCACGCACACACACACACACACACACACACACACACACACACACACACACACACACACACACACACACACACACTGTAGCTTCATCCAGATCGATATCATTTCAGTTATAAACTTTCTACACTGGTGAAATAATATATAATATATAAATCCTCTCTAATGCACATTATTGACTGACATGCAGTAAATTATTTCTATTTCATCCGATTCATTTTGAATAGGTCAGAAAATCACAACACGTTTTTACCTGACTTCCAAAGTTCACAAAGAAACCTTTCTAATTTCTATTAGATTGTGTGGTCTATCTCAACAACGGATGTTTTTGCAGTGCACTTCATGTCAGTCTTGAACATCAATCAATGTTAAATATGTAGGGATAGATTGGCAGTGGTCCAGTGGTATAGGGTGCTGGATCGCTGATTCTAAGGTTGGGGGTTCGAGTCCCACTCTCCACAAGGTTGTCACTTTCCCCTCCAGTGCAGCTAACTGGGTTATCAAAGGCGGGCCATGTCTCTCACTGTCTATGGTGAGAGGTTCATGTAAAAGAACCATTGCTGACTTTCGTAAAGAGGAGCTGCAGAGTCGGCAGTGTGTTTCTGTCCCTTGCTAACGGATTGTGTCAGGAAGGGCATCCGACATAAAAACCTATGAAACAAATCAAACATGCGAATCAGATGATTCACTGTGGCGACCCCTGAGAAAGGGAAAAAAACTGAAAGGAAATCTCCTCTCAGAGTGGCAGCTACACCAGTGAACTGCTTCCAAACACCTCCTTAAAAAACACCTTTTCCCATACACCCTGCTCCGAACACCCCATTCCAATCACCTGATTCCAAATACTTCCGTTCAAACACCTCATTCCAAACACCCTGTTCAAAACACATTGCGCATTGCACACATGTTTTGTCCCACGTATCCCCGTGAGGTCCAGCCACCGTCCATATATGGTAAAGGACCCTGACATGCATTTTTCAATTTGGGCTTTTAAGGAAAAATGTGAATGCAGGTGGTGGCATTAGGGCACCAGAGCCTTAGGAAAACAGGCCAGGTTTCATTTTCATTTAATTTATTATTTGAATTGACAGGATTTTTTTCCTTTTCTCAGTGGCTGAATTCCTTTAATTTTTATTGCATGATTTTTGTAAAGTTGGAGAAAAGGAGAGTTCATCCATTCTTCTGCTGCACGTCTGTTCTTAGTTTCCAAGTCCGAATGAAATTAATTAGTTGAGAATATGAATTGATCAGTATTTCTAAAACACCACAAAGAACAAAAGAATGACTTTTATTTAAAACTTTCGTTTTTCACCTTTTTCTTCATTGACGTGTGTTCAATTTCATAATAATGGCTTTGGATAATTAAAACAAGCTTGAAAAAATATATTTCAATTGAATAGTTGAAGAGGTGAATGATAGGATTCTTGTGATTCTTACAGTTTTATTTTCCTTCTGTTATCCATGTTCCATATATCCTTAATCTTCATGGAACTACTCTCTCTCTCTCTCTCTCTCCCTCTCTCTCTCTCACACACACACACACACAGTCTGCAGTCCCCCCTCTTCCCCTCTTGTGCCCACCCTCTTGCTCTCTCACTGTGGTTGAAATGTTGTGACAGCACTGCGCGACTGTTGTCGAGAGTTAACGTTGCCAAGTGCACATTATCCTGTAAGACTTAATATGCAGGTTGGAAAGTGAGGGCCGAATCTCAAATTACAGTTTGCCAGAAGTAACACTCAGCATGACAACAATACACCCTCAACCCCACCCCCACCCCCCACATAGTCATGCATATACCTGATACATTAAACCATTCCACCTTTGGAATATACAGTTACAAATACATGCTGTTTTTTTTTTTTTTTTTTTTTCTTGAGTGTCTTTTTTTGTCTCGATTACCTAAACCAACAAGATTCTGCTTTGTCCTCAGTTGGTTTGTGTTTATCAGGATTACATAACAACATTTATGTCTGGAATTTCCTTAACTTGGACTTTAAATTAAAAAGGATCTGTTTAATTTTGCAGTTGATCTGGATCAAATTCTGGATCTTGGAATTTTTAAGAGGATTATTACATTGTAATTTATATATATATATATATATATATATATATATATATATATATATATATATATATATATATATATATATATATAAAGATTTTATTTATATACAGGGATCCCTCACTACTTCATGAGGCTTCGGTGCATTATAGTTTTTTTTTTTTTTTTTTACAAAATAAATAAATAAATAAATATTTATTGAATTAAAAATTAAGAAAATTAAGAAAAAATAGGGGAAAAAGTTAAAGAAAATGTCACAAAAACAAGGCCAATTATGCAAAAAAAAACAAAAACAAAACAAAAAACAAAACAAAAAACCCCTAAACCAACACAAAACAAAAAAAAACAATCTCCCATCAAAACTATTTACAATGTTGCATCTGTGTGTGCACATGCGGGCATGTATGTGTGTCATCTTCTTCTCATGCAATACCATCTGTATAAGTGTATTCATATTTTATTTACAGCTTAGGTTATTTTTCATTGTTTAATTGTTATTATAAGCATTTATAGCATTGAATATGTATTTATTGATATTATACACACATATACATGTATGTATACATCGGTTGGGGGGGGTTATCCTACTTTGCGGATTTCGATGGTCATGTGGGGATTTCGGTCCCAATTAAACGCAGAAAGTGATATATATATATATATATATATATATATATATATATATATATATATATATATATATATATATATATATATATATATATATATACACATATATATAGTGCCCTCCCATGGACCCACCATCCATGGAGTTTTAGGGGTCGGGTGCAGTGTGAGTTGGGTGGCAGCCGAAGGCATGGGTTCTGTCGGACCAATCCTCGGCTACTTACTCTGACCCTGGGGACATGGAATGTCACTTCTCTGGTGGGGAAGGAGCCTGATCTGGTGTGCGAGGTGGAGAGATACCGACTAGATATAGTCGGGCTCACCTCAATGCATAGCTTGAGCTCTGGAACCATCCATCTCATCTGAGTGCGAAGCAGCCGAGATGAGGATCAGTACCTCCAAGTCTGAGGCCATGGTTCTCAGTCGAACAAGGGTGGAATGCACACCTCTGGGTTGGGAATGAGGTCCTGCCCCAAGTGAAGGCGTTTAAGTATCTTGGGGTCTTGTTCACGAGTGAGGGAAGGATGGAGCGAGAGATCGACAGACGGATCGCTGCAGCCTCTGCTGTTAAGCGGTGCCTGTACCGGTCCGTCGTGTTGAAGAAGGAGCTGAGCCGCAAGGCGAAGCTCTCAATTTACTCGTCGATCTACGTTCCAACCCTCTCCTATGGTCATGAGCTTTGGGTAGTGACCGAAAGAACAAGATCACGGATACAAGCGGCTAAAATGAGCTTCCTTTGCCGGGTGGCGGGGTTCTCCCTTAGAGATAAGGTTAGAAACTCTACCATCCATGGAGAGCTTGGAGTAGATCTGCTGCTCCTCTGCATTGAGAGGGGCCAGTTGAGGTGGCTCAGGCATCTGGTCAGAATGCCTTCCGGACGCCTCCCTGGTGTGGTGTTTTGGGCATGTTCAACCAGGGAGAGACGCCGGGGTCGACCTAGAACACGCTGGAGGGACTATGTCTCTCAGCTTCTCTGGGACCGCCTTGGTGTTCCCCCAGGAGAGTTGGAGGAGGTGGCTGGGGAGAGGGACATCTGGACCTCTTTGCTTAAGTTGCTGCCCCGCGACCCGACCCCGGACTTAGCGGAAGATGATGATGATGACTTTATATATATATATATATATATATATATATATATATATATATATATATATATATATATATATATATATATATATATATATATATATATATATATAGTGGGCCATCTACATACATAAACCTCTGAATACAAAAAATCCAGGTTACGAAACACATTTTCCTAAATTTTCGCCCTCTGTATATGAAACAATCTCTTCTTACGAAAAGTGCCAAACACGCCATTCAGAAATTCAAACAATGCGTGACTTCTCTCTCATTGGCTGTGTCCCAACATCCTGCCCTGCTGGCCTCCCATTGGCCAGGAGGGAGCTGAACTGTACCCATACTTCCTGTACCCATACTTCCTGTTTGTCACACGCGTGAAGGAGAATTGAACAGGACTGTTGGCGCTTGAGGTTTTTTTTTTTAGACTGATCATTGCAGCATTATATTTTTTTATCCATCATGGACCCCAAGAAAGTGATTCCTGGTGACACCGAAAAAGAAGATGCGGGCTCCGTATCAATTGAAGTAAAGCAACAGATAATAAAAAAATACGAAAGTGGGATGCGGTTGAGTCGCCGAAACCCCTCTACAATCGGGACGATATTGAAGCAGAAGGAGACCTTAAAAGTCGAGATACAGTGACGGAGGCAATTATTTCGGAAAAAAGCAACCACCATATTTTAGGACCTCATGAAGCAGGGTGGGGGTGAGAGTTCTTCAGAACAGCAACCCGAAGACTTTAAAGAGTCACATGGGTGGTTCGAGAGATAAATAATTTTCTTTTACTTTTAACACATATTTCATACAAAATTGGTGTACAGTAGGCCCTTGACTATTCGTGGTTTTGCAGTCACGGTTTGAGTATTCGCGGACTCACAAGCAACTGACACGTCACTCAAATTCAGCCAATAGCTGTCCTCCTTTCTGCTGATTGGTAGAGATGATGTAATGCCCCCTTTTCCTCATTCGCACACAAGGTGTCAATGAGCCTCTTTTTTGAGTGTTTTAATTACCAGTTAAGCTGTATAATGCCACTCAAACGCTGTACGTCTTGTCTGGCTAAGCGCTAGAAAAGGTAATGACGTTGGATGTCTCTTCTGAAGAAATAAGACTGTGGCTCACACCTGAATTTCATTCTTTTCATCTACTCTCAATAAACACAAGCATGCTTACCTCTGCACCAGAGGATTAACTCACACGTTTGTTGCAGGTGACAAACGGAGCTTGTGAGACGAAGCGCGGCTTATCTGGACTTCTGATCTTTTAAGTGTGCAAGATCAAGCTCTGTGTGTCACCTGCAACAACCACCTCACATTCAAAGGGGAAGGACTTAAGAAGCACGCTTTAATTGAGGTGAGCGTGCGGTTTGTGTTTATAGGGAGTAGATGAGATTACTTGATTCAAGTATCAACTGATTTCAGTCTGAGCAGCTGAGCCACACCCCTCAGCCAAAACAGAGACAAACAAACATTCTAAACATTAACTTAAGACACTGTACTGGAATAATAATTGAAAAAGACTTTAATACTACAGCTTTACAACAGTTCAGATGATTATCTTCAGGCACGTCAGAGGAAACTGTAGTTTTTTTCAGGAGAAAGTCTTATTTCTTTAGAACAGACGGTGCTTAGTTGGCATTTGAGTGGCATCATAGAGCTTAACTGGATAATCTATTATACATACAACATGAAAACATGTATATATTAGAACCAGCAGAGACTTGGGCTCACTGTGTGCTTTTGTTTCATTAACATTATCTGCTAACATGTGTCAGAATTTCATGTAAAAGCATTTTTATTTCGTGTCTTTCTTAAATTTGATTCAGAAGAAGAAGAAGATAAATTCACTGAGAAAATGTACAATCAGCCTCCACACCAGCAGAGTGACATCTCCCACATCCATTCATACTCACACACCTACACACCAACATTCACACCCATACACCCCCAAAGTATTCAGCTAACAGGTTAGGAAATGTAAAATAATCACATATGAATGCACATCTCTGTTATATACATACAACTGTCTCACATGAGGACAACAGTCCAGATGTCGTCTTTTGTGTGTGTGTGTGTGTGTGTGTGTGTGTGTGTGTGTGTGTGTGTGTGAGAGGGAGAGAGAGAGAGAGATAGAGAGAGAGAGACTATACACCCCTGTTATTGAATACAGTATTATATGCAGAAAGGTGGTAAATCACGCGTCCACTACACTGAACTCCAGTCATTGTGTCAGTGTTTTCACTACTTTGGTAAAAGGAAGAAGATAAAAGGTTTAGAATTCATTTCAAGTGTGAGATTTGCATTTCGAGTCACATTTTGAGCTGAATTTGCATTTCTAGTCGCATTTTGAGTTGATTTCAAGGGTGTCATTAGCATTTGGAATTCGTTGGTGTTAATTCTTAATATAAAGTCCACAGAGCTGTTAATGTTCACAAACAAGCCTTCGTTAGGCTGAAAATTAAACCAAACCTGTCTGAGATCGAAAAGAATCACCAACGTACAAATTTGGAATGTTCTTAAGAAAGAAAGAATGGATTGTTGAGTTCAAGAGCACCAATAGGTCCTGAAGAGCACTGAACACTCGATGCTCTGGTCGCTGAGATAAGAGTTATTTCACTGGTGAAGAAAGTTATTTGCACCACCTGATCATGAACAACCTCCAGGAGGGCGGCATATGTTTGTCAAAGTCAACAACCAAGAGAAAATTTCACCATGGAAACCAAAAACAGTGAGGACAGTTCTGTGAGAGAAGAGTGAGATGAAAACGATCTATTAATATTACTGGCATTGTAAACTCCACACACTTTAATCATTTTCTATCACAAGTACACACATCTCTGTCATAAACAACCTGGAAACTGATTTGTTGTTGTTGTTGTTGTTTTGTGGCATGATGTGAACGGCGTTCTGACAGAAGGAACATGTGTAGATTTGTGTGCTGTGAATTTGAAAGAATTATGGCTGCACTGAGCTCACAATAAAATGTGTTGTACGTCTGTCATGGAGAACACATACCAGGTCTGTAAGTCAAGTGGTGCGATGTTCAAGCAAAAAAGAAAGAAATCTACAGAAAAGATACAGGAAGGCATACAAGGAAGTCCCAAAGGTTTAACAAAGAGAAATTACAGGACTGTTCTTAAAAAAAAACAGAAAAAAAAAAAAAAAAAAGTATATTAGAATAAGAATTTGAGCGCACCACATGACCCAAAAAGCACAGGCAATCTGTACATGTATTGTAAGACAACCATAGAATGTCAAAGGGCATTGCACTACAGATCTGGGAATGAACGTGTCATTGAGAATTCCTGATGTGATGGAGAAGAACTGATGCACTTTAAATACATATTTAAAATATTCATGTATTTTGTGACTTGAGTTTTTTGTTTGTATGTGTTTATATGTATCATCATGAACACAAATTATACCTGATCTCTCTCTCTCTCTCTCTCTCTCTCTCTCTCTCTCTGTTATGTGTGTGCATAGGTAACAGGTTTTTCTTGACATCGTATGGGGCCCTGTACATATCTGATGTTCAAAAAGAGGATGCACTTTCAACCTATCGCTGCATTACGAAACACAAATACAGTGGAGAAACCCGACAGAGCAACGGTGCTCGTCTTTCTGTCTTGGGTGTGTATACTGCAGTTTAGTTTTTTTTTGTTTGTTTGTTTGTTTGTTTTTAATAACATAAAAGAACATAAATAGACTGTTCTGTGTTTTTGCTCAGAATTCATCACCTTCTTGTGTTTCATAGCTTTTCAGAATCAGTAGTGCAGATTAACTGGGTTTTATATAAATAATGTCTTCATGCTTCTGCTTCTGATTTTTTCCCTCTATTTTTAAAAAGATAATTTTCATGCTCTGTTTGTGACTATATTCTGACTGTGGTAATCCAGTAACAGAAACATGTGGTGACGCTTGAGTGTGAGTGTGGTGTGTGTGAGAGAGAGAGGCATAGTCAGTTTCATTGATTTTTTTCTGCTGAATAATCACATGATGGATGTGTATGGTGATGATGTCATCTGGTTGGTGTGGATGTTACCTGATGGGTGTGGAGATCATCTGGTTGGTGTAGATATCACATGGTTGGTATGGATATTAACTGTTTGGTGTGGATGTTACCTCATGTCTGTGGAGATCACCTGGTTGGTGTGGTTGTCACATGATGGGCGTGGATATCATCTGGTTAGTAATGCTATTATCTGATTGATGTGGATATCACATGATAGGTGTGGATATCATCTCTAACACAGATGAAAGAGAAAAACATATATATATAATAAATCGATGTTATTGAAAACCTGTGTTAACCACAGATCCGACCGAGGCGATGCCCTCAGTGATGGACAGCTTCCAGTCAGGAGAAGTGCAGGTGGGTCGCAGCGTGGAGCTGCCGTGCATTGCCTCAGGCTTCCCTAATCCCACTATCCGATGGCTGAAAGACGGCAGGCCACTTCCGGCTGACTCCCGTTGGACCAGACGTCTCACAGGTCTTACTGTCAGTGACCTACGAATGGAGGATTCAGGCAACTACATCTGTGAGGTCACCAATAGCTTTGGCTCGAAGGAGGTCACAGGATACCTAAATGTGATAGGTGAGGAGATGGACAGTGTGGGATTTTATTCACAGAAAACGTTAATATGAACTCTATCAGATCCAAGAAGAAAAAATATTCATGCATGAATGTTATTTATAAAGTGTTTTAGATACTTCAACTAATGGTGTCCAGATTTTGCAACATCAGTTTCAAGAAGAAACATATTTGACCCTTTAATATATTAGACATTACTTTTAAAAAATTCCTTTTGATCTGAAAGGAATCGTTTATTTTATTTCTGAATACAGATATTGTGGATATGTCTTGGCATTTTTCAGGTTTCCTCCTTTAACAACTTCCTTCAGGTATATTAATGCACTGCGAGATAAATAATTGCCACGACCCCTTTCCAATCATATACTGGTTCTGTTCACATATACAGTATTCTGGGTCCATTCTCATTGGTTCTCAGCTCAGGATTCCTTGAGCTTTAACATTTTCACTTATAAATAAACAATTCATGTGAAAGTGTCTATAAATTTATCTAAATCTGATCTAAAGTGTAAAAATAATTCATGGAAAATGGGGAGTTAATAGTAGATGGATGGAGAGAAAGAATAAAATGGAGATGCAAATATGAGTGGAGTGAATTAAATAAAAGCAACCGTACCGGAAGTCCAGAGTATATCTAAAACAGACAGGTGCAGACTCACGTGTAAACAAAAGGAAAAGGAAGAAAAGAAAACGGGAGCAAGTGAGATGGACATAAATGTAGACAAGAACCGTCCTGGCAGGTTGGATGGTCTGTCACCTTCCCGCTCTCCATATGGAAAAGACTCAGGAGGCCGCAAAGATTGTACTGTGACCATATATGGTGTGGGGGTGGGACATTTCACAAAGGATGAACGAAAGGGAAAGAGGGCGTGAGGGGAGAATATATTGTAGTGCAGGAGAGACAGTGGACTTTTGGACATTTAGCCACTGGGCAGATCATACCAGCGTGCACACACACTCTCTGACAAGGCGAGCAGTGAGGAAGCCACAAACATCCGCACATTCACACACTAAACCCACAGCACATAGCACCAGCTGCCTTATTGCTCACTGACATTTTCTTTTTCTTCCTCTCTTTTCACATGGCTCTGTCCCCTCCATCTGTCTTTCCATTTCTCTTTCCCATTTTGTAACCTGGACTCTGTGGGACCAGAGTTAAGTTGAAATTCAATGTTATCATCAGTCAGGGACATAGTCACAAACCATGCGTGCACAAAATACACAGCATTTGAATTCAAGCACGACAACCGAGGCAGCAACAACAACTGCTACTGTTATCATATAACATTGTTCACATGATCGCAGCAGTGACATTTAATAAATGAACCTTGAACAAAATAAATTGTACTTGGCAGAAAGATCTTATTTAATACCCCGAAACCATATTTTCTTCATAAAATGTACTTCAAAGAAGAAAAAAAAAAAAAAAACTTAAACGTATAAACTTGTACATTATTAAAATAAGTATGTAATATCCTTTAGATAATTCGAGCAAAGAATGGAATCACTTTGTAATTTTCTAAAACAGGCAAATGTTTGAAAATGCAGAATAATTTGTATTTAAAAGAGACTTACAGACCTTAACAAGCTGGTGGACTTGTGGATGTGTGAAGGTGTTGAAAGAAGACGTATCCTTCGAGAAATAAATCCATCTCAGTGAGGCAGAAGATGCTGGTGGTTTACAGTCAGCTGTGCCTAAAATTTGGTGGAACTACAAAATGAACAAAAGGGTATTGAGATAAATAATAATAAAAAATGAGTGGAAATGAGAGTCAGTGTTTGTGTCAGAACTGTGAGAGGTCACCTAATAAAAAAAGAAATTATATTAATTATTAAAAGACAAAATCAGTCTGAACACGCCTGAACAGAATAAACAGTCGGTTAAAGACAAGAGCTCGTGACGTGAGGATTGTGATCGGACGAACGGGATGTGCAGTGATGGATCACAGACACATTCTTCTGAAGCATATAAAGAATCACACCTGTAGAAAACCATCATTATGAGATGGGGATAAATGGCAGGTAAAGGACCAGGGGAGATGGTAATCATTACTTTCACATCCAGTGCAGCGGGGCACACGAACATTTTTGGACAGTTTTCTTGTTCTACTGAAAAAAAGAAAAAAAAAAAACATTCTCCAGGAAAAGAAAATCCACTCATCAACACATCAACAAACAGTACGCATCTCAATTCTAAAATGAGAAATTGGTGAGATTCTATCCTGCAAAACTGATCTGTCTACTGCAACTGGAGAAGGTTTTCCATTACTGAACACCATTCAGACCTGAGCAGGAACAACAATGCTGTGATTTTTAAATTTATTTCATTTATTTATTTATTTTGTCGGGACATTTAACTGAAAGATATGATGGAAAGCTGAAATTGAGAGATTTCTGTAGGAGTTCAAGTTAAGTACAGGATTCATGTGCGTTGGGGAATTAAACCAGAAAATACATTCTTGACTTATGTTCTTGGCACAAACTGATGATTCATCAGTATTCAGATGTTCTCATGTCTACAAAAAAAAAAAAAACAAATAATAATAAATAAACAAATAAATAAAATCAACATACATGAGGGAAATATCACTTGAGTTACAAATCTGTCTCACTTGATAGCTCTCTCCAATAGTATTTTGATGTGGAATCAGAATATTTTATTGATCCCAGAGGAAATTGTGTGCAGACAATTGCTCAATACAAGTTAAAGTTAGATAAAGTCTTGATAAAGAAATTTTAAGAAAATGACAAATACAGTGGTATCTTGAGTTACGAGCATCTTCTATAACGAATTCTCCATGATCCCACCAAAAATCTGCCCCATCCAACAAGCAAGATTTTGATTTACGAGCTCTGCTGGGGAAATGGCTTTTTTGGACGGATTAGCCAAGTATTCTTCCGGGTGTATTCCTCCGCACTCCAAGAACTCCTTGTGCAGTGCTTCTCAATTATTTTCTGTGACGACCCCCATAGGAAGGAAAAAAAAAAACATTTTAACAACCCCCCCCCCACCCCAGCACCCTGCGTGTGATTATAAATAGTGTTTACTGCACTTCATATTGTTTGCTCAGTGCTTTTTCCCTACACCACAAGGAACACAGTGAGAGTGCCACTGCCACCTACTGTAGAGGATGTGCAATTACACTTAATTCTAGTATAGTATGGCAAAAAACATGTTCCCCAGGGTCATACATGTCCCCTTGGTATCACACCGCACCCCCCATGGTGGGGTGGGGGGCACGGCACCCCACTATTTGAAAACCACTGGCCTTGTGGGAGCTCACCACCAGCCTTTCCTCACTGGCATTCATAGTGTGCACATGCACAAAGTTCTTCTCCACATTCTCTGTTAGGCACCACCTCATGCCTGCACACATCTTTGTAGCAGTCAATGATCGGAAGGGTTAGTTGACTTATTGTTTATTCTTGTCTTATTATTATTAATGATTAATTATTATTAATGTTAATGTACATGTATTAATATGAAATATTTATTGTTTTTACATGTTTATCTTTAATATATTAGGTCATATGCACATGTTTGTGGCAGGTTGTATGAGTTTGGGAGGGGGTTGCAACCGATTAATTGGTTTTCTACTATTTTCTATGGGAATATTTGGTTTATCTAATGAACATTTTGACTTACGAGCTTGCCCTCAGAACAGATTAATTTCATAAGTCAAGGTACCACTGTGCGTGTGTGTGTGTGTGTGTGTGTGTGTGTGTGTGTGTGTGTGTGTGTGTGTGTATGTATTTAAGTGTGAAATGAGAAGTGAGTAATATGTATATAAACAGATGGAGATGAATGGAGTCAGTGAGGGATCTGTACAGTATTATCAATATAATAAACATAAATATATTGCAGTGGATGTTGGTGCTATATGGATGGGTTTTGTAGAGTTTAATGTTCACAGGTAGGAAGGATTTCCTGTGTGGCTCAGTGGTGCATTTTTCAGTGGTATCAGTCTCTCACTGAAAATGTTCCTGTAACTGATCTGCGGTTTGTGTAGCGGGTGGGAGGTATTATTCAGTATCATCTTTATTTTGGACAGTATTCACCTCTCCCACACCACCGTCAGAGTCCAGTTCTATCCTGACAACATTATCGGCCTCCCGGATCAGTTCGTTCAGTCTGTTTGTGTCTAAAATCCTCAATCAGTTCCTTGGTCTTTGTCATACTGAGCAGCAGATGATCCTGTTAACACCAATAAACAGAAGGATAACTGCATTTCCAAGTGTACTTCATGTTTATCTTTAGATTGCTTCATCTTTATATGGTTAATATAAGGGTTTAAGATCCATTCCTTATAATTATCTTAAAATATTCTTACTAATGATAAACTAATGAAAGAAATGAGCCATTGTCCAATTAATTTCTTACTATTAGCTAAAAATAAGTTATTAACCTCTGGATTACAAAAAAAAAAAAATCTCTCTCTCTCTCTCTCTCTCTCTCTCTCTCTCTCCTCTGTGTGTGTGTGTCTGTCTGTCTGTCTGTCTGTCTGTCTGCATTTACCTCCTTTCAACTCTTCTCTCTTCCCAGAGCCACTAAGGGTCACTGTCTCCCCGAAAAATTTGAAGACAGGTATCAGCAGTACAGTGATCCTGTCCTGTGCTGTTCAAGGTTCCCCTTATTTCACTGTGTCCTGGTTCCGGAACACAGAACCTGTACTTCCTGACCAGCACTTCTCCATTCAGGGCACCAACAATGAGACTCTGTTCATCACTGCCGCCCAGAAAAGACACTCAGGCGCCTACCAGTGCTTTGCTACCCGAAAGGGTCAAACTGCTCAAGACTTTTCTATTATACTGTTGGAAGGTGAGCTCCATGGAGTAAAGGAACGAGTCAGAGGAAATGTGATTTCTACTTTTTATCTTGTTTTAATGATTCTAGCTGGTTACCAGATGATTATAAATTCAATTCAATCTGATAATTACTTCAGGAGGGTTATGTGTCCTGATGATAACCCACATCTTCTTTATACGGAATCACTTTTCATACTTATTTTTTCTTTTCTTCCTTCAACCTGCAGATGGTACACCCAGGATCGTCTCCTCCTTCAGTGAACGTGTGGTGGCACCTGGCGAACCTTTCTCCCTCATGTGTGCAGCTAAAGGTGCCCCCCCACCCACCATCAGCTGGACCCTGGACGATGAGCCGATCGCTCGGGACTCGGCGCACCGGGCCAGTCAGTACACGCTCTCGGACGGCTCCACTGTATCGCATGTTAACGTCAGCAACCCACAGATCCGCGACGGGGGCGTGTACCGCTGCGCTGCACGAAACTCGGCCGGTAGCGCCGAGTACCAAGCGCGCATAAACGTAAGAGGTGCCTGTCTACTTTTCAATCTCAGCTGTTAGAGGGTGGCTTAAAACCCATGACCTCCTTTTACCATGACTCCACTGACCACCCGCCCACTCCTCATTTAACTCTTGAGTTTCAGTACATCCCACCTCATGATGCTGTGGTGTGTGTGTGTGTGTGTGTGTGTGTGTGTGTATTATTGTTCTTACAGTACACCACAGCTGCCTTTCAGTGCCCCGCCTCCATGTCCATTCAGCGTTTGCTCTTCCGATTGACTCGATATCAGTACCTCAACATCTTTAATCTCCACCTGTCTCTCTCTATCTCATTCTCTCTTTCTGTCTCACTCTCCATCTGCCTCTCTCTATCTCATTCTCTCTTTCTGGCTCTCTGTCCATCTGCCTTTCTCTATCTCATTCTCTCTTTCTGTCTCTCTCTCTCTCTCTCTCTCTCTCTCTCTCTCTCTCTCCACATGTGTCTCTTTATCTGATTCTCTCTTTCTGTCTCTCTCCATCTGTCTCTCTTTATCTCATTCTCTCTTTCTGTCTCACTCTCCATCTGCCTTTCTCTATCTCATTCTCTCTTTCTGGCTCTCTGTCCATCTGCCTTTCTCTATCTCATTTTCTCTTTCTGTCTCTCTCTCTCTCTCTCCACATGTGTCTCTTTATCTCATTCTCTTTCTGTCTATCTCATTCTCTCTTTCTGTCTCTCTCTCCATCTGTCTCTCTTTATCTCATTTTCTCTTTCTGTCTCTCTCTCCATCTGTCTCTCTTTATCGCATTCTCTCTTTCTGTCTCTGTCCCTCTCTATCTCATTATCTCTTTTTGTCTCTCTGTCTATCTGCCTCTCTATCTCATTCTCTCTTTCTGCCTCTCTCTCCATCTGTCACTCTTTATCTCATTCTCTCTTTCTGTCTCTCTTTCCATCTGTCTCTCTTTATCTCATTATCTCTTTCTGTCTCTCTGTCCATCTGTCTCTCTCCACTTGTCTCTCTCTCTATCTCATTCTCTCTTTCTGTCTCTCTCTCTCCAACTGTCTCTCTTTATTTCATTCTCTTTTTCTGTCTCGCTCTCTCTCTCCACCTGCCTCTCTCTCTCTCTCTCTCTCTCTCTCTCTCTCTCTCTCTCTCTCGCTCATTCTGCCTTTCTCTCCATTTGTCTCTGCCCCTCTCTCTATTTCATTCTCTCTTTCTGTCTCTCTCTATCTCATTCTCTTTTTCTGTCTCTCTATCTCATTCTCTCTTTCTGTCTCTCTCTCTCTCTCCATCTGTTTTTCTGTCTCTGTCATTTTCTTCTCTCTCTGTATTTCACTGTCTCTCTATCTCTCTCTCCCTGAGTGTCAGTCACTCTGTCTGTCTCTGTCTCATTCTATCTCTGTGTCTTTACGGAGACACATCTGTCTGTTATAAGAAGACACATTATCTATCTTAGAGATGTATATAGCTTTATAATAACAGAAAAACAAATACACATCCTCCTAAACACACACACACACACACACACACACACACACACACAGAGAGAGAGAGAGAGAGAGAGAGAGAGAGAGAGAGAGAGAGAGAGAGAGAGAGAGAGAGTTAGAGAGAGAGATGGTGAGAGAGAGGGTGAGAGAGTGACAGAGGGGGGGAGAGAGAGAGAAAAGGAGAGATGGGGATACTGTACGGCAGTTTTTGTTGAATAATACATCAGGCGTTGACTGTCAGAGCTGTGACAAAACTCAACACACTGAGCAGAGAGACAGAGAGGCAAGAGACAGTGAGAAAGAAAAACCGAGAAAATATTTGTATACAAAAATCTTCATATGCAAATTTACATATTCATATCCTCCATTTTGAGACAAACTCCTCTTCACCGTAGTATTTTTTTTCTGTTCCTCAACTTTCTCTCTTTTTCCTATAGTGTTTTTCATCATATTCTGCCATTCATTTCTCTCCTCTGTTTTCATTCTCATGTGTTTTGAGGACAGAGACATTCAGAGGGGAGTGTTCTCTCACTCCTTCCTCATAATGAAACGTTCTGATTGGTCTGATGAAGAATTTAAAGTGATTCACACTTCTCTTCAGTTGGTCTAGTAACTATCACATCATAATGACCTCTAACATCAATGAACTTTGACATTGTGTACAGCTAGCATGAACGATAGCAGGATAGCTGACGCCCTCTGGCGCCTCTGACGCCTCTGTTCTCGCCATTTTCTTTAATCTTTTACATGATGTTTGGGGTTTTGTTGAAATGTGATGCAAAATAAACTTGTTCTGGAAAATTATTTGAAACATTCTGCTGATTCTACTTAAAGGGACATACTGTCACAACTAAATTATTTCATTCATTCATTTTCTGAACCACTTAATCCTAATCATGGTCACAACCAGGCTGACATCCATCTCAGCCGACTCCCAGCAAGACACACCCTGGACAGCTTATCAGGCCATCGCAGGGCCAACACTCACACAACCATTCACACTCACACCTAGAGGAGGTCTGCAACAGCCAATTGATATTCTGTGCATGTTTTTGGACGGTGGGAGGAAACCAGAGTACCCGGAGGAAACCCACACAAGCACAGGGAGAACATGCAAACTGCACACCAAAATGCCCGAGCTGGGAATTGAACCCAGGACCTCCTTGCTGTGAGGCAGACTTGCTCGCCACTACCCCACTGTTCCGCCAAACTAAATTATTTGTTCATTTTAATTACTTTTGATTTTTAAGTCACACATAGATTTGTTGTAATATGATCTTGATGCTCTGACAGAGCTTTCTAACCCTATCTCTTTTCCGTTATTTATCTTTTCCTGAACTTCCCCTTTCGACCGTTCTGTATTTTTTCCCTCACTTATTATTTATCATTCTTTCTGCTCAATCGTTTTTCTTTTCTCCTCTCTCTGTAATTCTGACTCCTCACCATTCTTTCTATGTGTACTTTAATGCCTCTTCTCCACCACCACACCTCATCACTCTCTACTTCTCTCTGCTTTTTGGTTGTTTCTTCTTTTTCTCCCAGGCCCACCAAGTATCAGGGCCATGCGCAACATTACAGCTGTCGCTGGACGCAACACCTTCATCAACTGTCGTGTTATTGGTTACCCGTACTACTCCATCAAGTGGTACAAAGATGGCATGCTGTTGCCAGACAACCATCGTCAGGTGGTTTATGAGAATGGTACACTCAAGCTCAGCGACGTGCAGAAAGGAATGGATGAGGGCGCGTACCTGTGCAGTGTGCTCATCCAACCCCAGCTCTCAATCAGTCAGACCGTCTATGTCACTGTCAAAGGTCAGCAGTTGTTCCTGTGCAATTCCCAACCTAGTCCAAACCATATTCTACCAGTATGAAGACCAACCATGAAGTCATAGCGCTAGGATCTACAGATCTCAAAACCACAATGGTGCCCATCGTTTTAAATGCGTTTGAATAAAGGAGTGTTAAAGATGTGTGTGCACAAGCACAAAATGGCCATCTTCATGTGTCTGTATATTGATCTCAGTATGTCCATGTAAGTCACTACAAGGGAACACTGACTCCAGTGTGAAGATAGTATAGAGTGCTGCTTGTCTTGTCATGTCTCTGATTTAATTAACTGAATTTTAACGAGCCCCAGATTAAATCCCCCAGATGTCTTCAGTTGGACCCCCTCCCTTGGTTTCCATAGCAACGCCATTATTCCCCATGCCAATTGGGCTCTAATTAGAGCAGCTATTATGGTCTGGAGGGAGAAGGAGGTAGTGCATGTGTGTCTGAGATGGGGTAGGGGGTGGGGAGTTGTGATGGTTGTGTTGCACTACACAAGATAAAGAAGTATAGATATCATCCCTCCCTGCTGAACTCAAATCTGTCTTCCTTTCCTTTTTTTTTTTACCAATTTCTCAGTTCCACCTCTTATTCAGCCTTTCGACTTCCCTCCTACTTCAATTGGTAAACTGATGTATATCGCATGCGTAGTTTCATCTGGTGACATGCCCATCCGGATTACATGGCGCAAAGATGGTCAGGAGATTGTGTCTGGCACCTCTGGTGTCACCATTGAGACAAAGGAGTTCATGAGCTCACTGCAGATCTCGAAAGTTTCCCTCAAGCACAACGGCAACTACACGTGCATCGCCAGCAATGATGCAGCCACCGTCAGCTCTGAAAGACAGCTTATTGTAACTGGTGAGAAAATATATTTAACCCCGTGGTACCAACAGATCCTCACTGGGTTATCAGTACTGTCACAGGAATTATAATCTATTATATAATAAAGATAGTGAAAAGAGATATAAATATAAATATAAACAGAAACTGCAGATAAATGAGTGCTGGTCCTACAAAAACATTCAAACCTTGGGAACTAAATTAACTTTAGCAGTACTGTCTTGGCTTGCAGCAACATGTTACGTGTACAGTGGTACCTCACCTTACAAAATTAATCCGTTCCAAAGCCTTTTTCGTAATCTGGATTTTTCGTAAATTGTACTGCTTTTTACATGTAAAACGTGTGATTCGTCCCAAGGCCACCAAAACTACCCCCTAAACCCTTTAAAAATTATAAAAGCATACATTTTAAGGCCTCCTTCTGCTTCAATATCGTACCAATGGTAGACGAGTTTGGCCATATTCCTTTACGATATTACTCAACCTCATGCCACGAGCTCGCTTCTTCTTTTAACTCGCACTGGGATTCACACGCGCGTGCGCGTGTGTGTGTGTGTGTGTGTGTGTGTGCTGACCATGTCTTCCAAGCAGAGTTATAATCTTACAAATGTTTATGCAAGGTTGAAAGCCTGAGCCAACAGATAAACTTGCAATGAGCTCACTCGAAAAACTCAGGAAACAACAGTAACTCTGTCCTTTACACATAAAACATTATGGGTGCTCCATAATAGCCAATGGGGGGGAGCTGCGTCATCCCTCCTAGCCAATGGGAGGCCATCGGGGTGGGATGTCGGGAGATAGCCAATGGGAATGAGCTGCGTCATCTTTCTTAGCCAATGGGAGGCCAGCGGGGCAAGATGTTGGAAAATAGTCAATGGGAGAGCAGCTCGTTCATTGTTTGAATGTTTGAATGACGTGTTTTAATGTTTGAATGGGGCGTTTGAATGTTTGAATGACACGTTTGGTGTGTTTCATAAGGAGAACTTGTTTCGTATACAGAGACAATTTTTTTTTGGAAAATGTTTTTTGTAACCTGGATTTTTCATTTGCTGGGCTGTTGTAACTTGAGGTACCACTGTACTTGAGAAATCTATACAATTGCTTGTAAAATACACGTGTATTAGACTGTCTGTGAAGATAAGAATGTGATTTTTTTAGAACATCTTCCTGGTCAGATAAGTTCTGTTTTGGCCCTTACAGTCCCTCCTCGTTTCCGAGTTCAGCCCAACAACCAGGATGGGATCTATGGAAAATCTGGAGTTTTAAACTGCTCTGTGGATGGTTACCCCCCTCCCAAAGTCATGTGGAAACATGCTAAAGGTACGTTGTTTGTTTGTTTGTTGGTTTTGTTTAACAATACAGCCCTCAGGATCCTCTCAAGGCATCTGGTTTAGATTATAGGACTATACACTGTGCCATGTTCATGCTGACTGTAAGTGGTCACTTTTAAATTGAGATAACAATATTTCCCACTTTGGCATGTTCACTTGAGAAAAAAAAGTAAAGTAGAAAAGTTTAATTGGGCCCTGGGGGTGGGCAGGCAGTGGGGGTGGGAGGGGCACGCCGGTCTCCATTATCAGCATTTTTACTGTTACAGACAGTTTGTTTTGTTTGGTTGTTGGTTCTACTATAGAACTCCTAGTTAAGAACTCAACCCCATGTTAACAAGCTGCAATCTCAAAATCCGTGGCCATTTTATGGGGCATTTACTGTTTGTATATAAATAATTAGGAGTTGTAATTGCAGCATGATATTCTTAATTTGCTAAAGAACTCAACATACAGTATAACCGCATTAATAAAATGCGTCCAATGCACTTATTTGGAAATCAGTTTTGTTGTGAGTGTGGTGGTAACAAGGCTAAAATTAACAATATAATATAAAAAGGTTCTGGCTTTTATATATATATATATATATATATATATATATATATATATATATATATATATACATAAATATATATATATTATTTTTAGGTCTGATAAGTGACTATTTTCAAGGTTATTTTTCCCTCTTGTTTGTGATTGGAATATTTTCTGCATTTTGGTTTTCCAGGCATTGGAAATCCACAACAGTATCATCCAGTTCCCCTGACCGGCCGCATCCAGCTCATGCCCAATGGTTCCCTTCTGATCCGACATGTCCTGGAGGAGGATCGTGGTTACTATTTGTGCCAGGCCAGCAATGGTGTGGGCTCAGATATCAGCAAGAGCATGTTGCTAACAGTAAAAAGTGAGTCCGAGTACGTTTTGATTCAATCTGTGAAAGATCATAAATTAAAATGCACTGTATATACTAAATGTAGGGGCAGTGGTGGTAAGGTGGTAAGGGGCTAGATTACCAATTCCAAGGTTGAGGGTTGAAGCCCGACTGTCACCGGGTTGTCACTGTTCCCCCAGTGCACTAACTGGGTTATCAAAGGCTGGCCATGTCTCTCACTGTCTGTGGCGGGAGGTTTGTGTAAAATAACCATTGGTGACTTTTGTATAGCCGTCAGCGTGTGTCTGCCCTGTGATGACCTGGAGAGCTGTCCAGGGTGCACTGTTCCCTCGCCCAGAGTCGGCTGAGAGGGGCACCTACCTCCTTGCGGCCCTAAGTAGGATTAAGCGGTTCAGAAAATGAATGAATGAAGGATACTAAATATAATTAGAAACAATATTATAATGAGGCACATTGGTTAGCGCATTAACCTCACAGCAAGAAGGTCCTGAATTCAATTCCCAGGCTCAACGAGGGCATTTTTGTGTGAAATTTGCATGTTTTCTCTGTGTTTACACATGAACCTTAGGCTAATTTGCCATAAATTTGGTTCAATATTGCCCCTAGATGTGAGTGTGAATGGATGTGTGTATGTGTTGGCCCTGAGAGGGACCGGCAAGCTGTTCAGGGTTTACTATGCATTCATTCAGAGCCAGCTAAGATAGGCTCCAGCTTTGCTATGACCTTAGTAGGAATAAACAGTTCAGTGAATATATAAATGAATAAATATAATTCTTACTGGTGGTAGTGATCGTACAAAATACGTTCTTATTCTGAAGTATAGCAGTTTGATTGATTGATTGATTGATTGGTTAGTTGGTTGGTTGGTTGATTGATTGATTGATCTGCTATGTTCTTACATATGTAAATATACCCAGCTCATTGTGAGAAAGAAAACAATACAAATACAGTCTTTACCCTTCTTGCTCATCCCAAACTATTTTCTAAAGATGCAAATTGATGCCAAACAATAGCCCTGTGTGCTACATAATACACAACCCAATGCAGGCCGACAGGCCATCTGGCCCGAGATCAACTCACGAGCCTAAAATAATATTCCACCGTCCACAGGGACTATCTAACCTCTTTTTTGATCTTGCAATGGAAAGCTAAAATCACAAGTCTAATCATTCTCTGATCCATTAACGTTCATCCTCACATCTAAACACTGTTTCAGTGGAATACCACTCTTCCATTCATCCAGTCACAGACTTTATCAGCAGGTTTCCCATGAGTCCTGCCTGCCTTCAGAAGCAAGCGCGGCACAAGCTATTGGTATCTGTCTATTGTGTCCTGTAGGATATCTTCATCTCCAAAATCTCAACCTGTGCTCTGTCTTGGACAGTTACAGCACGATCAAGGTGGATTCAGTGTTTCCTCAACAGTCCGATCACAACTTTTCTCTTTCAAGCGATAATCTGCTGTTTTTCTCTAATGCTGCATGATTGCAACACTTTATATGACGACGCAACAAACATCCAAAAAATCCCAATGTGCATCTTAGTTCTCATGATTATGTTGTGTAAACTTTATTGTGTTCACTGTTGTGGTGAATCTGGGGCCAGTACTGGAATTTTGGGGGCTCATTTTGGGTATCCACATCAAACAATCACATTTTGATTGTGTTAAAGCATGGTGTGAATCCATTGGTGTTGAAATGGACATGCTTTACTGTCTGTCATTTAAAAGTGGGAAGTGAAGGAAAGGCCAAACACTTAGCCCATCTGTCATGACTTTAAGAAATCAGCATGCAGCTGCTACACTGATGAGGTTTGCATCCACCAAGTGCAAGGTCATGACACACAGGAACAAACCTCTGAGGACTGATTGACATCTGAAACACCTAATCCACCTCCATTTGGGTGCAGTCTGCCTGGAATTATCTTAGCTCTGTGACAGCCCAGCACCAAAGACCATCCTTGGCCCTTGTCTCAGGGAATCAGCTGCAGCGGCCTACACAAAAAGGGAAACTCAAGACAGGCATGTTGGAGGTGTTGGGAGACAGACAATGTCAGGCATGCGCTTGCAAGGTCAGGTGTCATCATTGAATTCAACAACATCTGAGATGGCCTGAGGAAGAACCTTTGACTTGGCTGGCCTACCTAATGACACCTGGACAACAAACTTTTATTCATGTGAAAGTTGTGCCAGATGGAAGTCCAATGCCACCGATGCAAGTTCAGTTTGTTGTTTCTTCAATCCTCGATTGAACCACCAGGGGTTCTCTTGGTCCGCCATATTAGCCGGTCATCCAAATTCTCTTATTTGTGCATTAAGCAGCAGCGATCAGTGATACTTGAACGCATCCTTTGCTACAGGGCCGCGTGTCAGCGTAGAAATAATCCACCCCGTCTGATACTTTTACACGTTCAACCAGTTGTGTCTCCATCATCATCAACAGATGTTGATCGACATGACGTTTTAGACGAAATGATGTCTCAAGTTTGCTGAACCATGCTTCCTTGATTCCACGTCTCTCTGTTTTCTTGGAGGAAGGATGCAAGAGAAGTGAAGATGAAACCCAACTGATGGAAACAAGGATACAGTTCAGGGGTTTCCAAAAACCCACGTGTTTACTTTTTTTATTTATAAATAAAGTACATTTGCGTGACACTCATTTAAATACAGGACAATTTAGAGATGTGCACTTATTAATATGGTGTTTTTTGGAGCTGGGAGAAAACTGGGAAACACCTGAAAACTGAAAGTAAATTATTATAAAGAAAAAAGTGAGCATGCCATACCTTTTTAGATTTTATTTACATGGATTGGAGTGAGTCTGGATTATTTATCTTCAACCATTCATTTCCTGAACTGCTTAATCCTGACTAGGGCACTGGGAGGCAAGTGCCCTTCACACCCTACTCTGGGAGAGGACAGAGTACACCCTGGACGGCTTGCCGGGCCATCGCAGGGCAGAAACACGCTGACGGTTATGGAAGCTCCTCTGTACAAAAGTCAGCGATGATTTTTTTACATGAACCTCTCACCGTAGACAGGGGGACACACGGCTGGGCTTCGATAACCCAGTTAGTGCACTGGGGGAACAGAAATGGCATACTGATGATAGTGGGGCTCGAACCCCAGCCCTTATGATTGGTAATCCAGCCCACCCCTGCTCGGATTATTTATCCTGAATTATAATTTAGTGGGTTCTGAATTTTGCCTTATTTAATCGTTTGGTTGTTTTGTTGTTTTGCTGATCTTCATTGTGCTTTTCCAGATTCAACTGAAAGGATTTAACATGGTACATACATCACGGCATATTCCAGGATAGCACAGAAAGGAGATACAGCACAGAGAACTGTGTCTTTTATATTTATTTCGATTTTATATATTCTCCCACACAACGAATAAAAATCTCTCAGGAAAATATTTAAAGCCTTTGACTCATCTCAGAGACACAGAGGTACAGTGGCAACTCAAATCAACAATTAAAAAACTTGTTCCAATCAATGCACCAAAATTATTGAAGAAACAAATCCATACAAATCTTATTTCAAATAAGAATTAAAATAATCTTAGAAAATATCCTCCACCCCACCACTACATCGACATCATAAATCATTCTCAGTTATTTATTTGATACACTGTAAAAGTGAAGGAAACTGCTTCTGGTTTGTGCAGATGTTCTCATACAGATGTTCTCATACCGATCACCCAACGGTTAACAGAATAGCCTTTTGTTAAATTTCTTAACTTAAATTCTCTGCGCTCTTCATTCTTCCTCTTTTCACTTCATGCTCTTCCCCCAATCACATTAAACACTGTGGTCTACCTTAAAACTGTTCAGTTCATTTTCTGTAACCGCTTAATCCTAATTAGGGTCACGGGGAGGCTGGTCCCCATCCCAGCCGACTCCGGTCGAGGGCAGAGTACACCCTGGACTGCTCGCCAGGCCATCGCAAGGCGGAAACACGCTGACGGCTTTGTAGCTGCTCTTGTCGAAAGTCAGCAATGGTTCTTTCACATGAACCTGACACCATAGACAGTGAGAGATACGGCAGGCCTTTGATAACCCCCAACCTTAGGATCAGTGATCCAGCACCTACACCACTGGCCCGCCGTTAAAACCCTACAGATGAAAAAATTAACCACGGGTGAAAGTAAGGCAAGGTTCTTGCAGGAACTGTATAACGAGTGTGAGCATCATTACTAAAGATGTGAATAAATTCTGCTCTTTTCTGACTTCGATTCTGAAATTCTACGCACATCACTAAGTGAATAATGTAATAAATGGAAAAACATTTATTTTCAGGTAAAGTGCACATAAAGTGCTTCTTTAGAGGAAGAGAACATCAGAAGAATAAGAACACAAAGAACACAATGTTTTTCAGAAGCCTCGGCCCACAGTAAATATGCAAATGAATAAATAAATAATCATACAGCCGACTGCTGTGTTCTGGTCTAGTAACATTAGTAGTAGTAACCGTCTCTGGGCTACTGCAATGCCTCCCTGCACCATGTACTTCTGCACTTCTCACTCTCCGTTCCTCAACTTGCTCGTCGTCCCTCTTTCTCTTAAACATAAAATCTTTTTTTTTTTTTTTTTTTTTTTTTTTTTTTTTTTTTTAACCTTTAAGTGTGTTTAAGGGCACTTCAAGGGCAGCAGTAGCCTGGTGGTAAGGTCACCTGGTTCACTGATCCCAAGGTGGTGGTTCAAGCCACACTCTTAACAAGTTGTCATTGTCCCCCCAGTGCACTAACTGGGTTATCAAAGGCCGGCCATGTCTTTCACTGTCTATGTTGTGATGTTCATGTAAAAGAACCATTGCTGACTTTCGACAAGAGGAGCTACAAAGCTGTCAGTGTGTTTCTGATGATGATGTGTGGAGTTGTGACCCCATCGCGTTTGTCTTTGCATTGTAAGGTTGAACGCTATGGAAAGTACAAGAACACCGAAATCCTATGGCGTGCCAGGCATGTACGTTGGCTATGGCCGCTATGACATGACAAGTGTGTTTAGATCCCTTTACCTATCTAAAGGAAGCACACGACCTCCAGCTGACCCCCCTGCACTGTCTGAGGGGTCCTTCCATCACCTGAGCAACCAACCATCCAATGAAAAGAACACATTGAGTTTTTTCTCCTCCACGCATGTTTGTTTGTGGAAGGTAGTGGTGCTGCTCATGCGACAGAGAGAATTTCATGATGTGTAAAATCTCACAATTGATTACCTCTCACGGTAAGCAAGTACCACAACCTACAAAGTACTGTTCATCCAGACACTAAAACCCAGTTCAACCCGTCACAGAAGAGGAAATTCTGGAGATGATTTTTGTATATTCGTCAATTTTACATTATTTCGGTAAAATTCTTTTGAAAAAAACGTCTTGCATGGGTGAAATTTGGTTTTCTGAGCCATTCCATTGTGTTCTGGGAGAAGAGGTGTGTATATTTCTTACCAGCACGACGTCCCGGTGCATTCTGAGTTACCTTCACCTCTTACTTTCACCACCTCACTTTGAAATGAAGGTAGAATTTAATAGAGAATATTATAAGTAATATTTTTGTTTGATTGATTACAGTAGTTTAAAAATAGCATGTTTTTATGTCATAGGGTGACAAATAGAGTGAGGTATCATTCAAGAAAATGTGTAAGATTTTTATCAGATTATTTGGAAAGGTTTTTAATTCTTGCTGAGTGGATGGTTTCAGGCTGTGTGGAGAGGTCAACCATCCAAAAGCATTATTTGTTTTAGAATTTTGATTATTAATCTCCTCTTCCAATATTATTTAGATCTACTCTCTCTCTCTCTCTCTCTCTCTCTCTCTCTCTCTCTGAAGATGTGTTTGTGTTATTGATTAAACTGTTCCTGTCCTCTGTTGCCCTCAATTCTGTTTGTTTCCTTTAGTGGAAGGAGGGAAGAATGAATAAGTGATGAAAACAAAACAGCAGAATTCAATCAATAGTGTTTGTGTGCTTGGGAGGTGTGTGAGTGTTTGTGTGTGTGTGTGTGTGTGTGTGTGTGTGTGTGTGTGTGTGTGTGTGTGTGTGTGTGTGGGTGGGTGAGTGGGTGTGGCTATTTGTGTGTGGGTGGGTGGGTGAGTGTTTGTATGGGTGTGTGTGTGTGTGTGTGTGCAGAAGGCAATGATATCTAAGCAATTTTTGAAATCAAAGTTTGAAATCAATGAACCGAAATATTCCAATTTGAAAGAATTTCTGAAAATTTCACTATCCTTTCTTTACTTTGTTTCTCTTTTCCCCATTTCTTTACAGCCCTGGTATATTTAATGATGTTCCCCTCTTTGCTTTTCACTCCCTCTCTAGTCCCTGCCATGATCACCTCTCATCCAAACACAACTATGGCTATAAAAGGACAGAACAAAGAACTAAACTGCACCGCCCGGGGTGAGTACCCTATTATCATTCGCTGGGAACGTGGCGACACTGTCATCGACCCTGACCGTAACCCCCGCTACTCAATCACCACGAGCCCCAATGAGAAGAGTGACGAGGTGATTTCTACACTGAAGGTGAGACACTCACATATGCATCTTCTGAAAATCAAAGATAAATGTCAATCATTCCCTGATTTAGAAATCAAAGGCAGTAGACCATCACAGATCAGTAGAAACTTGAGATATGAAGCACGGCATACTGTACACAAGAACCAGAGATCATCCTCCACGCTGCCAGAGTTTTGGATGCTGCACAATTTCAGTATAAGGGTTCTTGTTTAAAAAAAAAAAAAAAAAAAAGATAAATAAGGCTTCATAGATTCTCCCCTTGACGTCAAACCATGGCCCACACTCACCTCCAAAAGTATTGGAACAGCAAGGCCAATTACTTGGTTTTTGCTGTGTACTGAAACCGTTTGTGTGTGATATTAAAGGATAAATGTGAGAAGAGAGGTCAGAACATAAAACACTCTGAATCAAAGTCCTCCGTTTCTCAACTGATCAAAAGCATTGGAAGATACTGGAAGATTTTTTCATACAAATGAAGTTAAAATTGATGATTATTTGGCACCCTTATGCAAAGAATGTCATTCATTTTCTGACCTGCTTAATCTTAATTAAGGTCACGGAGAGGCTGGTGCCTATCTCAGCCAACTCTGGGCAAGGGTAGAGTATACCTTGGACAGCTCACCAGGCCATGTCAGAGCAGAAACACACTTAGAGATATGCAGCTCCTCTTGATGAAATTCAGCGTTTCTTTTGTTTGTTTTTTTTTTTTAACATGAACCTCCACCACAGACAGTGAGAGACACGGCCGGCCTTCGATAACCGTTAGTGCACTGGAGGGACAGTATTGACAGCCGTAGACAGTAGGGCTTGAACCCCCAACCTTAGGATCAGTAGTCAGCACCTTACCACTGGACCATCACTGCCCTTCCAGAGAATCTTGTATTTATCATTTTTATAAAACTGTGTAATTGAGGGTTTAACGGCCTTGCTCAAAGGCCCAGCAATGGCAGTTTGATGGTACTGGGCCTCAGACTGCTGACATTCATATCAGTAAACCAAAACCTTCACCCCTCTGCCACTACTGTCCTTGGTAGTGATTATCATAACTATGGTTACATATCCTTCCCTTGCAATGTCTGCAATACTACAACATGCAAAGTCCACAATCTTCTATCTTTCCCTCTGGTGAAGTCCTTTGTAAAGGTTGTGGTAAAGATCCTCCAGGTGTCTTTGAATTTCTCTTTAAATTCATTCATTTTCTGTAACCGTTTCATCCTAATTGGGATCACGGGAAGGCTAACGTCCATCCCAGCCAACTCCAGGCGAGGATAGATTTACACCCTAGACAACTCGCCAGGTCATCGCTGGGAAGAACCCTCCCACCCTTGATACTATCACCACCATGCTTCACACGTTAGCTTGTTTCTTGAGGATCATGAGCAGATCCATCACTTTTGTACAAGGTTTATCCTTCTCGCATCAGTCTATAAAACCTTGTTCCAGACTCTTGTAGATCATCTCTGTTCATTTCTGAAAATTCCAGTCCATGCTTCTGATGATTGCTGTTGATGAGTGAATGGAATCTTCCAATGCAACATGTGTTGTTGTTTTCTGTATCTCTTTTAATCTATGAGAGTTCCACTCCTACACTCTGGAGGTTTATAATTATGGTATGGACTATTGCAGGGGTGGCGAACAAGTTAGACACAAAGAGCCAAACTTTTTAACTGTGAGAGTTAAAGAGCCACACCACGTGCTGACCTGCCAAGACGCACGCACACACACACACACACACACACACACACACACACACACACACACACCTCTTTCTCTCGTGCTCTGACACACACAACTACTGAGCACACTTCAGATACATAGATATGGCCTGTATAATATAAATGGATGAATATTGAAATATACACACAATCATGTTGAGTCAGGTGTTTTTTACATTTGGGGAATTCTGTATCAATATTAGCATGGAGTTGTTAAAATGACGCTGAAGATTTGAATCCTTGAAATGTGATATCGTGGTACTGCATAATAAACAGAGCGATTTGCCATTCCGTTCAATAAAAAAAGTAAGCATCTTCCCATTCTCCCAGAAATGTCCTGTGTTCATCTTCATATTTTCGTTTAGCTTTGCATTTTGCCATTTTGACAAAGAGTGTAAGCCTGCATGCAAAGAAAATGTTT
>CM045734.1:1299246-1326746 GCA_024760905.1 Plotosus lineatus | reverse complement strand
TGAAAGAATTTTGGAAGAAAAGGCTTCCCAGATAGATGAAGAACATCTAAGACAGGGATGTCAGACTCATGTCATAATGGGCCAGTGTGGCTGCAGGTTTTTGTTTCAATCAAGCAGCAGCACACCTGACTTGGTTCATTTAATAAACTGATTTCAGTCTTCAGACAGTTGATTGGTCAATCTCTGTAAAGACAGAGACTGACCAATCAACTGCCTGAAGACTCAGATAAGTCACATGATCGTTTGTCGAATGAGTTTGACACCCCTGATCTAAGAGCTGTTATCACACAAAGTACACAAACAGTCCTGAGCATAAATTTTATTAAACTCTCTGCTCACTCACACATCCATATACATGTGGTATAACCTATTTATTTAATCAAATAGTGCATTAAAACAAGAAAATTTCAATGATGTAGATGACTCGTTGAATGTATCACAGACTCGCATAAAAGAAATCCAAATGGCTTTCTTACAAATGAACAAAGTCAAGTCTCAGTGATACTTAAAAAAAGATGATTTTCTTAATATACTCGACATCCTGTAAAAAAACAAGTAAATATATATTTATAAACATTACGAAAGCACCATCTAAAAAATTCAAACAATGCACGAGTTGCTCTCCCATTGGCTATCTCCCAACATCCCACCCCGCTGGCCTCCCATTGGCTAGAAGGGATGATGCAGCTCCCTCCCATTGGCTATTATGGAGCTGCATCTCCATAATGCCCATAATTATTTTCATGTAAAGGACAGAGTTACTGTTGTTTTGTGTTTTTCGAGTGTGCTCATTGCAACTTTATTTTTTGGATCAGGCTTGTAACCCTGCATAAACATTTGTAAGATTATAACTCTGCTAAGAAGACATGGTCAACACACGTGCGCGCGCGCACACACACACACACACGCGTGTGATTTCCAATGCGAGTGAAAAGAAGAAGCGGGCTCGTGGTACGCAGTTGAGTGCTTGCACAAAGGAATATGGCCAAACCCGTCTACCATCGGTACGATATTGAAGCAGAAGGAGGCCTTAAAAGGAATACTTTTATATTTTTTAAACGGTTTAGGAGGTAGTATTGGGGGCCTTGGAATGAATCACGTGTTTTACATGTAAAATGCAGCTCAACGAAACCACTTCTGGAAAGGATTAATTTCGTAAGGTGAAGTACCACATATCGTAACCTGTTGACTGTGTCTTCCCTGTCCAATGAAGACCTCAAGTTTGGCCCTGATAATGTCCGCTTATAGTGAATAATATTAAACCAGTCAGGCAGTAGAGAAAAGTATAAATCTCTGTTCACAGGATACATATTTTACACATATGATACGCTATCAATCAGCCATAACATTCATTCATTTCTGTAACTGCCTAATCCTAATTAGGGTCGCAGGGAGGCTGGTACCCATACGAGTCAATTCCAGGCGAGGGCAGAGTATAACCTGGACTTCTCGCAAGAAAACTGGAACAAATCAAGTGAGGGCAGAATTTTTTGTGAATTTTCTTGGCATGGTACGTATGATGGTAGCAGTATTAGAGCATGGAACAACAGCATGGTTCAGCAACATCCTGAATATGTCATTGCTGATCAGTGCAATGTCAGTGCTGAATATGTCATGCTGATGAGAATCCGGCCTGGTATGTTATCAGGGCCAGATGCATTCTTTGTATTGTCTCCTCTCAGGGCTTTCTTGAGGTAATATTGCGTTGGCCCCATTTGTGCCACCAACACAAATCACGCTTGTTCATGCATAGATGTCACATGACCTCTAAAGGTGTGTGTGGTATTTGGCACCCATATGCTAGACGCAGATCCTGAAGGTTTCCTTCATTAATCAGATTGTTTTTTTCCTAGAACATCCCACAGATATTTGATTAGACTTCTCATCTGGGAAATTTGAAGGCTAACAGTTTGAACTTTTTGTCATGTTCGATAAAATTAAACAATTCCTGAACAGTGTTTGCAGTGTCATATGATGCTGTTGAAAGAGGATGCTTCCAAGGGAATTACAGTGCACAAAGGGGCATACTTGGTCTGGAATAATTTTTGGAGAGGCAGTACCACATTGCCACTGTGAGTTCACTATCCTCCCATAGTCCATTCTGATGCAATCTCATCCCCAGGTAAATTATTCCATGACCCAAACAAGGATTTTTGTGTTAATTTGGAATTGTCAGAATTATTATTATTATTATTATTATTATTATTATTATTATTATTATTATTATTATTATTATTATTATTTTATCTCTGATGATTTTAGTAGTGTATAAGTCCTTCTTAAATAATCTTAGTGATAACCAGCAGCCACTTTTGGGGAAATTTAGATATTAACCCCGTAGGGTCTGAATACCAAAAAAAAAAAAAAAGAAAAAAAAATAACACAGACAAGTGCATTCAGTTCTGTAACATGCACAAAATATGGAGCATGGTGACCCATTGATCCACAGGTACACCTCATCAAACTACATGGGCACTTACTTACTTGCAAAAACAGAAAATCAAATTTAAAATATAATCTGGAGCATATGTGATGCAGCCATGAGGGGGGCACAAGCCAGTGCACTCAATCATGCCGGTCCCAAACCCAGATAATTGCAGAGGGTTGTATCAGGAAGGGCATTCGACGTAAAACCTGAGCCAGATCAAATATGCAAATCACAAATATCACCTCCATACCGGATCGGTCGAGGCCCAAGTTAGCAACGACCGCCATTGGTGCTGGTGGAAATTGGACTATTGTTGATTGAAGAAGGAGAGGCGGGAGGCATATCCATAGGCAGAGAAAGAAGAGAAAAAGCATGAGTCTAGGCCTGAGAGTAGGGAATTTGAATGTTGAACCCATGATAGAAAAAGGTAGAGAGCTGGCTGACATGATGCAGAGGAGGAAGGTGGACATACTGTGTGTTCAGTAGACCAGGTGGAAAGGTAGCAAGACTAAAAGCTTAGGAGCAGGGTTTAAGCTGTTCTATCATGGTGTGGATGGGAAGAGAAATGGAGTAGGAGTCATCTTGAAGGAGGGGTTTGTCCGGAATGTTCTAGAAGTGAAAAGAGTGACAGACAGAGTGATGAGTCTCAAGTTAGAAATTGAAGGCGTGATGGTCAATGTTGTTAGTGCTTATGCCCCACAGGCAGGATGTGAGCTAAAAACAGAAGGAAATATTCTGGAGTGTGTTAGATGAAGTGCTGCAGAGTACCCCCAGAGGTGAAAGAGTGGTTATTGGGGCAGACTTCAATGGACATGTTGGTGCAAGCAACCGAGGGGACAAGGAAGTGATGGGCAGGTTTGGTATCCAGGACAGGAACACAGAAGGATAGCTGTTGATAGATTTTGCAAAAAGGATGGAAATGGCTGTGGTGAATACTTTCTTCCAGAAGAGACAGGAGCATAGGGTGACTTATAAAAGTGGAGGTAGGAGCACACAGTGAGACTGCATCTTGTGTAGACGATGCAATTTGAAGGAAGTCAGAAACTGCAAAATAGTAGTAGGTAAGAGTGTTGCCAAACAGCATAGGATGGTGGTGTGCAGGATGACGCTGATGGTGAGGAAGGTGAAGAAGGCAAAGGCAGAGCAGAAGACAAAGTTTTGGAAGCTGAAAACGGAAGAGTGTCGTGTTGTCTTCAAGGAGGAGTTGAAACAGGCTTTGGGTGGTCAGGAAGTGCTTCCAGATCATTAAACAACCACAGCAAATGTGTGTGTTCTCTGGAAGGAAAGTAGATAAGGAGATTTGGTGGTGGAATGAGGAAGTGCAGGAGTGTGTACAAAATAAGAGGTTAGCTAAGAAGAAGTGGGACATTGAGAGGACCGAAGAGAGTAAACAAGAGTACAGGGAGACACAGTGTAAGGCGAAGGTAGCGGTGTCAAAGGCCAAACAGAGGACGTATGATGACTTGTATGCTAGGTTGGACAGTAAGGAGAGAGAAAATGATTTATACAGTTTGGCCATCAGAGAAATAGAGATGGGAACGACGTGCAGCAAGTTAGAGTGATAAAGGACAGAGAGGGAAATGTATTGACTGATGACAGAAGTGTGTTGGCAAGGTGGAAAGAGTACTTTGAAGAGCTGACCCTTGAGGACCAGGAAGTAAAAAGATCAGATAAGGGAGAAGTGCGGAGGGCATTGAAGAGGATGAAGAGTGGAAAGGTAGTTGGTCCTGATGACATACCGGTGGAGGTATGGAAGTGTCTAGGAGAGGTAGCAGTAGATTTTCTGACAAGAACATTCAACAAGGTCGAAGAGAGTGAAAGGATGCCGGAGGAATGGAGGAGAAGTATGCCGATGCCCAATTTTAAAAACAAGGGAAACGGCAACTACAGAGGGATAAAGTTGATGAGCCATACAATGAAGTTATGGGAAAGAATAGTGGAAGCTAGACTAAGGGCAGAGGTCAGCATTTGTGAACAACAGTTTGGTTTCATGCCAAGAAAGAGCACCAGAGATATAGTGTTTGCTTTGAGGATATTAATAGAGAAGTACAGAGAAGGTCAGAGGGAGCTGTGGTATTGCATGAGGAACTCTGGAGTGGCACAAGAGGACACAAGAGGGATGGTGAGGTTAAAGGGAGCAGAGATAAAGAAGGTGGAGGATTTTAAGTACCTAGGCTCAACAATCCAGGGCAATGGAGAGTGCGGAAAAGAGGTGAAGAGGCATGTGCAGGCAGGTTGGAGAAAAGTGTCCAGTGTGATGTGTGATTGGAAGGTTTAGAGATTTATGGTGTGGTGAAGGAGGACATGAAGGTATGGCATAAGAGAAGAAGATGCAGAGGACAGGGTGAGATGGAGGCAGATGATTTGCTGTGGCGACCCCTGAAGGTAGCAACTGGAATGAGGACTTTGTTTTCCATGTTCTTTTCCCAGCCAAAGTCCTCAGCATTAAGGGTTTCTGGATCAGTCAACTCTAAATTTCTCCAAATTGCTGCATGGAAGTGTCCGCTATTTGCATTTTCATGAGATGACTTCTAGGTGGCAAAGAGCAGCAGCAGCAGAGCAGCCTTTGTGAGGAGATAAAGAACCTTTTCCATTTTTCTAACCCCAAACATGCAGCCTTGTTTCAAACATAGAATCACGTGCCCGAATTCCATAGCATGCAGAGATGAAGGAGGTGGTTGCCTCAGGACATCTTCGAGTAGAGATTCGATACTGTAGGCCTCTGTTTTTCACGATGGTTTGGTTCCAGCCCTCCCTGCGGATCATGAAAATCCGAGGATTATTGGTTAGGTTTTAAAACCTGATGTATGATATTTATGCTTGTTAAGCACATTCTATAGCCAGTCTTTACTCATTACTACAGTAATAATGCAGTAAAATGTAGTAATGATTCAGTAAAAACTTTTTTAAATTTTGTACTGTGAAAATATTTCTGAATAAATCAAGCGCTTAGGCTCCTTACCAAAAGCTAGAGAAGATGCAGGGCATTTGAGTGACATCATAGTACTTAAATAATCATTGAAAACTTACGAAAAAAAAAATGTACTTCACGATTCAGGCAATCACGTTGATGACTTGTGCACGAAGGAGAAAAAAGAGGTGTACACATCATCTGCAACCAATCAGCAGGAGGGAGAACGAAAAGCTCTCAGCCATTGGCTAAATTTGAATCACACTCCAGTCACTTCCGGGTTTGTCACCAATCCGCAAGTATGGGGGGGAGGGGGGCACAAGCGCTGAACCGCGAATGGTCAAGGGCCTACTGTATTATTACTTGCTGACGTGTAAGGTCCAGCTTGAAGATTCTTGACTACAGTGCCCTTCCCAATTCCATAACATGCGACCTGATAACGTATGAGATGGGAGCAGAATGTTTTTCGACTGCTGATTTAATACCAATCACAGTTCTACACTTGTTTGGGGATTCCATGTAGATGAGTATGTTTAGTTCAGCCATTTGATAATGGTACAAAAGAAGCACAAACACATCAGTGTCGTCACATGCCAGTTTCCACTGCTTATGACAGGTTAATGGCATGTTTTCATTTATTTATTTATTTATTTATTTATTTTGGCTGCACCATCATGATTCTATTTGGAATAACCTGTGATTTTCAAAAGATCACCCATTTTAAAGCAGGAACATACTTTCTCAAGAAACATCTCTTATTTCCATTTAGTTCAGGTGCTCTGCACAAAGAGGGCCACACGACACTTTGTGAGTGGAATGCATGTGGTGTTCTGCCTTATAGGGATACTAATCGGTTTTACTGGTAGTATGCAAGTACAGTATGGGTGAAATTATGATAACAGATGGGTTTAATATTTTCTACGGTACATACCCAGTCAAATAATTTTGTTTTATATATTGATTTTACTGACATATTTCTGCATGGATGTGGTAAAGGAGGACATGAAGGTCGTTGGTGTAAGAGAAGAAGATGCAAAGGATAGGGTGAGATGGAGGCAGATGATTCGCTGTGGCGACCCCTGAAGGGAAAAGCCGAAAGGAAAAGAAGAAGATTTCTGCCTCTTACAAACTGAAATTGATAACTTTCTACTGTAATTTACATTCGAATGCAGAATCAATAGTAACAGTCAATATTTCCAGAAGAACTGTGGCTGGTTCTTTCTTATGTTTCTTTCAGCGGTTTCCCTTTATCAGGGGTCACCACAGCAAATCTATGATATATGATATATACACTGTATTTTCCAGACTATAAGTCATACTTTTTTCATACTTTGGCAGACAGTGCGACTTATACTCCAGAGTGATTTATATGTGAAATTATTCCATATAATTCTGTTCGTCATAAGAATAACACATACTTTCACATGTTTGTTATTTTTACACCCACAAGAGGGCAATCAAGGCTTGGGTACTAGTATCTGCTCATCCATCACAAAAGAAATGTCCCCCAAAAGAAAATCCTATTCTGTGGATTAAGCTATTACACCTATTAAGCTGTACGTAGTGAAATATGCAGCAGAAAATGATAATGAGCAGCAGAAAGAAAGTTTGGAGTGAACGAGAAACTTGTGAGGAACTGGAGAAGAGTGGAGATTACTATTACTGCAATGAAGAAAACAAAAAAGCTAATCGCTGAATAAAAGCTAGTTAGCCACAGCTAGAGAAACGAGTTCGCACATGGGGATTTGAGCAACCAGCATCAGGAAGGGGCTTCTCAACAGTGCAGTTGCATCTCCATGTCCAGGTAGTTGTCAAGGAGATTAATATAAATGACTTTGCGTGGGACTTTCTTGGTGTTACAGCTTCATGTAACGCAACCACCTCTCTATCAGAGCGTGGACCAAGCCGTCACAAAAAATGCCAGCAAATTTCCAAGTCAATGTAGACAGTTTCCATGAGTTTACGAGTTATAGTCCAGTGCGACGTATATACGATTTTTCTTCACTTTATTATATATATATATATATATATATATATATATATATATATATATATATATATATATATATATATATATATTATAATTATTATAAAAATCTTCTTTTCCTTTCGGCTGTTCCCTTCAGGGGTTGCCATAGCAATGTCTTCTGCATCTTCTACTCTTACTACAACTACCTTCATGTCCACCTTCACCACATCCATAAATCTTCTCTTTGGTCTTCTGCCTGGTAGTTCCAACCTCAGCATCCTACTGCCAATATACTCACTATTCCTCCTCTGTACATGTCCAAAGCATCTCAATCTAGCCTCTCTGACTATGTCTCCAAAACATCTAACATGTGCTATCCCACTGATGTACTCATTCCTGATCCTATCCATCCTTGTTACTCCCAAAGAGAACCTCAACATTTTCATCTCTGCTACTTCCAGCTCTGCCTCCTGTCTTTTCCCCAGGGCCACTGTTTCTAAACCATACAACATCGCTGGCCTCATCACCGTCTTATACACTTTTCCCTTCATTCTTGCCAATACTCTCCGATCACACATCAATCCAGACACTTTTCTCCATCCATTCCACCCTGCCTGCATGCTCTTCTTCACCTCTTTTCCACACTCTCCATTGCTCTGGATTGTTGAGCCTAAGTACTTAAAATCCTCCACCTTCCTTATCTCTGCTCCCTGTAACCTCACTGTTCCTCTTGGGTGCTTGTCGTTCACACACAGGTATTCTGTCTTACTGAGGCTAACCTTCATTCCCCTCCTTTCCAGGGCATACCTCCACCTCTTTAGATTTTCCTCCACTTGTTCTCTGCTCTCACTACAGATCACGATGTCATCTGCAAACATCATAGTCCATGGAGATTCTTGCCTAACCTCGTCTGTCAGCCTGTCCATCACCATGGCAAACAAGAAGGGGCTGAGAGCTGACCCTTGATGCAGTCCCTCCTCCACCTTGAACTCTTCTGTCACACCGACAGCACACCTCCACACTGTCTTCCATCTCTCATACATGTCCTGCACCACTCTAACATACTTCTCTGCCACTCCAGACTTCCTCATGCAATAGCACAGTTCCTCTCTCGATATCCGGTCATATGCTTTCTCCAGATCCACAAATGCACAATGCAGCTCCTTCTGACCTTTTCTGTACTTCTCTATTAACATCCTCAAAGCAAACACTGCAACTGTGGTGTTCTTTCTTGGCATGAAACCAAATTGTTGTTCACAAATGCTGACTGTTAGAATTTTTCTCCGTGGAAGTTCCTAATTAAATCTGCACGACCTGGATTCCTGTATCTCAACGTCTGAGAGCACTCCGGGAGCAACAGACGAGCAACCACACGAGTGAAATCAGTCTGGTTTATTCATCGGAAGCTCATCGAACACATGCAGTGTCCGCTTACTTATACAGAGGGATATGCGTGCAAAGTTGTAATTGCGTTGTCACAAAGCATTTCCATATACATGTTTGTGCCCTGCGGCGCTTAACACTTGGCTAATTACATTTCAAAGCATTTCCTCATTGTTATACATTGTTACTTTCTGAATCCCACACCCGAACCGAAACACGACACAGGAACACCCACCCAACAGTTTCATGTGTCTAGCGCACATGTCACCATTATAAGTAGAACAGGAAGCTTTAGATACACAGAGGTTACAATACACACATAATCGCGTCTCATTTCCAATACACACATAGTTGCGTCTCCTTTACAATACACACATAGTTGCGTCTCATTTCCAATACACACATAGTTGCGTCTCATTTATCCTATCAATTTATTCCTTCAATCCCCTATTTTTATACTATGAAATATGTATAAATTCTGTAGCGGCACGCCGGATCCCTCTCTTTCCTGTGGCATTCCAGAGGTGGTTTTTTCTTCGTGTGGAATGTTGGACACCGTAGGGAAGAAACCAGGCCGTGGTTGCGCCGAGGCTGGTGCTTGAAGGGCAGGCGGGGCCCCATCGCCCTTCGCCCACGTACCTCAGGGCTCCGGTAGCCTTCCCGTCCGGATGTATCCAAGCATTACACACGCACACGACGTATTCTTGGGTCCGTAGTCATCGCTGGATGTATCCACACGACGCACTCCCGGGTCCACAGTCATCGACAGAGGCGGAGGGCAGGCGGGCACATCGGGGTTCGCTGAAGGAACTGGCCAGGACCCAGATTCGAGTCATCAAACACCTAAAAATACAGGGTCCAAACACACAAACCAACAACAAACACATACATACGGGAACAAGCATGGTTAAATACGGGGTAAACATGCCGAAAAAAGAGAGTGGAGGAATCGCCAGCCATAGTTTGGACTTTCGTCGCGTCGCAGTTGTCACGCATTTTTTGTAAAGCCTGAGATATATTGCCCCCAGGTGAGTCATTCGGTGGGATGTAGGTACAGCAGTATTCGCTTATAAGAACGCAGACCCCACCTTCCTTTGCGAGCAGTGCGTCAAGTGCCATACGATTCTGGGTGGCCATAAGTCTCAGGGCCGTCAGTTCCTGTTTGATTCCGTCGACAGCTAGGATGGTGTTGTTTACAAACACAGCGAGCCTATAGTGAACCTTATTCAGTTGTCGGCGAATATTACCCACACCGAAGTTTGGGAACAGGATTTCCGCAAATCTCGTGCCCTCACTTACCAATTGGTGCTCTCCGGGCACCTCAAGATCACTAAGGGCCGACGTGGAGCGTTTCCGACGAGCTAAGGAAGGAAACTGTTTGGAGAAAAGGGTGAGGGATGTTTCAATCCGGACGAGCGCACACCTACCTCGCTGTAGTTTCGGAAGATACAACCACAGTTGACCATTGCCACAATCCCAATACCAATCAGGAATCCATAAAGGTCGTTCCTGATTGAACGTTATCCTCCCTGCGCTGTCAATTGCAAAATTAATGGTGTGATTACATCTAGCCGGATCTAATCCTTGTTTCCAGTGAGGTGTTTGATTGCCTTGTAATTCAACGCATTGTTCTGCACCATCTGTGTCCGTTGTACAGTCATTCTGTGCCTCCCGATCAGGTTCTGTGCCATTGCCTGAGTATCGCCAAAAACATATGGGATACTGCATCCTTAGGTCCCAATGCACGGAAAAGCCTGAATTTGGGTCGAGGTGGCGCCTCAGAAATACTTTCGCTTGATTAAATGTTCCCCACTCACCCCGTACCCATGTCATGTTGATAGTGGTGTAATTGTCACGTGCTGGGGTATATACATACGGGGTTCCTCCATCATGGGGAAAGAGAGAGCAAACAATACATTCTTCCTGGGTCACATCTCGTTTTACCGTGAAATTTAAATACTGCAAGAACATGTTATTTTCTGGATGACGGTAATGTGTGCACCAACCCGGGACCACGCATAGTAGCCCGATTAAGAGCAGGGCATAAGAGGTATACATAAGTTGGGTTTTAAGTGGGCGTTATCCGACCCGTATGCGAGAGGATGTGGTGGTGATACTTAGGTATCTGGATCAGGTCAAGATGAGTAAGTCATTCACCCCAGAAGGGCTGGTATTTCGAGACCTGAAAGATAAGTAAATGAGAACAAAAAAAATTTTGCAAATACAAAGTGCACTTAATACGTCATTGCGGACTTTTCTTCAGTCTGGTAGCATGGATCCACTGTGGAAAGAGGTCAGTTAGTACGGCGGTATGAGTAACAGTGAGTATCTCCGTGGGCTCACTGTAAGGAGTGTCTCCCAAAGAGGAATTTAGTTTTGCAAATTTCTTGACCAGCACCTTGTCTCCTACCTTGAAGGCATGAGTGCTTGCATCGGCCGGGACCGAAGTATTCTGATTACTGCATTCCCAATAGTCGTTTAGGACCTTAACAAGGCCCACGGCATACTCGCTCATGTGTATATCTAAATCTTCCGTCCCCAAAGCCTGCTTTCCCTTCCTCCAAG
The DNA here is from genome assembly GCA_024760905.1 of Plotosus lineatus. Classification (NCBI taxonomy): domain Eukaryota; kingdom Metazoa; phylum Chordata; class Actinopteri; order Siluriformes; family Plotosidae; genus Plotosus; species Plotosus lineatus. The sequence goes on along the minus strand of CM045734.1, from coordinate 1,315,490 downwards.
GAGCGGGAAAGGGTCTCCCCATTACCACTTCGTAAGGAGATAGATTCCCTAAGGCCACCTGCGAGGTCATTCGCAGATCGGCCAAAACCATGGGTAGTACTGAAACCCAATTTCTTGATCCAGTGGCGTGCATTGCCTTCCGTAATTTCCCTTTAATTGTTCTGTTTGTTCGTTCCACTATTCCGGAGGACTGAGGGTGATATGGGACATGGAAACGCCAATTGATCTTTAGCTCTTGGGCCAACAGTTGAGTGACTGCTGAGGTGAATGGTGTGCCTTTGTCCGAATCAATTCCCAACGGGAGGCCATTTCTGGGAATAATTTCCTGTGATAACTTTTGAACCACTACTCGGGCGTTTTCGTTCCCACATGGGAAAGCTTCGACCCACCGGGAAAATTTATCCACGATAACCAATAGATATTTAAAGGGGCCCTGCCGGGGCATGTGAGTAAAATCTATCTGCCACTCCTGGAAGGGAGTATCTGGTTTCGGCAGATGCTGATGTGATGCGTGTGGTTTGGACACATTGTTCTGTGCACAAATCAGGCATTTGTCCAGAATGCTGTGTACCGTAGAGGCTAGTTGTCGTATACAAAAATCTTTTTCCATATCTGTCACCACCCCTCTTCGACCGCGATGTGTAGGCCCGTGAAACTCGCGGACGAGGAAAGGAAGACGTGTGCGTGGGCAGACATAAGCGACCGGTCGAATCGAGTAGAATACCGTCCCCCGAGGGCTGAGAGCCATGCGAAGACCAAAAATCAGTGTCTTCTGTGGACGCTGAGGACTGAAGGGATTTCAGATCCAAGTCAGGGAGGAGGGCGCTAAGCATGTGTGAGGTAGACACCAGCGCGGGCTGCAAGAACGGCGGCATGGAGCCGAGCAAGGCAGCCTGTTTAGCTGCGCGGTCAGCCAAAGAGTTACCTCGTGCCTCATCAGTGTGGTCAGAGGAATGACCGCGGGTCTTTACGATCGCTAAACGGAGCGGGAGATTGCAGGACACCATAAGATCCTGGACTAAGGTGGAATGTGAAATGTGCTTACCGTCAGCAGCAGTGAAACCACGAGATTGCCAGATACGGCCGAAATCGTGCGCCACCCCGAAAGCGTAACGAGAGTCAGTGTATATAGTAACATCCTGGTCGGAAGCGAGAATGCATGCCCGAGTGAGCGCGTATAGCTCCGCTGCTTGGGCATCCCTATTCTTGCTCCCGCGGGTATGGCCGTGTTGGCGATGCGCCTGCAGAATCTGAGTGGGGGCGAGACGGGTTGTCTTCCTGGTAGGTCCGAGAGGCAGAATTACATTCGTCTCTCTGTCTCTTTCTACACTCTTTTTTCCAATGCCCTTCTATCCCACAATAATGACACTTTCCGGTCTTTCTATACGAATCCCTTCCTCTATTCTTATCACGAGGGCCCTGGAGGGCCATCGCCAGCAGAACCCTATTCTTCACATTCAATAGTCCATCTGATTCTAACATACGAACCCTTTCTCCGGCAGTTCTAACGATGAGACGTTGACGATCTGTGAAATGCGGTTTAAGTGCGCTCTGGAACTCTGGGAGACAATTACTTAAAAAACTGGACACGAACATAGAATTTGCCTCTTCGGTACGAAGATCAAATCCTCCTACATGACGCCAAGTTTCAGTAAAGCGATTCCAAAATACCGAAGTTAGTTCGCCCCGCTTCTGCTTACAATTAGTTACGTGTGAAAGATCGCAAGCTCCCTCCCGTCGGGAGACTAGATAAGCCGTAAGTTGCGCGCGCAAGGTTTTTAATGCGTCGGGATTATCTCTCCAATAGAGCGAGGAACGATAACGAGTCTGACGACGCCCCTCTTCCCCCCTGTCCTCTTCTATTTTTTCGTTAGTCACCTCATCGTTTCTGGGGTCCAAGCAGGGGACATTCTGGAGGACCACAGCCTCATTGTATGCTTCCTTTAGGGTAGACTGCAGGATAAAGCGATAGCCCCCTCCCGTTAGTTGGCAATACCTAGTGGACCGTATAAGCATATCTACGTAGGCCAGGGGTGTGTCCAAGCCAGGGAGCATGGAGATAATGTCTTTGAGTGCAGCCACGGACGGTGGTTCCACAACGATACCCCTTCCCCTATTTTGCCATATACAAGCTACATTCTTCACTGCTCTAGGTTTAGGTTGCTTCGAGAGAGGAGGAGGATCGGGCTGAGAGTTTTCCCAGTCCGAATCCTCATCCCCCGATGTATCTTCAGAGTCCTCCTCATTCACTGGCGGGGGCGGGGAGGGAATCACAACCTTGGGTCTTTGTTTTGATTTAATTTTAGGTCGCGCTCCGGCTCCGGGGGTTCCTCCTTCGGCAGCGAGCAGGGTTGGGTATAAGGCGGGAACCTCCGCTGGCTTAGGGTCAGCGGGGGTTAGTGGTACTATATCCCCCGATCCTACTGGATAGGGTGGGGGAGCCGACGGGGGAGTTACGGGGGACACAGTTTGTACACAGCAAGCTGGACTTTTGGTATTTTTTTCCTTTTCCCTTTTCTTTACTCATTAATATAGGTTTGGGGACACTCTGAGTCACCTTCTTGGGCTCGAAGAGCTTTTTAAGTTGTAACCAATATGAACGCATCTCATACCATTTTACATAAGCCTCCTTTATGTATTCATAATCCCAGGAGGGGTTGCCCAATCCATCATAAATCATGCGATGCGCGGATGTCAGAAATCCTGCATCAAAAGTCCCATTTCTAGGAAAGTTTGGCACTTGGTCTAGTCCCTCCGTCCATCCGGCTAGATTACTAAGCCATGGTTCAGTATAATAAGCAAGACCACATCTATTCATCCATTCCTTGGGGGTTTCCCCGGGATTAGGCTTTGGGTAGGAATTTCCCATTGTTTACCCTCTAACAACAAAACAACAACAACAAAAAAAATACGTTGGCATACAGGAATGCAGGTGCACCTTCTTTTTTTCTTTCTTTCGTTTGTAGTTTTATTTTTATTTATTTATTTATTTATTTTTTGTATTTGTATAGCGCTCTTCCCAGTTATAGCAACTGAGGATAACCGTCCCAGTTATAGCAACTGAGGATAACCGTCCCTTCGAGAGAAGGGGATAAACCGTCCCAGTTATAGTAACTGAGGATAACCGTCCCTTCGAGAGAAGGGGATAAACCGTCCCAGTTATAGTAACTGAGGATAACCGTCCCAGTTATAGCAACTGAGGATAACCGTCCCTTCGAGAGAAGGGGATAACAGACACTCAAATACTGCTAACCAGGTAGTCAAACAAATCTTGTCTTACCTGATCAGGAGTATCACGTCGGGGTCACCAAATTGTTAGAACTCTCTTTCCGTGGAAGCTCTTAGTTAAATCTGCACGACCTGGATTCCTCGTCTGTCAGCCTGTCCATCACCATGGCAAACAAGAAGGGGCTGAGAGCTGACCCTTGATGCAGTCCCACCTCCACCTTGAACTCTTCTGTCACACTGACAGCACACCTCCACACTGTCTTCCATCTCTCATACATGTCCTGCACCACTCTAACATACTTCTCTGCCACTCCAGACTTCCTCATGCAATAGCACAGTTCCTCTCTCGATATCCGGTCATATGCTTTCTCCAGATCCACAAATGCACAATGCAGCTCCTTCTGACCTTTTCTGTACTTCTCTATTAACATCCTCAAAGCAAACACTGCATCTGTGGTGTTCTTTCTTGGCATGAAACCAAATTGTTGTTCACAAATGCTGACCTCTGCCCTTAGTCTAGCTTCCACTATTCTTTCCCATAACTTCATCGTATGGCTCATCAACTTTATTCCTCTGTAGTTGCCACAACTCTGTACATCTCCCTTGTTCTTAAAAATGGGCACCGGCACACTTCTCCTCCATTCCTCCGGCATCTGCTCACTTTCTAAGACCTTGTTGAATATTCTTGTCAGAAAATCTACTGCTACCTCTCCCAGACACTTCCATACCTCCACCGGTATTTCATCAGGACCAACTGCCTTTCCACTCGTCATCCTCGTCAATGCTCTCCTCACTTCCTCCTTACTAATCTTTGCTACTTCCTGGTCCTCAACGGTCACCCCTTCTACTCTTTTTACTCTCTCATTTTCCTCATTCATCAGCTCTTCAAAGTACTCTTTCCATCTTCCCAGCACATTTCTGTCATCAGTCAATACATTTCCCTGTCTGTCCTTAATCACTCTAACTTGCTGCACATCTTTCCCATCTCTATTTCTCTGCTGTGCTAACCTGTATAAACCATTTTCTCCCTTCTTACTGTCCAACCTATCATACAAGTCATCATACTGTTTGGCCTTTGACACCCCTACCTTCAACTTATGCTGTGTCTCCCTGTACTCTTGTTTACTCTCTTCGGTCCTCTCTATGTCCCACTTCTTCTTAACTAACCTCTTCTTTTGTACACACTCCTGCACTTCCTCATTCCACCACCAAGTCTCCTTATCTACTTTCCTTCCAGAGGACACACCAAGTACTCTCCTCCCGGTCTCCCTGATCACATTGGCTGTGGTGTCCAGTCATCTGAAAGCACTTCCTGACTACCCAAAGCCTGTTTCAACTCCTCTTTGAAAACAACACTACACTCTTCCTTTTTCAGCTTCCAAAACTTTGTCTTCTGCTCTGCTTTTGCCTTTTTCACCTTCCTCACCATCAGCGTCATCCTGCACACCACCATCCTATGCTGTTTGGCAACACTCTCACCCCCTACTACTTTGCAGTCACTGACTTCCTTCAAATTACATCACCTACACAAGATGTTGTCTACCTGTGTGCTCTTTCCTCCGCTTTCATAAGTCACCCTATTCTGTCTCGTCTGGAAGAAAGTATTCACCACAGCCATTTCCATCCTTTTTGCAAAATCAATCAACATCTGTCCTTCTGTGTTCCTGTCCTGGATACCAAACATGCCCATCACTTCTTCGTCCCCTCTGTTGCCTGCACCAACATGTCCATTGAAGTCTGCTCCATTGACCACTCTTTCACCTCTAGGGGTACTCTGCAGCACTTCATCTAACTCACTCCAGAATCTCTCCTTCTCTTCTTGGTCACATCCTGTCTGTGGGGCATAAGCACTAACAACATTGACCATCACGCCTTCAATTTCTAACTTGAGACTCATCACTCTGTCTGACACTCTTTTCACTTCTAGAACATTCTAGAACATTCCTGACAAACCCCTCCTTCAAGATGACTCCTACTCCATATCTCTTCCCATCTACACCCTGGATGTAAAACAGCTTAAACCCTGCTCCTAAGCTTCTAGCCTTGCTACCTTTCCACCTTGTCTCCTGAACACACAGTATGTCCACCTTCCTCCTCTTCATCATGTCAGCCAGCTTTATCGTTCATAGTTCAAAGTCCCTACTCTCAGTCCTAGACTCACGCATTTTCTCTTCTCTCTCTCTGCCTAAGGACTTGCCTCCCGCCTCTCCTTCTTCAACGTCTTCGACCAACAGCAGTCCAATTTCCACCAGCACCCTGTTGGTTAACAGCACTGATGGCGGTCATTGTTAACTCGGGCCTCGACCGATCCGGGATGAATTTCGTTTTGATCATTTGCATGAGAAACGTGGCAGAAGTTTTACGCCGGATGCCCTTCCTGTCACAACCCTCTGCATTTATCCGGGCTTGGAACCGGCGTGAGGGTGAGACACTGGTTTGTGCCCCCCCCCACCCCCACCCCTCACAGCTGCATTAATTATAATTATAAATATAAATACAATTTATTAGGTCAGTTATATTACTAAAAATACTGACCTAATAAATTGTATATATAATTGTAATTATAATTGTCTTTATTAGGTCAGTCACAGTATTAAAAATAGGGCGGTGGTGGTCTACTGGTATAGAGTGCTGGATCGCTGATCCAAAGGTTGGGGGTTCGAGTCCCACTCTCCACAAGGGTGTCACTGTCCCCCCCCCCCCAGTGCAGCTAACTGGGTTATCAAAGGTGGGCCATGTCTCTCACTGTCTATGGTGAGAGGCATGTAAAAGAACCATTGCTGACTTTCGTAAAGAGGAGCTGCAAAAAAATCTGTCCCTTGTTAAAAGGGTTGTGACAGGAAGGGCATCCGATGTAAAAATCTCTGCCGAATCAGATGACTCCCGAGTCTGTCTGTCTTCCTTCCTTTCTGCTTTTTCCCTTTTACTCGGGAGTCGCCACAGCAAATCATCTGATTCACACGTTTGATTTGGCAGAGGTTTTTATGTCGGATGCCCTTCCTGTCACAACCCTTTTTAGCAAGGGACAGAAACACGCTGAGGACTTTGCAGCTACTCTTTACGAAAGTCAGCAATGGTTCTTTTACATGCCTCTCACCATAGACAGTGAGAGACATGGCCCGCCTTTGATAACCCAGTTAGCCGCACTGGGGGGACAGTGACAACCTTGTGGAGAGTGGGACTCGAAACCCCAACCTTTGGATCAGCGATCCGGCGCCCTATACCACTAGACCACCACTGCCCCCTTTGTGGCGACTCCCGAGTAAAAGCGAAAAAAGCCGAAAGGAAGACAGACAGTTATAGTACTAAAAAGCATCTTTTATTGTTGATGGTTTAAATAAGGCTTCAAGTGAATTAACGGATCATAGATTTCATGGGTTTTTTGTTTGTTTGTTTCACATTAGGTTTTATCCATATAAGTTATTATCACTTTTCAATTGCAATAATATGTGATATAAACGAATTTGTGGTCGGAAGCTCAGAAAATTTACATTTTTATTTTTGTTTAATTTTAGAAGTGAGGCAGGTTTCTTGGGTTCATGAGCATTTTGAATAGTTGGTGTTGATTACATCGGCAGTATCTCATAAATGCTAAAGCAGTACAATTCCTGTTAGCACCGATATTTTCAACGGAGTCTTGAATATCTTAGTTTACATATAATACTTGTCTTCCTCTCAGTTCCTTTGTCTGTAGGTTTTATTCTCGGAGGCCTGACTGTGAAAGCAGTCAGTGAGAGAAAAGTGATGAGTTAAACTGAAAATAAGAGCAGGATGAATTTCTGAATCGTAAGTGCAGTCCTCTAAATGGCGGCTACAGTCTTCAGGGGTCAAATCCAGTTAGGCCCAGAAAACTGATGGTTTCTCTTTACCCTTCTTTCTCTTTTTCTTTCTCTCGCACCCTCTCTTCCTGTGCCAGCTGCAGCTGCTCCTGCTTAGAGACGAGCCAGCTTCATCCCACCTCCTTTCATCCTGTCCTTCACGGTCATGCGTTCTCTTCCAGCTAAAGGCATACAGATATGCACTGTCTTACCTCAATAGTAGCCTTGTTTATTCAAGAGCACAATTTGGCACCTTATCGCGGCCACGTTTGCAATGGATCCGGGCAGAAGCAAAAGTCTTAGTGAAAAGGTTCAAGAGAAGAATTCTGATGAACATTTCATTGCTCTTTTATTTGAGGAATTTACTGATGATGTTTTAACACCTTTTCTTGCGCGTTATAATAATGTCTTTTAGTTGGTGCTGGAATGTGCTCAGACCATCACATAAATGATCATGATCATGACTTCCCTACATCAGTTTCTCTCTTAAAGGGAAAATATTTTCAAACAATGACAAATATTTGTCAAATAACAAATTGCATTGATGCAGGTTTAAACCTCACATTCTGGGTACTCTGGTTTCTTTCCACAGTTCAACAACATGCACCTTCGGTCAGAACGTGATTGTTGTGTCTGTGTCCATCCTGCAATAGACTGGCGAAGTGTTCTCTCACCCAAAGGCAGCTGGGATTGATGCCAGATTCCACGAGACCCTGAGTGATAAACATGACAGAAAATGAAGCGGTGGTGGCGGCTCGGTTGTTAGGGACTGTTATGCGTGATGGTGGTGTGTGGTTCCAACCCCTGTTCCAGCAAGGACATAATTGACTCATTATAAGGGCTGTAGTTGCTCAGTGGCTAACACTATGGGTTGCTGATTGAAATATCATGGGTTCAAGTCCCAGTTCCACTAACTTGGAGGGCTCCAACCTTCAACAGCTCAGTTCTATAAATGAAAATGAAAGGCATCTGGATTAGGGTATCTGACAAATATCGTAAAAGTAAATAATGGGTGTCTGGCTGATAAGTGTTTTGTTTTCCACTTTCAGTTCCTAGTCAGCCTCCTCAGAATGTGAGGGCCATCACAGTGACATCAGATGAAGCTGTGATCACATGGTCAGAGCCTCCACGGATGACACTAAATGGGGTCCTGAAAGGATATCGTGTGGTGTTCTGGTGCCTTTTCCCTGATGGAGGTGAGTGTTTAATACTGTGGATGAACCAGTGTAATTATACATTAACTCATTCTTTCATTAGTTCATTTTCTCAGCCACTTAATCCTAATCAGCGTAGTGGGGAGCCTGGTGCCCATCTCAACTGACTCTGGGCAACGGTGGGGTACACGCCATCACAAGGACAACACACATGCAACCATTCACACTCGCACACACTAAGGGGCAATTTGGACCAGCTACTGAGCATGTTTTTGGACTGTGGGAGGAAACCCACACAAGCACAGGAGGAACATACAAATTCTACACAGAAACACCCATAGCCTGAGAATCAAACCCGGGACCTTGCTGCTGTGAGGTGGGCATGCTCAGCACTGCGTCATCATGAGAATAAGTTTGTACTATTGTTATTATTATTATTATTATTATTATTATTATTATTATTATTATTATTATTATTATTATTCCTTAAATTTCTGACACTATTCAATAAAGGTTTTTTGTTTCATCTTTGGTTCAGACTTATTTAAGAATTATTTTCTTAAATATTACACCTCTTTTCTCTTTTAGAATGGGGTGAAATGCAAAACATAACTACAGTTCGTGAGCAGGTGGAGCTGAAAGGCTTAGAAAAGTTTACAAACTACAGTGTCCAGGTGTTGGCCTACACACAGGCAGGGGACGGTGTCCGTAGCAATGTTCTCTACTTACAAACACGAGAAGACTGTGAGTGTATATGCACAAACACACACACACACACACACACACACACACACACACACTCTCACACACACACACACACACACAGAGAGAGAGAGAGAGAGAGAGAGAGAGAGACAAATATCTACATTCATTCATGCATGTGCAACAGAGACTTCTTGGAAACACAGTACACATTATCTGTTAAATGTTTAAACACACACACACACACACACACACACACACACACACACACACACACACACACACATATAGATAGATAGATAGATAGATAGATAGATAGATAGATAGATAGATAGATCGATAGATTGTCCATCTGTCCATCCATCCATCGATGGATGGATGGACAGACGGATGGAGAGACAGACAGACAGAAAGAATTTAAGGCCAAAAAAGCCCAGAAATCTTCTGATGGATTAAATTCAAAAGTGACTAAAATGGGATCGCAAATATGGCAAAGACAAAACATCAGATATCAGAATCCATCCTGAGAACTTGGTTGACCATCAGTTGAAGGCAGTGGAGGAAGAAGCAGGTAATGTATAACTAGTTTCACCTGAGTTTTATTACTATATGTCTATTAATTTGTTTATGAGCTTGAAAAACTATTTAAAGCTGCTTCACCTGGCAGCACTTGCAGGACACACATGGACATGCATGCAAATGCTTCGTAAAATGAACTTGAAAGATGAGTCCATAACAGACTTATTTTCTGTTTTTACTTTTTCAACGTTTGCCAAAAAGTAAATTTGAGCCCAAACTCAAATAAACTTCTGCCTCCTGAGTCGCATCACCCACTGGATTTTACAGTGGTTCATAAACTTGTATTAATATAGATTAATCCATGGAGAAGATCCCCACTCTGAAACATTATCAATTTTCTTACCATACTCCTCCAAACCCAATAGAAAAAAATGCCTTGAACTACACCACATCCAGGCTGAAAGACAAAAAGTGCTGCAGCTTTGCACATCTCCAGCTGTGTTCCCTGCCCCCATGTCATAATCAACAATTACCATGTCTTTCACAGATGATCCATAGGCTTTCCTGGAGCTCTTTGTGTTCGCCGCATTTATGTGGAAATTGCAGGAAAGTTGCTGGAACGGCTCCAAAATTCTTACCCTGGTTATCGGGGTATACCAAGTGTGCTACCCATCATCTGCCACTTTGCCAACAATAGAAGTATTCAAGCATCAACAAAGTACAGTGGTACCTCACCTTACAGAAGTCTCAACAAAACGAAAAATCCAGGTTACAGAACGCCTTTTCCTAAAATTTTTGTCTCTGGATACGAAACAAGTTCACATTACAAAAGCGCCATCTCAAAAATTCAAACAATGCACAAGTTGCTCTCCCATTGCCTATCTCCCAACATCCTGCCCAGTTCGGCCTTCCATTGGCTATCTCCCAACATCCAGCCCTCACTGGCCTCCCATTGCCTAGCAGGGATGATGCCGCTCCCTTCCATTGGCTATTATGGCTATTATAATACCCATGATGCTTTTCGTGTAAAGGACAGAGTTACTGTTTCGTGACTTTTTCGAGTGTGCTCATTGCAACTTTATTTTTTGGCTCAGGCTTTTAACCTTGCATAAACATTTGTAAGATTAAAACTCTGCTAAAGAAGACATGCTCAACACACGCGTGCACACACACAAACATGCATGTGCGCACGCACACACACACACACACACACACACACACACACATGCGTGTGATTCCCAATGCGAGTGAAAAGAAGAAGTGGGCTCGTGGCACGCAGTTGAGTGATATCGCAAAGGAATATGGCCAAACCCGTCTACCATCGGTACGATATTGAAACAGAAGGAGGCCTTAAAAGATTTGCTTTTATAATTTTTAAAGGGTTTAGGGGGTAGTATTGGGAGCCTTTCAACGAATCATACGTTTTACATCTAAAATGCAGTTCAACTTATGAAAAATCCAGGTTACGAAACCACTTCTGGAACAGGTGAATTTCGTAAGGTGAGGTACCACTGTAGTTCATGAATATCTTTTAGTGCTAGTGATGATTTGATTTGCCGGAACTAAAAGTATAGATTAGGCATAGTGTTTAGTCATTGCTTTATCCATCCATTAATTCTTGAGACAAATTGTTCAGCATCATTATTATATGAATGCTTGTATAGCACATTATTCATACAAGCGTATGTTCAATACACATGAGAACATTGCGTTGTTCTATGCTTTTGATGCTGAGCACCAAGCAGGAAGCAACAACTGCCTTGTCTTATGGTATGACACAGCTGGATTCGACCTACGATCTTCCAGAGGATAAAGCAGACACTCTACCAACTGAGCTAAATCCCTGGTAATGGCATTAGTATGGGAAATGTTTGTGGAAGGTTTCTACAGAAGTAAATGTCTGCCCTTATTAATCTATAACTTTGTTTGTGACATTGAGACAAAAAAATGTGACATGACTGGTTTCTGAGACACTCATGCACACACATGTATACATGATAAGCAGTGTGAACTGGAATTCATGAAGTGAAATCCAAGAGTTCAAAATAGACCAACTGTCTATGACACACTGGTGTGGTCGGTGGTGGCAGGGCTGTAAACTTCAGTTCTTTGTCAGGAGGACACAAAAATTAGGCAGGGTTCTGCCCATGAATCTCTTGCAGGAGTTTCCCCCAGAGATTCTCCTTTGGAAAAGTCACAAGATGAGACTTTGGAACTGAAACAGATCAATTAAATATGGTTGGCAAGGCACTGTCAAAAGATCTTAGGAATAAAGCTGTTATCAGCCACAAATCAGGAAATGAATACAAAAAAAAAGATATGAGGGTTTTTTTTTCAGTCCCTGGGAGCAGAATAAAATCTATAATCAAGAAATGGGAAGTTTGTGATAGTACTAAAGCCCTTGTTAGATTGGTGGAAGATGCTTCTAATGTGGCGACTTCTGCAGGATAACTAAAAATAATTCACGTACTCTCACAAAACGTTCAAAATGTCTTAAATGTCTCAAAACACATACTCAGTGTAATTCCTGTCTTCATCTGAAATCAATACAGTATTATTTTTTTCTGATCTGGTGATCCAGTAAGGTGTAGCATAATACAGGCAGAGAAAGAACAAACACATGGCTTCTGTAGCACATGCATCAGGGAGAGAAGCATACCTACAGTGAAGAAATAATCCAAATAAAAAACATTAAACTGTAGGAATTTTGTTGGAGCCGTGAAATCATGCAAGTAAACCTGTTTTTCTTCCAACACAATAATACTTTCAATGAATAGAATAAAAAATCCATCCGAACATGTCACTAACCGCAAGCCTCAATTTGTTGCACCTTTTCATGTACAACGGCTTTGTGCATCTGGTTTCTTAACATTTTTTAATTTATTTTTTTAATTTTCTGAACTGTTTCTGCGTAAAACTTCCACGTGGCTGTTATAAGTCGCAATGAGTAAATAGAGCTGGAAAAATAGTATTTTAATAGTATAATATGTATTCTTGATGAAAACCAGTTCAAGTGATTCCCCATGGAGTCAGGCATTAGACAAGCCAGTGATATTTGGACACTGATCTCCCTCTGAGAATATCTGGACTTTGCTCAAACTGGAAGTCCATGCAAAGAGCAGCGAGGACAGCTGAGGAAATCATTGATACCTCACTTCTTCCTATCAGGTTCATTGATATACAAATGCTGCTTGGCCAAAGCCAATATCATTTTCAAAGACCCTACCCAGCCCCATCATGGATTTTTCACCTCAGTTCTCTGGTACAAAATACCGCATAATTTCAAATTGTACAACCATTATCTATGATCTGCATATTGCTGTGTATTTGTATAAATGTTTATTTATTGTAATGATTAGCAGTGGTAGTGGATAATAAGATGGTACAGTATGTGGGACGAGCTGGCTATTATCATAGGGTTTTTCAGATTTCTCAAGCTTGCTGAATGATTTCACTGTAAAGGCAGTACCAGATTTGGCCCAGTCTATAGAGCGAGGTTAAGGAACTTCCAACCAGGTAAAAGTTGGTTTGTGTGGTCACATTTTCCTGACTTTTCTTTCCCTTCTGTTCTTCAGACAAGTGTTTGACAGAAGGCTGGGGACTGTTTTATTCCACATAGTGAAGTTAGATAAGTGCCCAAAGTTGAAGATTAGCTGCGATCTTTTATTAACAAAGTCCAAAGTTGTGTTCCTTTACTCTCTGTTCCGATCACACCCACTTCCAAAAGCTGAAGGAGAAATGAGGCCAATGATGGATTGCTCTTCAGCCATTCAAATTTTACCACTCCCAATGGTGATACAGGGGATTCAAGTGCAGGCCAGATGACTTGATGGCTTGAGTCGGGTAGTGGGAGTATGTGGCAACATGGGGATGGTCAATCTTCAGTGGTAGGCTAAGAGGAGGTGGGCTGAACTGAACTTTGAAAAGAAAAAAAACAGAACTGTGTGCTTTTTTTGACTCGTGAGACACAAAGAGGCTGAGCAACATGAACATAAGCTTAAAGGAGCTAAAGCTTCAAGTCCATGTCAGATCTCTTTTCTTTTGAATTGTGCAGGGAGGAGGGGTGTTTGTTTTTTGTTTGTTTGTTTGTTTCTTGTTAAGATTTTGAAATTGTACAAAAAAAGACTATAAAGCCTGGAGCTTGGTTAAAATTCTGCTTGCAATCCTTTATACCTTGACACACTTGACACACACAGCTTCCTTCATTCTCAATGATGGAAAACATTTCAAGTGGATTTGATCATGATTCATGGCTTTAACCTGTTAATTGTGTTTATTTAATGGTTTTAGTAAGACGACATGGTTTGTGTCATTTTGTATTTTTGTGTTAGAGTAAATCGATTGATGAAAATTGATGGTGGAATAAAAAGAAGGTTCACGTTCCTGGCTCAGCGAGGGGGGGTTGTGTAGACATTGTATGTTCTACTCATGTTTTCATGAGTTTCCTCTGGAGACTCTGTTGCCCCCCTCAACAGTCCAAAGACATGTACATCAGGTTAATTGATTGCTCCAAGTTTCCTCTACATAATTCGTGAATGGTTGCATGTGCATATGTGCTGGCCCTGCAAAAGCTCCAGCTTCTCTGTCAGCCTCACAGGATTAAATGCTTCAGAATGAACGAATAGAACAATGAAAAGTCTTGGCCATCACAAGGGTATTTTAAGGTCGGTTTCTGAGGTTCACAGTTTGTTCAGGTTGCATACGTTGGCTTGGGTGATGATTGAGAGTCAGTCTTTTTCTTGTTACGAGATGAACCTTCTGGGTGGAACCTGTGCTACTTTCCCTGTCTTTCATACAGTCTTTAAATGAAGGCTGATCTGACCATTCTCCAAACCTCATAAACTGAGGGGAATAGATCCCAGTAAACACTGGAAAGAAAATAACATCAGAAGTTCAGTGCATGGCTCAGTTTTGAGCATACTCTGTTCAGGGAAGGAACCTGCTCTGGACCCGCTGAGTGATGAAGCAGAAAGCCTAAAGAACACCTTTATATCTGTGAAATGATATTCTGAGAAGATTGTGATATGGATATCAAGTCTTCATCAAAAACGTAAACCCCGAATTTAATCTTTGAATAAAACATCTGCTCTTCTAGAGCTGTGGGTCACTTGGTTAATGGACTCAGGTAAAATAATGAAGAATGTGGATATCTGTTAGCTGCGAGTCGCATGGGACCAAGCATGTTGCAAAATAGGTTGTGATTCCAGGAGAATCTTGTGGGGAAGTATCGTGCTGTTCGGACCACATGCAGACGGGGTTTTGACTTACTACTTGATATTGTGCTTTAAAGTTGCACATCAGGACTTTTTTTCACTGACCTGGTATTCTTGCATTCTTGAGATGTTCAGTGTTGAGGGAAGTAAGTACCTACATTTCCTCCAATATAGACAGAGACACAGATGTTCTCCTCACCAGGCAATGTGGGGGGGTGTGGGATCAATCTCCAGGTCAGCCTTCATTATTATCTTCCAATACACAGGAGCTGATAAACAAGATTCCGATGGAATTTGAAAGTAGAGCTTTCACAAGCCCGAGAGAGTGCACTGACTTTTCTACGATGAATAAATGGAATGCTAAATAACAAGGCTGAGCCGGTCTAAACTTTTGTACGCTGGATATATTCAAGGTTCTTGTGGTCAGTCATGATGATGGACCGGAAAGTTTGTGACTTCCTGCCAGTTTCCTCTTCTTCAGCACAAATCTCTTCCATCAAGTTTCTGCAGCCAGCATATGAGTCATCTGAGCAAAATCTGCAACCGTGTTTACCTTCTTTCAGACAAAGAAACTTTTTCCCAGTGTTTCTTCATTTATCATTTTTTTAAATCATATTTCTTGGGTAGATTTGGAATCTCTTTTCAATGATGGTGGCTATTTGGAGGACTTGATTTTATTGGTTTACTAGGAGCAGCTGAGACTTGAACGTGGCGTCAATCTTGACATCGTGTAGTTCTGCTGGATCCATGTAAGGAGGTGAAGCCATGTACAACGCAGAAGTCACACAGGAGATGCAGTAAGGGACATTTGCAAAAGGGCAGATCTGTTGAGTTTGTTACCTAAAACATTCTCACTACAAAAATGAATGATGACCAGAGTCAACGGACCAGATATTAAAATGCATTCCACATCCAAAGAGCTAGGCAAAGACAAAATATGGCAAGGCAGTGTTATATACAGAAGATCAATCAAGAAGTAAAATATTTAAATCTCACACAAAGGACTGGTCCAGATTATCACACAAATACAACAAGCCTTTCCTCATTACTGCTACTAATACAATGTGTGTGTGTGTGTGTGTGTGTGTGTGTGTGTGTGTGTGGGTGGGTGTGAGTGTGTGTGTGTGGGTGTGAGAGTGTGTGTGTGTGTGTCTGTGTGTGTGTGTGTGTGTGTCTGAGAGAGAGAGACAGAGACACAGAGAGAGTGTGTTAATGGTGAGAATCAGAAGGAAGTCTTTCTGCAGAGTACTCATTAACTGTAGGTAAGTGCTGAGTGGTCTCGAGAATGACTGAAGCTGTCACAACAACAAATCCGGTGGGTTTAAGATCGAATGTGACATTACTAGTTCCGAGCATTAAAATGCCAAGGGTGGAGGCTTGATATGTGTGAGTACAAGTGTTTGAATTGAGCCCCGCCCCAGTTCACTTCCCAGCACAAGAAGGATTAATTCTTTATGGATTAGAAGGCATTATGTTTGTGCTTACACTGGTGGGCATGAGATTAGTGCCATATCTTTGCTCTCCACCTCCCTGGGGACATGTGGGAGCTGGACGAAGGTTTGAGACATTAAGGCCAGTGAGGACGATGGAGGACTGAAGACTTTTGAGAT
>CM045734.1:1186746-1294246 GCA_024760905.1 Plotosus lineatus | reverse complement strand
GATATATGATGTCTGTGATTTGATTCTGGGATGACTGGTGTGCAGCTTATAATGTCTCCTGTTGAGATTCTAACACAAAATGGTGAAGAAAAAGATCCAGCAGTTATGGCATGTTTTTGATGAGCAGACTACTAGAAAATGGCCAGACCAGTTCAAGCTGATAGAGAATTAAGATTAACTCAGATATAACCTCTCTGTAGCACCGAGCTGAGCGGATAAGCATCTCACAGTGCACAGCATATCTCACCTTGAGGTGGAAGAGCTCCAACTGCACAAGACTGCATCAGGTTCCTCTGTTAGATGAAAACTGAGGAGCAGGTACAGACAAACAGAGTCTGGGCAGACGAAGACTGGGGAAGATGAAAGTCTGATCATTTCTTCTGAGCAACACAGGCAGAGGGTCAGAATTTGGCACCAGTTCTTGTAATGAATCCATCAGTTCAACGTGCCTCATGGGAACAGTCCAGGCCGGTGGTGGTGTGGGGAATGTTTCCTTTTCACTTTTTTGGGCCGGCAAAACCAGTCAACCATCACTTGAATACTATAGAACACGATATGAGGTAACGCTGATGACCAGACTCTGCAGGAATTGTTGGATAAAATCATGCCGACATGGAGCAGAACCTCAAAGGAGTGTCTTCAAATCCGTGTGAAATTCATGACATGAAGATCTGCAACCAGTGTGAGAATAAAGTGAAGTTCACCCCTGTATTAATGAAGTGTTCCTAATAAAGTGACCGATCGAGTACTTACAGTATTGCCAGTACATTTCTTATCTCTTGATCGATCCTTGATTGAATAAGAAATATTCAGTGTGTGTGTGTGTGTGTGTGTGTGTGTGTGTGTGTGTGTGTGTGTGTGTGTGTGTGTTTATACAGTCTTAGAAGAAAAAAATATCTCTCCGATGTTTTCGAATACTCGTTCTTATCTTCCTGCACAAATTAAACTTCTCACCTCTTTATTCTTCTCACATATCAATCTTCCTGTCAGAGGACCCTACACAGAACCACAGAGGAACAAACAGAAGAACTCTTCTTCATTATGGTTTCATTCTTCTGTATCCCTTTTAGCTCCTGCGAAGATACTGTCGTTTGGCGGTACAGTTACCACGCCGTGGATGAAGGAGGTGCGTTTGCCGTGTAGTTCAGTTGGGGAACCAACTCCCACAATTAAATGGACTAAAGACAGGTGAGTTCATTTTGGTAATAGCTGCATTCATTTCAAAATCTCTTCATCTAAAGTAACTTAAAAGAGGAACTGTGGGTATTTTAACTTAGAATGTGAGATATTTCACTCTCTTTACTTTTGTTCTTCTAATATTTAGCATGACATCTTTTGTACATTAATAGTGTGCGAACCATGAAACTTCTCAACAAAGCATCAATATAATGGTGTAAATACAATACAAAAGTGTTTTATACAGTGTGCATATTCTGGTTTTTTGTTTGTTTGTTTGTTAATCTCATGAACCACATGATAGTTTAATCCCAATTTTTTTGAGAGATTTTTATATGTTGTTTTTTTGTTTGTTTTTTTTTGTTGTTTTTTTGTTTTTTTGTGGAAGTGGTGGCCTGTTGGTAAAGGTTAGGGGTTTGAGTCCCACTCTCCACAAGGTTGTCACTGTTGACCCCCCAGTGCAGCTAACTGGGTTATCAAAGGCCGGCCATGTCTCTCACTGTCTATGGTGAGAGGTTCATGTAAAAGAACCATTGCTGACTATCGTAAAGAGGAGCTACAAAGTCGTCAGCGTGTTTCTGCCCCTCGTTAAAGGGTTGTGTCAGGAAGGGCATCCGACCTAAAAACCTATGCCAAGTCAAACTTGCGAATCAGATGATTCACTGTGGCGACCACTGAAAAATGGAAAAAGCAAAAAAGGAAAAGCAGAAGATTTTTTTAAGATTTTTTTAAAGGAGGACATGGTGAAGTTAAGGTTAGCATGTACACCTCACAGCAAGAGGGTCCAGGGTTTGAGTCCCGAGCTTGGCATTTCTCTGTGGATGCTGCATATGTTCCTTTTCTATGCTCTTATGGATTCCCTCTGGTCAGCACAGTGGAGTAGTGGTTAGCACATCCGCCTCACAGCAAAAAGGCCTGGGTTCAATTCCAGGCCTGGGTGTTTCTGTGTGGAGTTTACATGTTCTCTCCGTGCTTGCATGGGTTCCCTCCAAGTACTTTGGTTTCCTCCCACAGTCCAAAAAAGCATGCACAATAGGTTTATTGGCTGTTCCAAATTGCCCGTAGGTGTGAGTGAGTCTGTATGTGGCCTGAAGAACCATATGGTAGATCATTGTGAGCACAGCCATGACAATCCCTGTATGAGCATCATTCAAGCTTCAGGGATCAAGGGATCAATGTCCATTCCTCACGATTAGATGTAGATGTAGAAATATGGGTTCCCTCTGGGTACTCCAGTTTCCTGCCACAGTACAAAGACATGCACAATAGGCGAACTGCTCGTTCCAAAATGTGTGTGGTGGAATTACAATATGATTATAGTAAAAGGATCATTGCTGTGCTCATCACTGTCCAATTCCACTGGAACCACTTTGAATGCCAGAACAATGCTTATTGGTCTTTAATTTGTCATTCATCTATTCATTCATTTTCTGAACCTCTTAATGCTCATTAGGGTCACAGGGAAGCTGGTGCTCAGCTCAGTTGACTCTGGGCAGAGTACACCCTGCACAGTCTCGCCATGCCATAGCAGTGCAACCTTAAATTTAATGGAACAGATAAATATCCAGTTATCCTGTCAGAGTTAAAAAGAGAAGTGTTGACTGGCAGAAAGTCAGTGTCACTTAAAAACTGTTGGATGGCATCAAGTGACCTAAAAAAATAGCAGTTTTTTACTATATGCACAGTTAGAAACAGGCTGAAGTCATGCGAAGCACAAAAAAAAGAAAGTCTTCATTAATGTAAAGTAAAGAAGAACCATGCTGAAGTTTAATACAGATCAAAAGGTTTGGACCATAGTGGCCCATCTCTGCTGAGTCAAATTTTCAGTTTTTTCCATCAGATTGTCATCTAATGACTGAATGGAGATCTGGAGAGACCTATAAACTCACAGTGAAATGAGATGCACGATGGGTGATGATTTGAGAGTTCTTTAGCAAGGCTGGAATGGGGCAGATATTTGTCATTGAAGAATGCATCAATTAAGCCAAGCAGGACGATGCTCCATCCCACCCAACCAGATCAATCACGTATGGATGTAGGACCACAAGATCTGCAAGATCTGTCACTGTCATGTCAGCACAATGGAACCGTGCATTTTGCAGTGTGTGTGTGCGTGTGTGTGTGTGCGTGTGTGTGTGTGTGTGTGCGCGCGTGTATGTATGTATATATATATATATATATATATATATATATATATATATATATATATATATATATATATATATATATATATATATATGTATATATATAATTTCTGTTTTGACCCCCACAGCGAAAATACTGCTATTCCCGTCTCACAAGATGGCCAGAGGAATATTCTGACAAATGGGACGCTGTTGTTACGCTCAGTGAAAGCAGAGGATTCTGGATACTACACCTGTACAGCCACCAATACACTCGGGTTTGACACCATCATTGTGAACCTTCTGGTGCAAGGTAAGCGGATAATAAGAATAAATACTTGAACAGCCATAACTTTAAAAACCACTGAGTGGCGAAGTGAGTAACAATTATCATTACACTGGCATCTGTCATCGGGTGGGTTATATTCTTTCTTTTTTTTAAATACAAAATCAATTCTGTTCTGCTGGAGCTGGAACTTGGATAAAGCTTCTCTACGCTCTGTGATTCTGAGTACTTCTCACTATCTGAACTAGTGACATTCCACTTAAGGCGAATTATTCTATTGTCGAACCAACGTGTTTTCAGCCTTCCCACTGAACGCCTACGATCTTGTATCAACAGAGAGTACGTGCTTTTCCAGACTTTTTTATCTTGTGGCAAGTTGGGGTATTTTAGAGTTCTGTCTATTAGCAGGGTGTATTAGTCAGTGTATATGAATGGGTTATATTATTGGAGGATATTAGTGGAGGTATAATCATCATTTCATTTTCTGTAACCGTTTACCGGTAATCCTAATTAGAGTTGCAGGTAGGCTGTTGCCCATCCCAGCTGACTCTGGGTGAGGGCAGAGTACGCCCTGGACAGCTCACCAGGCCATCATAGAGCGGAAACATGCTGACAGCTTTGTAGCCTACTCTTGTTGAAGGACAGCAATGGGTCTTTTACATGAACCTCACACCACAGACAGTGAGAGACATGGCCATCCTTTGATAACTCGGTTAGCTGCACTGGGGGGACAGTGACAACCCATGGAGAGTGAGGTTTGAACTCCCAACTTTGGGATCAGTGATCCAGTACCTTATACCACCAGGCCACCACTGCCCCTTGAGGTATATTAGTGGAACGTATTAGTGGGGAATATTAGCGGAGGTGTATTAGTAGGATATACTAGTTGGGGAATATTAGTAGTACATATTAGTGGGGTATATTAGTGCGAGTAAATTAGTGAGGTATATTAGCAGAGTGTATTGAGGGTATAGTCATGGGGTGTATTACTGGGGTATGTCAGTAGACTATATTAGTGGGAGTATATTAGGGACATATATTAGCGGGGTATGTTACTGGGGTATATTAGTGGAGTATATTAGGAGGATTGTATCAGTCTAGGATATTAAGTGGGATATGTTAGTGGGGTAAATTATGGGGTGGGAAGCACGATGGTGTAGTAGTTAGCACATCCACCTCACAGCAAGAAGGTCCTGGGTTCAATTCCCAGCTTGGGCATTTCTGTGTGGAGTTTGCATGTTCTCCCCGTGCTTGTGTGGGTTTCCTCCCACAGTCCAAAAACATGCACAGTAGGTTAATTGGCTGTTCCAAATTGCCTGTAAGTGTGAGTGAGTCTGTATGTGGCCTGGCAAACCACATGGTAGATCATTGTGATCACAGCCATGACAATTCCTATATGAGCATCATTCAAGCTTCAGGAATTGACATCCATTCCTTGTGATTGGATGTAGACATAGATAGATAGATAGTGGGGTATATTAATGGGGTAAATTTGTGAGGTATATTAGTGGGGTATATTCAGAGATTAAAATATTGAGATTCTTTTTGGGAGTAAGAAGGATGGATAGGATCAGGAATGAGTGCATCAGAGGGACAACACATTTAAGATGTTTTGGAGAGAAAGTCAGAGAGGCTAGATTGAGATGGTTTGGACATGTACAGAGGAGGGATAGTAAATATATTTGTAGTAGGATGCTGAGGTTGGAACTACCTACGACCCGAAGACCTCGCTGTTACAGTCCTAACATGCTTGGCTGTAGCAGTTAAACCACAGGTGTAAAAGGTGGGGCCAGTACTGCACACACTGAACTCCACCTAAAAGCTCCATTGCACAGGCTAGAGGGACACGGTTCCATTGCCACCAACTCTGAAGCCTTGTAGCGATGGGAGAGGGGCAAAAACGGAAGGTGTGAGATAACACTGGAAGCCACAACTCCAATCCTGCATGCAGGCGGTTCAGGATATTGGTCATCTGATGTTGACCTGAGACGACAGCATCACCCTGAATGACCAAGCAGCCCTTGTTAGGGGTTTAGAACAGGTGGCCTGAACAAAGCTCGTCTGTCATCCCCCAGTTGGCTTGTCGCAGTCAATGGGCATCTTCTCAAGCGGTCAAACAATTCTAAAGCAAGGAAGGTACACACCCACCTCGAGGGTGCAAAAACTTTAAAACTCGCATACTGGAACATAAAAATCATGCTCAATGCCACTGACAGGAACTGCCCTGAACGTCGCTTCACTTTGATAGCGCATGAACTGTCCAGGATAAATGTTGACATTGCTGCCCTTAGCAAAGTCCACTTCCCTGAAGAAGGTAGCCTCCATGAGCATGGTGCCAGATACACCTTTGTCTGGTCAGGGAAACCTGTAACGGAAAGGCGTCTCTCGGTGTTGGCTTCATGGTCAGAACCTCAATCACTTCCAAGCTGGAAAACCTGCCAACCGGTCACTCTGACTGCATCATGTCCATGTACCTCCCTTTGGAGAACAAGCAGTATGCCACGTTTTTCAGCATATACACACCGACTCTTCAAGCTGAGCCTTCAGAAAAACAAAAGTTCTACTTGGAATTCCGCAGTCACCTACAAAGCACCCCTATAGATGACAAGGTGATAATCCTTGGTGACTTCAATGCCAGAGTGGGCCAGGATAGTAATATCTGGAAAGATAAGATCAGATAAGATAAGATAAGATACAGCTTTATTAATCTCACAATGGAGAAATTCACTGTTACAGGCTCTTGAGGTACCATCAGTAGTACTTGGCAGACACAGCGCAGGTAACAGTAATGACAAATGATGTCTCCTGCTGGAGTTTTGCACTAAGCAGCAATTTGTCATTACCAATACCATCTTTCAGCAAAAGAACAGTCTCAAAACAACTTGGATGCATCCTCGGTCGAAACATTGGCATCTTATAGATTACATTCTAGTGCACCAGCGAGACCTCAATGACGTCCGACACACCAGAGTGATGCCCAGTGCAGAATGTCACACTGACCATCACCTAGTGTGCTGCAAACTCAAGTTGCACTTCAAACCCAAACCAATGAAAGGGCGGCCAGTAAAGAAAACATTCAAGCTCAGCAAGCTTCAGTCAACTGAAGTGAAAACTGACTTTAAAGCAAGCTTACAATCAAAGCTTGTCAACAACGACAGACCAGAAGACCCCTCTCCTGAAACTCTCTGGAGTCGACTGAAGAGTGCCATCCTGCAGACATCTGAAGCAGTTCTGGGGTTCATCACAAGGAAGAACAAAGACTGGTTTGATGAAAACAACCAGGAGATCTAGGAACTTCTTGCAAGGAAGAGACAAGCCCACCAGGCCCAACTAGCTCAACTGTCTTGTCCTCAGAAGAAAGCAGCCTTCTGTCCCATCTGCAGCAATCGCCAGCAAAAGCTTAGTGAGAGAATGTGCAGATGCCAGCGATGTATAGTAGTATAGAGTATAGAGGCTTTTTATGAAGCCATCAAAGCTGTGTATGGCCCTACCCACCAGGTTCAGAGTCCCTTGCGCAGTGCAGATGGCCAAGCACTCTTTATAGATAGGGCTTCCATCCTGATCCTTTGGTCTGAGCACTTCCAGGCCCTCTTCAGCGCTGACAGAGTAATCCAGGACTTAGCAATCCTGTGCTGTGACATCAGGACCTTTCAGTCGGACCCAAAAATACAGGAGACAATCACGGAGAAGCTTTTATTTTTCACAGTGAAGGCACCTGAGCAAGGGGAAACATGGTCACAGTTAGTGACAAGGGGAAACACAAAAACTTTAGATCGAGGGAACTTAGGAATGGGAACTGGTAGAGCAAGGAGCTGAAAACCAGGAGCCAGAGAGATCATGAGGAAACAGGGTCGTAAAGTGGAACTATCTTCTAGCACCAGGAGGAGTGTGCTGCTCATCCTTATAGCATGGTATATTGGTGAGTGGAATCAGGTGTGTGCATAGCAATCAGCCTAAGTGTGACAGCCACGCCCTCTGCCGGAGCCTGCAGTGCTTGGAGAGAAAGAGAAAGAGTTAGAGCCACCAAAATCAAACCCCCCACAACACAGACCATAACGGTACCTACCAGACTTGTCCGGGAACCGGTGGTAGAATGCTAACAGCAAGTCTGGGTCCAGGATTAGGGACCAAGGGATTCAGGAGCATTCCTCAGGCCCATACCCCTCCCAGTCCACCAGGTACTGCAAGCCGTGACCCCACTTGTGCACGTTGACTACATGGTTGACCGTGTATACCATATGTCCATCAACCAGCCAGGGGGAGGGTTGAGGTTGGTAGAGGGATGACGGGAAGGGGGCTTTCTACAACAGGCTTCACCAGGGATATGTAAAACACTGGGTGCACTTTGAGCGTGGCTGGGTGCTTCAGTCAGATGGAACTGGGGTTTATGATGCGCTCGATGGTATGAGGGCCAATGTATTTAGGAGGCATCTTTTTAGAGTTGGTTTGAAGGGACAGGTCTCTGGAGGAGAGCCAAACCTGTTGCCTGACTGTGTAAGCTGGTGCCGGGATCCGGTGACGATCGGTGAGCCACTAATTCCGGGCTGCTGACCACTCCAGGGCAGCACAAGCTTCCTTTCAGACCCGGCATGCTCGGTGGAAGTGTGTCCGGAGAGATGGGACTGCCTGGGGAACAGGGGAGGCTAGAACCAGTTGATCAACATGAAGGGAGACATACCTGTGGCAGCCCAGACCAGGGAGTTGTGGGAGTACTTGATCTACGGTAGGTGTGTGGACCAGGAGGCTGGGAGGAGGGAGACAATGCAGCACAGGGAGGATTCCAGGCTTTGATCTGTCTGCTCCACTTGCCCAATGGATTGGGGGTGGTAACCGGAGGTCAGGCTCCTGGAAACTCCCAGGATGCCACAAAGCCTTCCAAACCCTGGACGCGAACTAGTGCCCCAGTTCGAAACAATGTCCTGGGGAATTCCATGAAGGTGGAACACGTGTTGGACCAGCAGGTCAGCTGTTTCCATAGCCAAGGGGAGCTTGGGTAAAGGGACGAAATAGGCCGCCTTTGAGAAGCGGTCCACTATGATCAGGATGACACTGTTGCCTTTGGACGAAGGTAACCCAGTGAAGAAGTCCACGGCAGTATGTGACCGGGGGCGATGAGGTATGGGCAAGGGTTGGAGGAAACCTGCGGGTGCCCAGTGGGAGGACTTGCTCTGGGCACAGGTGGCACGAGCTCCGACAAACTCTCTGGTGTTGGCTGTTGTGGTTGGCCACCAGAAACATTGTTGAAGGAGGAAAAGGGTTCGGTGGATTCCGGGGTGACAGGCCAATTTGGATGCATGTCCCTACTGGAGCACTGGGGTTCTCGCCGGTGGCAAAACATATAACATAACAGAGAGGCTATGTTTCCCCCTGCTGGATGTCCTGGACCAGGCATTCCACCTTCCATCGAACAGCTCCAAGCACACAGGTCTTCGTGGTGGTGTCTTCCCCCAGGGAGAACTGCCTGGAGAGAGCATCTGGTTTCATGTTTCATGAGCCAGAGCAGTACGTGAGGATAAAGTTGAATCTCACCAGGTATTGGGACCACCATGCCTAGCGGGGGTTCAACCTCTTGGTCGTATGGAAGTAGGACAGATTTCTGTGGTCTGTCCAGACAACGAAGGGATGGGCCACCCCTTCCAGCCTGTGATGATACTCTTGGAGTGCCAGGACTATCGCCAGCAGCTCACGGTTCCCCACATCATAGTTTCGTTCTGCGGGGGTCAGGAGACAGGAGAAGAATGCACAAGGGTGCAACTTCTGGTCTATCAAGTGCTGGGAGAGGACAGCCCTTGCCCCTGAGTCCGAGGCATCCACCTCCACCATGAACTACAGCTGGCCATTCTGCCATCACCTTCACCTTTTCCAGATCCGGTTTTACCTGCCCCTTTTCCATGATGTACCCTATAAAGGAGACTGTGGAGACATGAAACTCACATTTCTCAGCCTTGAAGTATAATCTGTTCTCTAGGAGCCACATTAAAATCATTCTCACATGATGGACATGCTTGTCGTGGTCCTTGGAGAAAATCAAGATCCAGGTATACGAACACAGACTAGTTCAGCATGTCCCTGAGTACGTTGTTAACCAAGGCTTGGAAATCCGCCAGAGCGTTGGTTATATCGAACAGCATGACCAGGTATTCCAAGTGTCCCAGAGGCATGTTAAAAGCGGTCTTCCACTCATTCCCCTTCCGTATCTGGACTAGGTGGTACACATTTCTGAGGTCAAGTTTAGAAAAAATGGCGGCGGCATGGAAAGGGGTGAGTCAATGAGAGGAAGGGGTAATTATTTTTTACGATGATACTGTTGAGGCCCATGTAATCAATGCAGGGTCCCAGGGTTTTGTCCTTTTTTTCCACAAAGAAAAACCCGGCGCCTACTGGGGACGATGAGGGCCAGATAAGACCTGCAGCAAACGATTCAGTTATGTATTTCTCCATGGGTTCCTTCTTAGGCTTTGAGACGTTATAGCATCGCTGAGAGGGAAGCACGGAACCTGCGCTCGGTCCTTACTGAACGCCTCTTTTAAATCGTGATATTCTGTCGGAACACCAATCAAATCCTTTTCCCTTAGCTCGACCATAGTTTGTGAAACTTGGGGGGGGGTACAGCAGCCAGTTGGCCATGTCGGTGGCAGTTTTGGAGGATTCTCTTGCCGCCGCCCCTCTCCTGGCTGGTGATCCTAACCACACTAGGCACTGGGTGAGGTACTGCCCCCTTTCTGCAGTAAATGCAGAGGCAATTTGCCAGCTGCCAATGTCTTTCCTCCGATGTCAGCTTGGTGCGGCCTAGCTGCATGGGTTCATGGGGGTCGTCTTCCCTCGGAGGGGGGAGTCTATGGAGGTTCAGGGTGAGGCAACTTTGGGCCTAGCGGAGGCGCTCGAGGGCAGGAAAATGAAGCTGAACCACTCTTCCCAGGATCTTTCTCCCTCTCTCAACCTGTTGTCCAGTCTCGTGGCCACAGAGATCAGATCCTCTAGCATAGCTGTCTCATCCCATGCCGCCAGCTCGTCCTCCTGTCTCCCAGTCAGCCCCTTCAGGAAGGCTCCCCGGAGAGCGGGGTTCCAGCCGCTCTCTATGGCAAGAATCCGGAAAGCTATAGCATATTCTGATACTGACTGACAGCCTTGCTGGATCCGTAACAGCTGGCTGCTCGCCTCCTCCCCTTTTGCTGGATGATCAAAGACTCTCTTCATTTCCAGCACGAATCAGTCATAGTGTGAATATAAATCCGGGGTGTGGGTGGCAACCGCTAGCACCCAAGACAAGGCCTGATACTTGAGCAAGCTCATCACAAATGCGGTCTTGGCTTGGTCCATGGTGTACATGAGCGGCTGCTGACTGAAGACAAGTGAGCAGTGGTGGAGGAACTGAGCACATGTGCCAATAATGCCTGAATACCTTGCAGGCATGGGGATGAGCGGCTCTCGGCGCACGGTCTCTGCTGGGTCCATTTTTCACTATAAGATTCTGTAATGTCAGGAACTTTCAGCTGGACCCAAAAATGCAGATATGATGAACATGCTTTTAGTGTTTAGAGGGAAGGCATTTGAGCAGGAGGAAACATAGTTACAACTAGTGACAAGGAGAAACACGAAAACTTTAGATCAAGGGAACTTAGGAACAGGAATTGGTCAAGCAAGGAGCTGAAAACCAGGAAAGATGGCGGACGAGTGTTACACAGCAAGCTCCATTTCTGTTGCTGGAAACAGGGCAAACAGGGCTAGGAACAGTATGACCTCCATAATGCAATCATCATTACCTTGTACAAAAAAGGGATAGTGACCAGTGATAGCCTAGTGGTAAAAGGTGCTGGATCACTGATCCTAAGGTTGGGGGTTCAAGCCCCATTTACCACAGGTTGTCACTGCCTGTTGATAAAGACACTGTGTACATCTGTTACCTTCTCGATGGCGATCTGTTCAACCTCAGGAGACTACAGGCTCACTCAAAGACTCTTGAGCAGCTATTTCATGAGCTCCTCTTTGCTGATGATGCAGTCCTCATTGCTCACAGCAAAGAAGCCCTGAAGTGCTTAATCTCCTGCTTCACAGAGGTTGTTCAGGTTTTAGGACTTGAGATCAACTTGAAGAAGATGATGGACGTCCTCCACCAGCTTGCTCCCTGCAATGAACACTGCCCCTCTCATCTTTATTGGCAAGACTGAGTTGAAGACGATTTACCAGTTCACTTATCTAGATTGTACCATCGCACAAGATGGCAAGATTGATAGGGAAGTTGACAACAGACTGGCCAAGGCAAACAGTGCCTTTGGCATACTCCGCAAGTGAGTTTGGGGAAATAAACAGCTGAAGAAAGACACCAAGGTCAGTGTACCACCCTGCTGTATGGCTCTGAGTTGATGGTAACCTACCATCACCACCTTCGACTGCTTGAGCGCTTCCACCAATGCTGTCTCTGTACTGTCTTCAATATCCACTGGCGTGACTACATTACCAGTGTAAAGGTTCTTGAACAGGTGGAGATCACCAGCATCAAGGCCATGCTGCTCAAGTCACAGCTGTGCTGGGCTGGGAACATTGCCAGAATGTTGGACCATTGCCTAACCAAGATAGCCCTGTATGGCGAACTTTCCACTGGCTACTGTGACAGAGAGGCACCAAAAACACTACAAGGACTCCCTCAAGAAGTCTCTTAGAGTCTGTAAAATTGACTGCCACTAGTGGTTGATGCTTGCTGCTGACCATCAGGCCTGGCACCACATCATGTACCAAGCCGTCTCCTCCTTTGAGGACTTTCGCAGGGCCAACATGAAGGAGAAATGCTGCAGGAGGAAGAGTTGAGAAGCATTAACTGATATACCAAGCCAGACTTTGTACTGCAGCCACTGCAGCCAAATTTGTCTGTCCCACATCGGCCTTGTCAGCCATCAGCGTACCTGCAATCTAAGTGGACAGCCCCCCTCTATAAATCTTTGTTCATGAAGCCAAGCCAAAGAAGTGGGTATATTTTTGGTTATACAGTATTAGTGAAGTACAGGGATCCCTCGCTAGGTCCCACTTCAATTCATGCAGATACAGTGAATCATGGGCTATTTTTTAAATTATTTATCCAAATAAAACATAAGGAAATTAAGGAAGAATAGGGGGAAAAGTTCAAGAAAATGCCACAAAAACAATGCAAATTATGCAAAAAATAAATTAATTAATTAATTAATTTAAAAAACCTGAACAAGCACAAAAGAAAAAACACCCCAAAACCTCCCATGAAAACTAGTTACATTGTTATTAGGTGCGCCTCTAAGTGCACCTGTGTGTATTTATGTTTTATTTACATATTATGCATTATTTTTTAATGTTTAATTGATATCATAAACATTTATAGCATTGATTATGTATTTATTGATATTATATACATATATACATGTACGTATATGTCAGTCGGGGTGGGGGCTGGTCCTACTTTGTGGATTTCGGTGGTCGTGCGCGGGGAGGGTCTCGGTCCCAATTAACTGTGGAAAGTGAGGGATCTTTGTATATTAGTGGGGTATATTAGTGGGGGGAGCCGGTGGTGTAGTGGTTAGGGTGCTGCACTCATGATTGGGAGATTGTTTGTTCAAATCCCAGTTAGACCCTTACTGTGCTAAGATCCCTCAGCAAGGTCTCAACCACAAGTGTGCCTCTGTTCACCCACCAGTATAAATGGGTACCAGTAAAACTACTGGTCCTTCTCAAAAAAATACCATATTGTGATAAAGTTCATTATTTTCTGTAATGTACTGATAAACATTAGACTTTCATATATTTTAGATTCATTACACACCGATTGTAGTAGTTCAAGCCTTTTACTGTTTTATTATTGAATAATTTTGGCAAAAAAAGTAAAGAAAAACCAAAAATCCGTATCTCAAAAAATTAGCATATTTCAGCCAACCAATAAAAAAGTCCTTTTAATACAAAAAAGTCAACCTTCAAATAAATATGTTCAGTTATGCACTTAATACTTGGTCGGGAAGCCTTCTGCAGAAATGACTGCTTCAATGCGGCGTGGCATGGAGGCAATCAGCCTGTGGCACTGCTGAGGTGTTATGGAGGCCCAGGATGCTTCGATTGAGGCCTTAAGCTCATCCACAGTGTTGGGTCTGGTGTCTCTCAACTTTCTCTTCACAATATCCCACAGATTCTCTATGGGGTTCAGGTCAGGCAAGTTGGCAGGCCAATTGAGCATAGTAATACCATGGTCAGTAAACCATTTACCAGTGGTTTTGGCACTGTGAGCAGGTGCCAGGCCGTGCTGAAAATGAAATCATCATCTCCATAAAGCTTTTCAGCAGATGGAAGCATGAAGTGCTCCAAAATCTCCTGATGGCTAGCTGCATTGACCCTGCCCTTGATGAAACACAGTGGACCAACACCAGCAGCTGACATGGCACCCCAGACCATCACTGACTGTGGGAACTTGACACTGGACTTCAGGCATTTTGGCACTTCCTTCTCCCCAGTCTTCCTCCAGTCTCTGGCACCTTGATTTCTGAATGACATGCAAAATTTGTTTTCATCCGAAAAAAGTACTTTAGACCACTGAGCTAGTCCAAAGTCCAGTGCTGCTTCTCTGTAGCCCAGATCAGGCACTTCTGCCACTGTTTCTGGTTCAAAAGTGGCTTGGGGAATGGGGCACCTGTACGCAGTCCACTGCTTCCACAGGTCCCCCAAGGTCTGGAATCGGCCCTTCTCCACAATCTTGCTCAGGGTTCGGTCACCTCTTCTGGTTGTGCAGCATTTTCTGCTAC
This sequence comes from Plotosus lineatus, assembly GCA_024760905.1. NCBI lineage: Eukaryota > Metazoa > Chordata > Actinopteri > Siluriformes > Plotosidae > Plotosus > Plotosus lineatus. The sequence continues at coordinate 1,279,910 of CM045734.1, read as the reverse complement.
ACTTTTTCCTTCCCACAGACGTCCCACTGAGGTGCCTTGATACAGCACTCTGGGAACAGCCTATTCACTCAGAGATTTCTTTCTGTGTCTTACCCTCTCGCTTGAGGGTGTCAATGATCGTCTTCTGGACAGCAGTCAGGTCGGCAGTCTTACCCATGATTGTGGTTTTGAGTAATGAACCAGGCTGGGAGTTTTTAAAAGCTTCAGGAATCTTTTGCAGGTGTTTAGAGTTAATTGGTTGATTCAGATGATTAGGTTAATAGCTCATTTAGAGTACCTTTTCATGATATGCTAATTTTTTGAGATAGGAATTTAGGGTTTTCATGAGCTGTATGCCAAAATCATCAGTATTAAAACAATAAAAGACCTGAAATATTTCAGTTGGTGTGCAATGAATCTAAAATATATGAAAGTGTAATTTTTATCAGTACATTACAGAAGATAATGAATTTTATCACAATATGCTAATTTTTCAAGAAGGACGAGTATAATGGGAAGGTAAACTGCACCCCAGAATAGCATCCCATCCAAGAGGAGGTATACTCCTAGTCGCTTCACACTACAGAAACCAGGAATAAGTACCAGCCAGATGAGCAACTATGGCTTGGGTATAAAAAGCCCAAAGGACTTTACCTTATATTAATGACATTTATTAGTCGGTATATTAGTGAGGAATATCAGTGGGTATCTTAGTGAGGTAATGTTAGTGGGGTATATTAATGGGCATATTAGTGAGGTATATTTGTGGGTATATTACCCCCAGTGCAGCTAATGGGTTTATCAAAGGCCGGCCATGTCTCTCACTGTCTATGGTGAGAGGTTCATGTAAAAGAACCATTGCTGACTTTCGTAAAGAGTAGCTGCAAAACCGTCAGCTTGTTTCTGGCCTTTGCTAAAGGGTTGTGTCAGGAAGGGCATCCAGCATAAAAACCTATGCCAAATCAAACGTGCAAATCAGATGATTCGCTGTGGAGAACCCTGAAAAATGGAAAAAGCCTAAAGGAAAAGAAGAAAGAAGAAGATTTGAGGGTATATTAGTGGGTATGTTAGTCAGTATATTAATCAGTTACTGAAGTAAATTAGTGGGTTATATTAGTGGGTGTATTAGTGGGGTATATTAGTGGGGTATATTTGTGAGGTATATTAGTGAGGGATATTAGATGGTATATTCATGGAGTATATTAAATGCAGCCATGAGGCGGCGGGTGGGGGTGGGGGTGGGGCACTAACCAGTGTCTCTCCCCCTTATGCCGGTCCCAAGCCCGGAGAAATGCAGAGGGTTGTGTCAGGAAGGACATCCGACGTAAAGTCAATGCCAAACTTTTATGATGCAAATCAGAAGTATTATTCCCATACCGGATCGGTCGAGGCCCGGGTTAACAATGACCGCCATCAGTGCTGTCAATCAACAGGGTGCTGGTGGAAATTGGACTACTGTTGGTCAAAGACGTCGAAGAAGGAGAGGCAGGAGGCGTGTCCGTATGCAGAGAGAGAAGAGGAAAGGCATGAGTCTCGGACTGAGAGTAGGGACTTTGAATGTTGGAACTATGAACGAAAAAGCTAGAGAGCTGGCTGACATGATGCAGAGGAGGAAGGTGAACATACTGTGTGTTCAGGAGACCAGGTGGAAAGGTAGCAAAGCTAAAAAGCTTAGGAGCAGGGTTTAAGCTGTTTTATCATGGTGTGGACGGGAAGAGAAATGGAGTAGGAGTCATCTTGAAGGAGGGGTTTGCCAGGAATGTTCTAGAAGTGAAAAGAGTGTCAGAGTGATGAGTCTCAAGTTAGAAATTGAAGGTGTGATTTTCAATGTTGTTAGTGCTTATGCCCCACAGGCAGGATGTGAGCTAAAAGAGAAGGAGAGATTCTGGAGTGACTTAGATGAAGTGATGCAGAGTACCCCCAGAGGTGAAAGAGTGGTCATTGGTGTAGACTTCAATGGACATGTTGGTGCAGGCCATAGAGGGGATGAGGAAGTGATGGGCAGGTTTGGTATCCAGGACAGGAACACAGAAGGACAGATGTTGATCGGTTTTGCAAAATGGATGGAAACGGCTGTGGTAAATACTTTCTTCCAGAAGAAACAGGAGCATAGGGTGGCTTATAAAAGCGGAGGTAGGAGCACACAGGTAGACTCCATCTTGTGTAGGCGATGTAATTTGAAGGAAATCAGTGACTGCAAAGTAGTAGTGGGTGAGAGTGTTGCCAAACAGCATAGGATGGTGGTATGCAGGATGATGCTGATGGTGAGGAAGCTGAAGAAGGCAAAGGCAGAGCAGAAGACAAAGTGGTGGAAGCTGAAAAAGGAAGAGTGTAGTGTTGTTTTCAAAGAGGAGTTGAAACAGGCTTTGGGTGGCCAGGAAGTGCTTCCAAATGACTGGACAACCACAGCAAATGTGATCAGGGACACAGGTAGGAGAATACTTGGTGTGTCCTCTGGAAGGAAAGTAGATAAGGAGACGTGGTGGTAGAATGAGGAAGTGCAGGAGTGTGTACAAAGGAAGAGGTTAGCTAAGAAGAAGTTGGACATTGAGAAGACCGAAGAGAGTAAACAGGAGTACAGGGAGACACAGCGTAAGGCGAAAGTAGCAGTGGATAAGGCCAAACAGAGGGCGTATGATGACTTGTATGATAGGTTGGACAGTAAGGAGGGAGAAAATGATCTATACAGGTTGGCACAGCAAAGAGATAGAGATGGGAAACATGTGCAGCAAGTTAGATTGATAAAGGACAGAGAGGGAAATGTATTGACTGATGACAGAAGTGTGCTGGGAAGATGGAAAGAGTACTTTGAAGAGCTGATGAATGAGGAAAATGAGAGAGAAAAAAGAGTAGAAGGGGTGACCATTGAGGAGCAGGATGTAGCAAAGATTAGTAAGGGTGAAGTGAGGAGGGCATTGAAGAGGATGAAGAATGGAAAGGCAGTTGGTCCTGATGATATACCTGTGGAGGCATGGAAGTGTCTAGGAGAGGTAGTAGTAGATTTTCTGACAAGAACATTCAACAAGCTCCTAGAGAGTGAGCAGATGCCGGAGGAGTGGAGGAGAAGTGTGCTGGTGCCCATTTTTAAGAACAAGGGAGACGTGCAGAGTTGTGGCAACTACAGAGGGATAAAGTTGATGAGCCATACGATGAAGTTATGGGAAAGAATAGTGGAAGCTAGACTTTGGGCAGAGGTCAGCATTTGTGAACAACAGTTTGGTTTCGTGCCAAGAAAGAGCACCACAGATGTAATGTTTGCTTTGAGGATGTTAATAGAGAAGTATAAAGAAGGTCAGAGGGAACTGCATTGTGCCTTTGTGGATCTGGAGAAAGCATATGACAGGGTGCCAAGAGAAGAACTGTGGTATTGCATGAGGAAGTCTGGGGTGGCAGAGACGTATGTTAGAGTGGTGCAGGACATGTATGAGAGATGTAAGACAGTGGTGAGGTGTGCTATCGGCGTGACCGATGAATTCAAGGTGGAGGTGGGACAGGCTGACGGATGAGGTGAGACAAGAATCTCCATGGACTATAATATTTGCAGATGACATTGTGATCTGTAGTGAGAGCAGAGAACAAGTGCAGGAAAATCTAGAGAGGTGGAAGTATGCCTTGGAAAGGAGGGGAATGAAGGTTCGCCTCAGAAAATTAGAATACATGTGTGTTAATGAGAAGGACCCAGGAGGAACGGTGATGTTACAGGGAACAGAGATAACAAAGGTAGAGGATTTTAAGTACTTCGGCTCAACAATCCAGAGCAATGGAGAGTTTGGAAAAGAGGTGAAGAAGCATGTGCAGTCAGGCTGGAATGGTTGGAGAAAAATGTCCGGTGTGATGTGCGATAGGAGAGTGTCAGTAAGAATGAAAGGAAAAGTGTACAAGACGGTGTTGATGCCAGGGATGTTGAATTGTTTAGAAACAGTGGCGCAAAGGAAAAGGCAGGAGGCGGAGTTGGAGGTAGCAGATATGAAAATGTTGAGGTTCTCTCTGGGAATAACGAGGATGGATAGGATCTGAAATTAGTATATCAGAGGGACAGCCCATGTAAGATGTTTTGGAGACAAAGTCAGAGAGGCTAGATCGAGATGGTTTTGACATGTACAGAGGAGGGATAGTGAGTATATTGGCAGTAGGATGCTGAGGTTGGAACTACCAGGCACAAGGCCTAGAGGAAGACCAAAGAAGAAATTTATGGATGTGGTGAAGGAAGACATGAAGGTTGTTGGAGTCAAAAAAGAAGATGCAGAAAACGGTGAGATGGAGGCGGATGATTTTCTGTGGCGACCCCTGAAGGGAGCAGCCGAAAGGAAAAGAAGAAGAAGATTCGTGGGGTATATTAGTGAGGTATATTAGATGGTATATTAGGGGGTATATTAGATGGTATATTCGTGGGGTATATTAAATGGTATGTTCGTGAGGTATATTAGATGGTATATTAGTGGGGTATATTAGTGGGGTTCCCCAGTGCGGCTAACTGGGTTATCAAAGGCGGGCCATGTCTCTCACTGTCTATGGTGAGAGGCATGTAAAAGTAAAAAAAAATTGCTGACTTTCGTAAAGAGTAGGCTGCAAAGTCGTCAGCGTGTTTTTGTCCCTTGCTAAATAAAAGGGTTGTGACAGGAAGGGCATCCGACGTACAAAAACCTCTGCCAAATCAAATGTGCAAATCAGATGATTCGCTGTGGCGACTCCTGAGTGAAAGGGAAAAAGCCGAAAGGAAGACAGACAGACTTTAGTGGGGTATATTAGATGGTATATTAGTGGGGTCTCTTAGATGGTATATTAGTGGGGTATATTAGATGGTATATTAGTGGGGTATATTAGTGAGGTATATTAGATGGTATATTAGTGGGGTATATTAGATGATAAATTAGTGGGGTATATTAGATGGTATATTAGTGGGGTATATTAGTGAGGTATATTAGATGGTATATTAGTGGGGTATATTAGATGATAAATTAGTGGGGTATATTAGATGGTATACCAGTGGGGTATATTAGATGGTATATTACTGGGGTATATTAGATGGTATATTAGTGGGGTATATTAGATGGTATATTAGTGAGGTATTTTAGACGGTATATTAGTGGGGTATATTAGATGGTATATTAGTGGGGTATATTTGTGATGTATATTAGTGAGGGATATTAGATGGTATATTCATTTGTGAAAAACAGTTTGATTTCAGGCCAAGAAAGAGTACCACAGATGCAGTGTTTGCCTTGAGGATGTGAATAGAGAAGTACAGAGAAGGTCAGAAGGAGCTGCATTGTGCCTTTGTGGATCTGGAGAAAGCATATGACAGGGTGCCGAGAGCGGAACTGTGATATTGCATGAGAAAGTCTGGAGTGGCAGAGAAGTATGTTCGAGTGGTGCTGGACATGTAAGAGAGATGTAAGACAGTGGTGAGGTGTGCTGTTGGTGTGACAGAAGAGTTCAAGGTGGAGGTGGGACTGCATCAAGGGTCAGCTCTCAGCCCCTTCTTGTTTGCTATGGTGATGTACAGGCTGACAGACGAGGTTAGACAAGAAGCTCCATGGACTATGATGTTTGCAGATGACATCATGATCTGCAGTGAGAGCAGAGAACAAGTGCAGGAAAACCTAGAGAGGTGGAGGTATGCCCTGGAAAGGAGGGGGATGAAGGTTAGCCTCAGTAAGACAGAATACATGTATATGAATGCCAAGGACCCAAGAGGAACGGTGAGGTTACAAGGAGCAGAAATAAGGAAGGTGAAGGATTTTAAGTACTTAGGCTCAACAGTCCAGAGCAATGGAGAGTGTGGAAAAGAGGTGAAGAAGCGTGTGCAGGCAGGTTGGAATGGTTGGAGAAAAGTGTTGGGTGTGATGTGTGATAGGAAGGTATCAGTGGGGTATATTAGATGGTATATTATTAGTAGGGTATATTTGTGAGGGATATGAGGGAGGTATATTAGATGGTATATTAGTGGGTTATATTAGATGGTATATTAGTGGGGTATATTAGATGGTATATTATTGAGGTATATTAGATGGTATATTAGTGGGTAGATAAGATAGTATATTTCCTGAGGTATATTAGATGGTATATTAGTGAAGTATATTAGATGGTATATTAGTGGGGTATATTAGATGGTATATTGGTGAGGTATATTAGATGGTATATTAGTGGGGTATATTTGTGAGGTATATTAGTGGGGTATATTAGATGGTATATTAGTGGGTTATATTAGATGGTATTTTAGTGAGGTATATTAGATGGTATATGAGTGAATTATATTAGTGAGGTATATTAGATGGTATATGAGTGGGGTATATTAGTGAGGTATATTAGATATTATATTAGTGGTTATATTAGATAGTATATTTCCTGAGGTATATTAGATGGTATATTAGTGAAGTATATTAGATGGTATATTAGTGGGGTATATTACATGGTATATTGATGGGGTATATTCAATGGTATATTAGTGGGGTGTATTAGATGGTATATTAGTGGGGTATATTTGTGAGGTATATTAGTGAGGTATATTAGATGGTATATTAGATGGTATATTAGTGGGGTATATTTGTGAGGGATATTAGGGAGGTATATTAGATGGTATATTAGTGGGTTATATTAGTGGTGTATATTAGATGGTATATTAGATGGTATATTAGTGAGGTATATTAGTGTGGTATATTTGTGAGCTATATTATTGAGGTATATTAGATGGTATATTGATGGGGTATATTCAATGGTATATTAGTGGGGTGTATTAGATGGTATATTAGTGGGGTATATTAGATGGTATATTAGTGGGGTATATTTGTGAGGGATATTAGAGAGGTATATTAGATGGTATATTAGTGGGTTATATTAGTTTAGAACCATGGCCTCGGACTTGGAGGTACTGATCTTCATCCCGGCTGCTTCGCACTAGGCTGCGAATTGCTCCAATGAGAGCTGGAGGTCCCGGCTTGATGAAGCCAAAAGGACAACATCATCCGCAAAAAGCAGAGACGATATCCGATGGCCCCCAAACCAGAACTCCTCATCGCCTCGACTGCGCCTAGAAATTCTGTCCATAAAAATTATGAACAGAATCGGTGACAAAGGACAGCCTTGGCGGACTCCAACTCCCACTGGAAATGAATCCGACCTGCTGTTACCAATACGGACCAAACTCTGGCTCCGGTGATACAGTGATCGAATGGCTCGTAGCAACGGGTCCGGAACGCCGTACTTTTAGAGCACGCCCCACAAGATCGTTTTGAGGGACACAGTCGAAAGCCTTCTCCAAATCCACAAAGCTCACATGCCCCCTCCAGAATCCTGTGGAGCGTAGAGAGTTGGTCAAGAGTGCTACGGCCAGGATGAAAACCACATTGTTCCTCCTGAATCCAAGGTTCGACTATCGGTCGGATCCTCCTCTCTAGTACCCCTACATATACTTTCCCAGGTAGGCTGAGGAGTGTAATTCCCTGATAATTGGAACACACCCTCCGGTCCCCCTTCTTAAAAATTGGGACCACCACCCCAGTTTGCCAATCCAGAGGTACAGCCCCTGATGACCACGCGATGTTGCAGAGACGTGTCAACCAAGACAGTCCTACAACATCCAGAGCCCTGAGATCTTCAGGGCGGATCTCATCCAAACCCGGAGCTCGACCACCGAGGAGCTTTTTGACAACCTCAGTGACCTCCACTCCAGTGATGGGCGGACCCTCACCCGACCCCCCAGGGTCTTCCTCTTCCACAGAGGGCGTGTTGGTGGGATTGAGGAGGTCCTCAAAGTATTCCCTCCACCTCTCGACGACATCCCCAGTCAAGGTAAGCAGCTCCCCACCTCCACTGTAAACAGTGTTTGTGAAGAACTGCTTCCCCCTCCTGAAGCGTCGGATGGTGGTCCAGAACCTTTTTGAGGCCAACCGATAATTACTCTCTAGGCCCTCACCGAACTCCTCCCACGCCCAAGATTTTGCATCTGCGACAGCCTCAGCTGCAGCACGTTTGGCCTGCCGGTACCCGTTTGCTGCCTCGGGAGTCCCACAGGCTAATAAAACCCGATAGGCCTCCTTCTTCAGCTGGACGGCCCCCTTCACCGCAGGTGTCCACCACCGGGTTCGGGGATTACCGCCACGACAAGCACCGATGACCTTACGGCCACAGCTGTGGGCTGCCGCCTCAGCAATGGAGGCACGGAACATGGCCCATTCGGATTCCATGTCCCCCGCCTCCTCGAGGATGAGGTTGTAGCTCTGCCGGAGGTTGGAGTTAAAGGCCTCTCGGACAGGGGACTCCGCCAAACGTTCCCAGCAGACCATGATTACACGCTTGGGTCTGCCAGGTCTGGAAGGCAACCTCCCCCACCACCGAAGCCAACTCACCACCAGGTAGTGATCGGTAGAGAGCTCAGCTCCTCTCTTCACCCGAGTGTCCAGAACATATGGTCGCAAGTCCGATGTCATGACTACAAAGTCAATCATCGAACTGCGACCTGGGGTGTCCTGGTGCCAAGTGCACTTATGAACACCCTTTTGTTCGAACGTGGTGTTCGAGATAGACAAACTGTGACGAGCACAGAAGTCCAACAACGAAACACCATTCGGATTCAGATTGGAGAGGCCGTACCTACCGATCACACCCTTCCAGGTCACACTATCATTGCCCACATGGGCGTTGAAGTCTCCCAAGACAACTAGTGAGTCTCCCGAGGGAGCGTTCTCCAACACCCTTCCCCCCAAAAACTCCAAAAAGGGTGGGTACTCTGAACTGTCATTTTGTGCATAAGCACAAATAACAGTCAGGACCCGTCCCCTACCCGTCCCCCTTTCGTCAATCGGGGAGAACCCCAACATTTGGGCACCGAGACGGGGGACAACAAGAATACCCACACCGGCTCGCCGCCTCTCCCCATGAGCAACTCCAGAATAGAAGAAGGTCCAGCCTCTCTCGAAATGGATAGTTCCAGAGCCCAAGCTATGCGTTGAGGTGAGCCCGGCTATATCTAGTCAGTATCTCTCCACCTCATGCACCAAATCAGGCTCCTTTCTCGCCAGAGAGGTGACATTCCATGTCCCGAGGGTCAGAGTAAGTAGCCGAGGATCGGTCCGACAGAACCCATGCCTTTGGCTGCCACCCAACTCACATTGCACCCGACCCCTAAAAACTTCTCCCATGGGTGGTGGGTCCATGGGAGGGCGGACCCATGTCTCCTTTTCGGGCTAGGCCCGGCCAGGCTCCATGGGCATAAGCCCGACCACCAGGCGCTCGCCTTCGAGCCCCTCCCCTGGGCCTGGCTCCAGGAGGGAACCCCGGTGACCCGCGTCCGGGCAAGTGTGGTATATTTGTGAGGTATATTAGTGAGGTATAGTAGATGGTATATTGGTGGGGTATATTAGATGGTATATTAGTGGGGTATATTAGATGGTATAATAGTGAGGTAGATTAGTGAGGTATATTAGATGGTATATTAGTGAGGTATATTAGATGGTATATTAGTGAGGTATATTGTGAGGTAAAGTGATGGTATATTCGATGGTATATTAGTGTGGTATATTAGATGGTATATTAGTGAGGTATATTAGATGGTATATTAGTGGGGTATATTGGTATATTAGTGGGGTGTATTAGATGGTATATTAGTGGGGTATGTTAGATTCTATATGAGTGGGGTATATTAGTGAGGTATGTTAGTGAATATGTTTAGTGGGTTTATTTGTGAGGTATATTCGATGGTATACTAGTGGGGTATATTTGATGGTATATTAATGAGGTATATTAGATGGTATATTAGTGGGGTATATTGGTATATTAGTGGGGTATATTAGATTGTATATGAGTGGGGTGTATTACTGCGGTATAGTAGATGGCATATTAGTGAGGTATGTTAGTGAATATGTTTAGTGGGTTTATTTGTGAGGTATATTAGTGAGGTATATTAGATGGTATATTAGTGGGGTATATTTGTGAGGTATATTAGATGGTATGTCTCTCCCCCTCATGCCGGTCCCAAGCCCGGAGAAATGCAGAGGGTTGTGTCAGGAAGGGCATCCGACGTAAAACCAATGCCAATTACTTAAAATGCAAATCAAAAGTATTACCTCCATACCGGATCGGTCGAGGCCCGGGTTAACAACGACCGCCATCAGTGCTGTCAATCAACAGGGTGCTGATGGAAATTGGACTACTGTTGGTCGAAGACGTCGAAGAAGGAGAGGTGGGAGGCGTGTCCATAGGCAGAGAGAGAAGAGGAAAGGCATGAGTCTAGGACTGAGAGTGGGGACTTTGAATGTTGGAACTATGCACAGAAAAGGTAGAGAGCTGGTTGACATGATGCAGAGGAGGAAGGTGGACATACTGTGTGTTCAGGAGACCAGGTGGAAAGGTAGCAAAGCTAAAAGCTTAGGAGCAGGGTTTAAGCTATTTTATCATGGTGTGGATGGGAAGAGAAATGGAGTCGGAGTCATCTTGAAGGAGGAGTTTGTCAGGAATGTTCTAAAAGTGAAAAGAGTGTCAGACAGAGTGATGAATCTCAAGTTAGAAATTGAAGGTGTAATGCTCAATGTTGTTAGTGCTTATGCCCCACAGGCAGGATGTGAGCTAGAAGAGAAGGAGAGATTCTGGAGTGACTTAGATGAAGTGATGCAGAGTACCCCCAGAGGTGAAAGAGTGGTCATAGGTGCAGACTTTAATGGACATGTTGGGGCAGGCAACAGAGTGGATGAGGAAGTGATGGGAAGGTTTGGTATTCAGGACAGGAACGCAGAAGGACAGATGTTGATAGATTTTGCAAAAAGGATGGAAATGGCTGTGGTGAATACTTTCTTTGAGAAGAAACAGGAGCATAGGGTGACTTATGAAAGCGGAGGTAGGCGCACACAGGTAGACTACATCTTGTGTAGGCGATGTAATTTGAAGGAAGTCAGTGACTGCAAAGTCATCGTGGGTGAGAGTGTTGCTAAACAGCATAGGATGGTGGTGTGCAGGATGACTCTGATGGTGAGAAAGGTGAAAAAGGCAAAGGCAGAGCAGAAGACAAAGTGGTGGAAGCTGAAAAAGGAAGAGTGTCGTGTTGTCTTCAAGGAGGAGTTGAAACAGGCTTTGGGTGGCCAGGAAGTGCTTCCAAATGACTGGACAACCACAGCAAATGTGATCAGGGACACAGGTAGGAGAGTACTTGGTGTGTCCTCTGGAAGGAAAGTAGATAAGGAGACTTGGTGGTGGAATGAGGAAGTGCAGGAGTGTGGACAAAGGAAGAGGTTAGCCAAGAAGAAGTGGGACATTGAGAGGACCGAAGAGAGTAAACAGGAGTACAGGGAGACACAGCGTAAGGCGAAAGTAGCAGTGGCTAAGGCCAAACAGAGGGCGTATGATGACTTGTATGATAGGTTGGATAGTAAAGAGGGAGAAAATGATCTATACAGGTTGGCACAGCAGAGAAATAGAGATGGGAAGGACGTGCAGCAAGTTAGATTGATAAAGGACAGAGAGGGAACTGTATTGACAAATGACAGAAGTGTGCTGGGAAGATGGAAAGAGTACTTTGAAGAGCTGATGAATGAGGAAAATGAGAGAGAAAAAAGAGTAGAAGAGGTAACCATTGAGGAGCAGGATGTAGCAAAGATCAGTAAGGGTGAAGTGAGAAGGGCATTGAAGAGGATGAAGAATGGAAAGGCAGTTGGTCCTGATGATATACCTGTGGAGGCATGGAAGTGTCTAGGAGAGGTAGCAGTAGATTTTCTGACAAGAACATTCAACAAGGTACTAGAGAATGAGCAGATGCCTGAGGAGTGGAGGAGAAGTGTGCTGGTGCCCATTTTTAAGAACAAGGGAGATGTGCAGAGTTGCAGCAACTACAGAGGGAAAAAGTTGATGAGCCATACGATGAAGTTATGGGAAAGAATAGTGGAAGCTAGACTAAGGGCAGAGGTCAGCATTTGTGAACAACAGTTTGGTTTCATGCCAAGAAAGAGCACCACAGATGCAATGTTTGCCTTGAGGATGTTAATAGAGAAGTACAGAGAAGGTCAGAGGGAGCTACATTGTGCCTTTGTGGATCTGGAAAAAGCATATGACAGGGTGCCAAGAGAAGAACTGTGGTATTGCATGAGGAAGTCTGGAGTGGCAGAGAAGTATGTTAGAGTGGTGCAGGACATGTATGAGAGATGTAAGACAGTGGTGAGGTGTGCTGTCGGTGTGACCGACGAATTCAAGGTGGAGGTGGGACTGCATCAAGGGTCAGCTCTGAGCCCCTTCTTGTTTGCTATGGTGATGGACAGGCTGACAGACGAGGTGAGACAAGAATCTCCATGGACTATGATGTTTGCAGATGACATCGTGATCTGTAGTGAGAGCAGAGAACAAATGCAGGAAAATCTAGAGAGGTGGAGGTATGCCCTGGAAAGGAGAGGAATGAAGTTTAGCCTCAGAAAATCAGAATACATGTGTGTGAATGAGAAGGACCCAGGAGGAATGGTGATGTTACAGGGAGCAGAGATAACGAAGCTGGAGGATTTTAAGTACTTAGGCTCAACAATCCAGAGCAATGGAGAGTGTGGAAAAGAGGTGAAGAAGCGTGTGCAGGCAGGCTGGAATGGTTGGAGAAAAGTATCCGGTGTGATGTGCGATAGGAGAGTGTCAGCAAGAATGAAGGGAAAAGTGTACAAGATGGTGGTGAGGCCAGCAATGTTGTATGGCTTAGAAACAGTGGCGCTGAGGAAAAGGCAGGAGGCAGAGCTGGAGGTAGCGGAGATGAAAATGTTGAGGTTCTCCTGGGAGTAACGAGGATGGATAGGATCAGAAATGAGTATATCAGAGGGACAGCCCACGTAAGATGTTTTGGAGACAAAGTCAGAGAGGCTAGATTGAGATGGTTTGGACATGTACAGAGGAGGGATAGTGAGTATATTGGCAGTAGGATGCTGAGGTTGGAACTACCAGGCAGAAGGCCTCGAGGAAGACCGAAGAAGAGATTTATGGATGTGGTGAAGGAAGACATGAAGGTCATTGGAGTCAGAAAAGAAGATGCGGAGGACAGGGTGAGGTGGAGGCGGATGATTTGCTGCCGAAAGTAAAAGAAGAAGAAGAAGATTAGTGGGGTATATTAGTGAGGTATATTAGTGGGTGCAATAGTGGGTATGTTAGGGGGTCTACATCCACATCCAATCATGAGGAATGGACATCGATCCCTGAAGCTTGTATTATGCTCATAGAGAGATTGTCATGGCTGTGATTATAATGATCTACCGTATGGTTCGCCAGGCACATTAGTGGGTATGGTAGTGGGTATATTAGTGGGTTTATTAGTAAGGTATATTAGTGGGCATATTAGTGAGGGATATTATTGAGGTATATTGCGGGCAGTGGTAGTCTCGTGGTCGAATGCAGGATCGCTGATCGTAAGGTTGGGGGTTTGAGTCTCCACAAGGTTGTTACTGTTTCCCCAGTGCAGCTAACTGGGTTATCAAAGGCATGCCATGTCTCACACTGTCTATGGTGAGAGGCATGTAAAAGAACCATTGCTGACTTTCAGAAAGAGTAGGTGCAAAGCCATCAGCGTGCTTCTGTCCTTTGCTAAAGGGTTGTGACAGGAAGGGCATCCGACGTAAAAACCTCTGCCAAATCAAACGTGCTAATCAGATGATTCGCTGTGGTGACTCTCGAGAACGGGAAAATGCTGAAAGGAAATATATATAATATTAGTGAGGTATTGTATATTAGTGGATATATTACTGTGTATGTTAGTGGGTATATTGGTGGTCTATTAGTGGGTATCTCCCTCTTTTCTTTCAGTTTTTTCTCTTTCTCACTAGACCACCACTGCCAACCACGACTTATGTTGGTGGGTATCTTAGTGGGTATGTTAGTGGTTATGTTAGTGGTTATGTCAGCGGGTATATTTGTGGGTATGTTACTGCGTATGTTAGTGGAAGTAAATTGTGAGGTAACTTTAACAAAGACAACTTTAGCATGTCTACACCTTTGAGCCTATTTAACTTCAAAAACACAGATCTGTGGGGTGTGCTATGATATGCAGTAGTACCTACTAAAAGTGGTCCAAAAAACATCTGATAGCTGTGGGATCATCTGATGGTTGTGGCCTAATCCTTCAAATAAACAGAAACCGAAGAAAATGTAAGTGGTGGCTTTCATATGTTCAGTTCAGTTCATTTTCTCACAGGTAGACTACATCTTGTGTAGGCGATGTAATTTGAAGGAAGTCAGTGACTGCAAAGTAGTAGTGGGTGAGAGTGTTGCCAAATAGCATAGGATGGTGGTGTGCAGGATGACACTGATGGTGAGAAAGGTGAAAAAGGCAAAGGCAGAGCAGAAGACAAAGTGGTGGAAGCTGAAAAAGGAAGAGTGTCGTGTTTTCTTCAAGGAGGAGTTGAAACAGGCTTTGGGTAGTCAGGAAGTGCTTCCAGATGACTGGACAACCACAGGCAATGTGATCAGGGAGACTGGTAAGAGAGTACTTGGTGTGTCCTCTGGAAAGAAAGTAGATAAGGAAACTTGGTGGTGGAATGAGGAAGTGCAGGAGTGTGTACAAAAGAAGAGGTTAGCCAAGAAGAAGTGGGACATTGAGAGGACTGAAGAGAGTAAACAGGAGTACAGGGAGACACAGCGTAAGGCAGAGGTAGCAGTGTCAAAGGCCAAACAGAGGGCGTATGATGACTTGTATGATAGGTTGAACAGTAAGGAGGGAGAAAATGATTTATATAGGTTAGCACTGCAGAGAAATAGAGATGGGAAAGACGTGCAGCAAGTTAGAGTGATAAAGGACAGAGAGGGAAATGTATTGACTGATGACAGAAGTGTGCTGGGAAGATGGAAAGAGTACTTTGAAGAGCTGATGAATGAGGAAAATGAGAGAGAAAAAAGAGTAGAAGGGGTGACCGTTGAGGACCAGGAAGTAGCAAAGATTAGTAAGGGTGAAGTGAGGAGGGCATTGAAGAGGATGAAGAGTGGAAAGGCAGTTGGTCCTGATGACATACCGGTGGAGGTATGGAAGTGTCTGGGAGAGGCAGCAGTAGATTTTCTGACAAGAACATTGAACAAGGTCTTAGAAAGTGAGCAGATGCCGGAGGAATGGAGGAGACGTGTGCTTGTGCCCATTTTTAAGAACAAGGGAGATGTACAGAGTTGCAGCAACTACAGAGGGATAAAGTTGATGAGCCATACAATAAAGCTATGGGAAAGAATAGTGGAAGCAAGACTAAGGGCAGAGGTCAGCATTTGTGAACAACAGTTTGGTTTCATGCCAGGAAAGAGCACCACAGATTCAGTGTTTGCTTTGAGGATGTTAATAGAGAATTACAGAGAAGGTTGGAAGGAGCTGCATTGTGCCTTTGTGGATCTGGAGAAAGCATATGACAGGGTGCTGAGAGAAGAACTGTGGTATTATATGAGGAAGTCTGGAGTGACTGAGAAGTATGTTAGAGTGGTGCAGGACATGTATGAGAGATGTAAGACAGTGGTGAGGTGTGCTGTCAGTGTGACAGAAGAGTTCAAGGTGGAGGTGGGACTGCATCAAGGGTCAGCTCTCAGCCCCTTCTTGATTGCTATGGTGATGGACAGGCTGACAGACGAGGTTAGACAAGAATCTCCATGGACTATGATGTTTGCAGATGACATCGTGATCTGTAGTGAGAGCAGAGAACAAGTGGAGGAAAATCTAGAGAGGTGGTGATATGCCCTGGAAAGGAAGGGATTGAAGGTTAGTCTCAGTAAAACAGAATACATGTGTGTGAACAACAAGGACCCAACAGGAACTTTGAGGTTACAGGGGGCACAGATAAAGAAGGTGGAGGATTTTAAGTACTTCGGCTCAACAATCCAGAGCAATGGAGAGTGTGGAAAAGAGGTGAAGAAGCGCATGCAGGCAGGTTGGAATGGACGGAGAAAAGTGTCCGGTGTGATGTGTGATAGGAGAGTATCGGCAAGAATGAAGGGAAAAGTGTACAAGACGGTGATGAGGCCAGCAATGTTGTATGGTTTAGAGACAGTGGCCCTGGGGAAAAGACAGGAGTCAGAGTTGGAGGTAGCAGAGAGGAAAATGTTGAGGTTCTCTTTGTGAGTAACGAGGATGGATAGGATCAGAAATGAGTACATCAGAGGGACAGCACATGTTAGATGTTTTGGAGACAAAGTCAGAGAGGCTAGATTGAGATGGTTTGGACATGTACTGAGGAGGGATAGTGAGTATATTGATAGTAGGATGCTGAGGTTGGAACTACCAGGCAAAAGGCCCAGAGGAAGATCAAAGAGAAGATTTATGGATGTGGTGAAGGCGGACATGAAGGTCGTTGGAGTAAGAGTAGAAGATGCAGAGGATAGGGAGAGATGGAGGCAGATCATTTGCTGTGGCGACCCCTGAAGGGAGCAGCCGAAAGGAAAAGAAGAAAGAAGAAGTTCAGTTCATTTTCTGTAACCGCTTAATCATAATTAGGGTTGTGGGGAGGCTGGCACCCATCCCAGCCAACTTCGGGCAAGGGCAGAGTACACCCTGGACAGCTCGCCAGGCCATCGCAGGGCAGAAACACACTGACGGCTTTGCAGCCAGGCCATCGTAGGGCGGAAACACACCGCCGGCTTTGCAACCTACTCTTGTCGAAAGTCAGCAATGGTTCTTTTACATGCCTCTCACCATAGACAGTGAGAGACATGGCCGGCCTTTGATAACGCAGTTAGCTGCACTGGGGGGGACAGTGACAACCTTGTGGAGAGTGGGACTCGAACCCCCAACCTCAGTGCCCTATACCACTAGACCACCACTGCCCCAGCTTTCATATGAAAGAATCATAATAGAGTCTATTACAGATTGCTCCATATGAGGCTGCAGAGCTGCAGAACAGTCAGAGAGCACATGTTCTTCACCTGGCCAAACATGTGAGCAGTAGAACTGGACCATTGAATAATGAAAGAGGGTGGACCGGTTCAATGGATCGCAGGTTCTTTTACAGTTGACAGTCGGGTACGTGTGTCACTTTTCTGAGGAAGTGATGCAACAGTATAACTTATGGAAAGGAGGAAAGCCACTGGAATCAGTGTGATTGTCTGCTGGGAAACCTTTGGTTCTGGAGATCCACCAAAACCTTCCTCCTGAACATGGTACACATAACAGTAACAGTGTTCTATAACGACAGGGTCTTCTTTCAGCAATAATGTCCATCCAGCCATACTGCAAACAATCATCATGGTTAGGGTTCGAGGTAAATTGGCCTCCAAATTCCCATCAGTGGGATGTGCTGGACAAACAAGTCCAAACCATGATACCATCTTCAACTTACAAAAATTAAAGGATGTGCTGTGAAGTGCTTGGTCCCAGATTCCACAGTGCATCCCCAGAAGTCTTGAGGAGTCCAAGCCCTGATGGTTAGAGATGTTTTGGAAACATAGGTAGAAGCTACACAATAATGGGCAGGTGGTTTTAAAGTCTTGGCTGATTGCTGTGTGTGTGTGTGTGTGTGTGTGTGTGTGTGTGTGTGTGTGTGTGTGTGTGTGTGTGTGTGTGTGTGTGTGTGTGTGTGTGTGTGTGTGTGTATATATACAATATATTAACTAAAAGGGCAAGAGAAATAAGATAAATGTGTTTTACACTATATTTATGTGTGGTTGTTTCAGTCCCTCCAGATCAGCCACGTTTAACCGTCTCCACCACCTCAACCTCCTCCATCACCCTGGCCTGGATCCCTGGAGATAATGGAGGAAGCTCTGTACGAGGTGCAACTATTTTTTTCTGTTGTTTACTCAAATCAAAAGGTTGTTTTATCCTATTTTCTGCACTATTCTTCCTTGATCACCACTCACACCACCTCTCCCTTCCCGTCTCCCAGTGTGTGCTCATTTGGTCCACTTGGCTTCTTTTGTCCATCTGTCACTGTTCACTGAGTCTATTTACATGTTTATATACTGCTTTCCCACTTTCTTTTGTCTACACAAGTGAGCATGTGTGTGCCCCACCTTGCCTGTTCATCCTACTTATGCTTTTATGTGCTTGTGTTCACTTAATTAAGACCTTTTGTCCTTATCAACCCTGCTTTACATTTTTTTACACCTTCCAATGTACATTTCTATAATGAACTATAATATATATATATATATATATATATATATATATATATATATATATATATATATATATATATATATATATATATATATATATATATATATATATATACTATAAACTCAAATCTGCTTTATTTGCTTTAAATCCAGTCACAATTCCTCTATTGATGTTTCAATTAAAAAAAAATAGAAATGTGTGAGTGTGTGTGTGTGTGTGTGTGTGTGTGTGTGTGTGTGTGTGCGTGTGTGTGTGAAGGGATGTGTCATGTAGCATGTAAACAGTGAATTAAATTGATGATTGATCATTGGTGTCTCCTTGTTGGTCAAAATGTTCCAAGAGCACTTTTTTTTTTGTCTTATTCACGTTTTTTTTTTTTTTTTTTTTTTTTAACACGGAGACTTATTTTTAAAATTTCTACACCCTCTAGTGGTGAGAAGACAATACTACAAGTTCTTGGCTTCATACAAAGCAAAAATGATGAGCGCATCTTCCAGACTGTTAGTTTATAGTCCCTGGCCTGGTGTCCTTGAATTTGCTATGTATTATTATAAAGATGTGTAATTGTACACATTACATCATCGTAAAGACCCTCAATTGTTTACTTTGTGTGCATGTATTTACAGGCTTTGTACTGCAGTACTCTGTGGATAACACAGAAGAATGGAAAGATGTGTTCATTAGCTCTACGGAGCGATCCTTTAAACTAGATAACCTCCGCTGTGGTACCTGGTATAAAGTCAAGCTCGCTGCCAAGAACAGTGTTGGAGCTGGTAGGATAAGTGAAATCATTGAGGCCAAGACTCATGGTAGAGGTAAAAAAGCACAAAGAAATGGTGTGTGTGTGTGTGTGTGTGTTTATTATTTTTTAACTAATGATTCAAATGATGGCTGTCTTCACATAAGTCTGTGTGGAAGTGTTTTTCTTGTTTCAGATAGTTCCCCACAGTGGGGAGGATTTAATATTTCCAAATCTCTCTCTCTCTCTCTCTCTCTCTCTCTCTCTCTCTCTCTTTTTCTGCATTGTTGACAGAGCCACAATTCAACAAGGATCAGCACCTTTTTACCCACATCAACTCTACCCATGCTCGGCTCAATCTGCAGGGCTGGAGCAGTGGTGGTTGCCCCATCAACGCTGTGCTTCTTGACTTTCGCCCCAAAGGCACATACGCCTGGCAAAGCATACGCACCAATGGTACGACTGATGTCTTCCTGGCTGAGTTGCGCGAAGCCACCTGGTATGAGCTGAAGATGAAAGCCTGCAATAGTGCTGGCTGTGGTAACCAGAGCTCCCAGTTTGCCACACTAGACTACGATGGCAGTGAGTTCATCAATCAGAATCCATTTATAATTGGAGGGGATCATGCTTTTTTTTTTTTTTTTTTTTTTTTTTTTGTCAGTAGTCTAAAATGCTTGTGCTTATTAGTGCTGTTTAGTGCTGTGTGTTCAGGGTGTTCGGGTGTGTTCGGGTACATTCCCAACCTGGCTCCAGTCTTCAAGCACTCTTCTCATTGAGACAGAATTAAATCGCATGTCCCTTTATTAATTACATTTTTGTGCTTTGTTTGCTTTATGACTTTGCAAAGGTACCATCCCCCCAATCAAATCTGCCCGAGGGGAAGGGGATGATGTAAAGAAGCTGTTTTCCATTGGTAGTCCTGTCATTCTCGTTACGTTGGGCTTGGCCCTCCTCTTCATCATTCGAAAAAAACGCAAAGAGAAGAGACTGAAGAGACTTCGAGGTGAGGAAGAGTGTGATGAAGGACAGGGATTATAGATATAGCAAAAAACCATTAGGGATAAAACAGGAGAGATGTTTACTGAATAGAATAAATATCAATAATGTTATATTATATCATATAAAATTATAATGTTACTGTGTTTCTTCAGATGCTAAGAGTTTGGCTGAAATGTTGATCAGGTAACAATTTAGAACTCCAGGATAATCATAATAGAATTTAATAGTTGTTTTCATCTAGATTTATGTGTGTGTGTGTGTGTGTGTGTGTGTGTGTGTGTGTGTGCACGTGCATTTTACCCCTGGAGCAGTAAGAATAATCGCAGTTTTGACACCCCAGTGAAGGGCCCACCCCAGGGACCTCGGCTACACATAGACATACCACGTGTCCAACTGCTTATTGAAGATAAGGAGGGCATCAAACAGATCGGTCTGATATTTCACTGTTTAATATGTTTGTGGATCTCACAGCATGACATTTTTGAGTTTGGTAGAATTACCTCATATAATGTTACTTTAGGTGAAGACAAAGCCACCATTCCAGTGACGGACACCGAGTTCAGCCAATCAGTAAACCCCCAGAGCTTCTGCACAGGCGTGTCTGTGCATCATCCTGCCCTCATTCAGAATACCGGCCCCTTAATTGACATGTCTGATATCAGACCAGGAACTAGTAAGATCTGTTTTTAATTTAATGATGCAATATCAATAAAATGGGCTTTATTTCAATGCACATGGCATCTTTCTCACTTATTTTTCTTCTATTCGCAGATCCAGTGTCAAGGAAGAGTGTTAAATCAGCTCACAGTACAAGGAATCGTTACTCAAGCCAGTGGACCCTGACAAAGTGCCAGGCGTCCACACCCGCCCGCACCCTGACCTCTGACTGGCGTACTGTCGGCTCACAGCATGGTATCACCGTAACAGAGAGTGACAGTTATAGTGCCAGTCTGTCCCAGGACACAGGTAAACAAACATTAACATGCTGTTAACGTAACCACAGAACAGGAGAAAGAAATATGGGCTATTAGTGTCCTCAGTCCACCTTTTGGTATGCCTGTGGGAAGAAGGAGAAAAACAGGCAGACCAAAAGAGCTGCATGAGGAAAAAAATAAGTCTGATTCTGAGCGGAAAGTAATCTGGAGATGTGTTGAGATATCAAATCTAAATCAGATTAGTTGTTTAGTTCTATTTTAACTAAATTGTTCATTTTATAATGTAGTATACAGTATTTTATAATATTTCATTTACTGAAGATATTATTTTATATAAAAAACTATACTGTAACCCACAGTTATTCGCGGGAGTTGCGTTCTGCCCCTTCCCAGCTTCTGTTCCCGAATGAAAGGTTATCAGTTTCATCAGTTACCTTTGCGTTTACATTTGAAGCATTTGGTTGATATTCTTATCTAGAGCAACTTCATTCATCCATTCATTTTCTGAACTGCTTAATCCCAATTAGGGTCACAGGGAGCCTGGTGTCCATCTCGGCCAACTCTGGGCAAGGGCAGAGTACACCCTGGGAGGGTCGCCAGGCCATCACAGGGTAGATACACATTGACAGCTATGCAGCTCCTCTTCACAAAAGTCAGCAATGGTTCTTTTACCTGAACCTCTCACCACAGACAGTGAGAGACACAGCCAGCCTTTGATAACCCAGTTCGCTGCCCTGGGGGGACGGCAGTGACAACTGTTGACAGTCGGGCTTGAACCCCCAATCCCAGAATCGGTAATCCAGCACTTGACCAGCAGCCCACCAGTGCTCTTCAAGAGCGACTTATTTCATCATCATCCCATCTTCTCTCCACTTAATCCAGGGTCGGGTTGTGAGGGCAGCAGCCTAAGGAGTGAGGTTCGGATGTCCCTCTGCCCAGCCACTTCCCCCTGCTCTTCCAGGAGGACACCGAGGCATTCCCAGACCAGTCAAGAGACAATCCCTATAGCGTGTTTTGGGTCAACCCCGGGTCTCTTCCCGGTTGGACATGCTCGAAACACCACACCAGCAAGGTGTTGAAAGACATTCTTACCAGATGACCAAGCCACCTCAAGTGGCACCCTTCAATGTGGAGGAGCAGTGTTTCTACTCTGAGCTCTCCCTGAATGGCTGAGTTTCTCACCGTATCTCTCAGAGGAGGCCCCGCCACCCAGCGAAAGGACACTTATTTCAGTCGCTTGTATCCACGATCTTGTTCTTTCAGTCACTACCCAAAACTCATGACCACAAATGAGGGTTGAAACGTAGATTAACTGGTATATTGAAAGCTTTGCCTTGCGGCTCAGCTCCCTCTTCACCAGGACGGACCTGTACAGGCTCCGTTTTACAGCAAAGGCTGCAGCGATCTGCCTGTCAGTCTCCTACTCCAGCCTTCCCTCACTCATGAACAAGACCCCAAGATACTTGAACTCCTCCACTTGGGGCAGGACTTCATTCCAAGCCTGAAGGGTGAGTTCGACTCTTTTCTGACTGAGAACCATGGCCTCGGACTTGGAGGTGCTGATTTTCATCTTGGCCACATCGCAAGGTTGCAAAATGCCCCAATGAAAGCTGGAGGTACCGGATTGATGAAGCCAAAAGGACAATGTCATCCACAAAAAGCAGAGACAACATCAGATGGCTACCAAATCAGAACCCCTCAATGCCTCGGCTGCACCAAGCAATTCTGTCCATAACAATTATGAACAGAACCAGTGACAAAGGAGAGTTTTGATGGGCTCCAACCCTCACCGGAAAAGAATTCGACCTGTTGCTCCCAATACGGACCAAGCTCTGGCTCCGGTGATACAGCGACCAAATGGCCCTCAGCAATGGGTTCAGTACGCCGTACTCCCGGAGATGGCCCCACAAGATAACATGAAGGACACGATCAAAGACCTTCTCCAAAGCCACAAAACACATGTGGACAGATTGGGCAAACTCCCCTGCCCTGAGGACCCTGTAGAGCATATAGAGTTGTTCAAGACTGCCACGGCCAGGACGAAAACCACATTGTTTCCCCTGAATCTGAGATTCAACTATCGGTCGGATCCTCCCCTCCAGTACCCCTGCATAAACTTTTACGAGTGGGCTGGGGAGTGTGATTACATGATTTTTTTTTTTTAAAAAGGGACTACCACCCTATTTTCCAGTCCAGAGGTACAGTCCTTGATGACCAAGTGATGTTGCAGAGATGTGTCACTCAAGACACTCGTATAGCGTCCAGAGCCCTGAGATATTCAGGGTGGATCTCGTAAACCCTCAGGGCCCAACCACCAAGGAACTTTTTGACTACCCCAGTGACCTCAGCTCCAGGATGGACAGACTCCCACCCAAACCCCTAGGGTCGTCCTCCTTCACAGAGGGCATGTTGGCGGGATTGAGGGGGTTCTCGAAGTATTCCTTCCACCTCCTGACTACATTCCCAGTCAAGGTGAGCAGCTCCCCACTTCCACTGCAAAGAGTATTTGTGGAGAACTGCTTCCCCCTCATGAGGTGTCAGATGATGGTTCAGAACCTTTTTGGGACCAACCGATAATCACTCTCCAGGCCATAACCAAACTTCTCCCACCTCCGAGATTTTGCATCAGCAACAACTCAGACTGCAGCATGTTTGGCATGCCAGTAGGTACCTGTCTGCTGCCTCGGGAGTCTCACAGGCCAATAAGACCCATTAGGATGGCCCCCTTCACCATAAGTGTCCAACACCAGGTTCGGGGGTTACCGCCATGACAGGCACCTATGACCTTGTCCACAGCTATGGACTGCCACCTCACCAATGGAGGCACAAAACAAGGCCCATATTCAGATTCCATGTCACCGCCTTTGCATAAGCACAAACAATAGTCAGGACCTGTCCCCTCACCCGAAGGTGGAGAGACGCTACCTTTCATCGACTGGGGAGAACCCCAACATATAGATACCGAGACAGGGAGCAACAAGGATGCCCACACTGGCTCGCTGCCTCTCCCTATGAGCAACTCTAGAATGGAATGAGGACTAGCCGCTCTCAAGATGGGTGGTTCCAGAGCCCAAGCTATGTGTTGAGGTGAGTCCAACTATATCTAGATGGTATATTTCCACCTCATGCACCAACTCAGGCTCCTCTGCCAGAGAGGTGACATGCCATGTCCCAAGAGTCAGAATCAGTAGCCAAGGATCGATCCAACAGAACCTATGCCTTTGGCTGCCACTCAACTCACACTGCACCCGCCCCTATAGCCTATCCCACAGGTTCTGGGTCCATGGCAGAGTGAACCCATGTCTCCTTTTCAGGCTGCGAGTGGCTGCACTCCATGAGCAAAAGCATAACCACCAGACACTCATCTTCAAGTCCCGCCCCCAGGTCTGGCTCTACGGGGGTACCCCAGTGACCTGCATCCTAGCAAGGGAAACTGTGTTCTCGTTTTTTTTTCTTTTTTTTCCTTTTTCATCAAGGTCTTTTGAAACGCGCTTCATCTGGGCCTTCACCTAGGACCTGTTTGCCTTGAGTGACCCTACCAGGGGCATAATGCCCTCGACAACAAAGCACTCAGGATCATTAGGACATGCAAACCCCTCCATAATGACATAGTGGCGATTCAAGGACGGGAAACTTATTTTATTTTATTTTTACTTTATTGTCATGTGTACAAAGCAGATGAGGATTATGTGCTTTGATCAGGGCCCCCAACAGTGGCAAAGTAGTGGGAATGAAGCTGAAACCCCCAACATTCTAGTTGGTAATCTAAAGCTTTAACCACTGCCCACTACATAGGAAGGGAAGAATATAACACCAGACTGTTGAGCAGCAAGCAAGATTCAACAAAAATTCCATTTCCAAACTGTTACAGTTAGTATCCTTGGCTCACATATAATTAAAAATTGTAATTAAAAGGTTGTTCGCAGCTATAGAGTGTTTTACAGGCACCAAATTCCTACTTTGTAACATAATATAAAATACACTGTACTTAGTCAGCAAAAATAAACAATAATCACATATTTGCATGTACCTCTGCAGGTCATTGTCAACTGTTGTATGAACAATGAAAACCAGTTTAGAAGCAATTCTAAAAATAATGTGCCCAAAAAAACACCTAAGAACTACACTCAGCTATACATTAAATTAGACTCAGCTTTACTGTCATTACACATGAATAAATACAGAGTAACGGAATAAAGAAGTGCAGCCAGCCGCCAGTGCAATATATACAGAATGTGCAGAATGTATAGTTAGAAGCAGTTTTGTATTATCATATAAGGGCAGCAAAGCTGGGAATAAATCGGTGTTAAATTACATAGATGCAATATACAGACGTGTAGTGTATCACTGTGTTGTATGAAAGTAGAGAAGGTTAGCACTCCCCTTGACAAGGATGGAAGAGGTCCTAGTGGTCTACAACACGTATACGGTTAAGGCATTGCCACCTACGTTGTGGCATCTCTAACCATTTTTTTCAGAGATGAGAATGTTGAGGTTCTCTTTGGGAGTAACGAGGATGGATAGGATCAGGAATGAGTACATCAGAGGGACAGCACATGTAAGATGTTTTGGAGACAAAATCAGAGAGGCTAGATTGAGATGGTTTAGACATGTCCAGAGGAGGGATAGTGAGTATATTGGTAGTAGAATGCTGAGGTTGGCACTACCAGGCAGAAGGCCTCGAGGAAGACCAAAGAGACGATTCATGGATGTGGTGAAGGAGGACATGAAGGTAGTTGGTGTAAGAGAAGAAGATGCAATGGATAGGGTGAGATGGAGGCAGATGATTCGCTGTGGTGACCCCTGAAGGGAAAAGCCGAAAGGAAAAGAAGAAAGAAGATATACAATATATATATATATATATATATATATATATATATATATATATATATATATATATATATATATATATATATATATATATATATATATATATATATATATATATATATACAATAGTGAACACAAGACAATGTGAACAGACTATTGTAAGCATCTATATTTCAGATGACTGATATGAGTGGTATGGCCATTGTGTAGTATGGGATATACCTACATGCACATATATACCCAGACATATGTACACATAAACACATACTAGTCCTTCTCAAAAAATTAGCATATTGTGATAAAGTTCATTATTTTCTGTAATGTACTGATAAAAATTAAACTTTCATATATTTTAGATTCATTGCACACCAACTGAAATATTTCAGGTCTTTTATTGTTTTAATACTGATGATTTTGGCATACAGCTCATGAAAACCCAAAATTCCTATCTCAAAAAATTAGCATATCATGTTCAGGTAGTCTAAACGAGCTATTAACCTAATCATCTGAATCAACCAATTAACTCTAAACACCTGCAAAAGATTCCTGAGGCTTTTAAAAACTCCCAGCCTGGTTCATTACTCAAAACCGCAATCATGGGTAAGACTGCCGACCTGACTGCTGTCCAGAAGGCCATCATTGACTCCCTCAAGCAAGAGGGTAAGACACAGAAAGAAATCTCTGAGTGAATAGGCTGTTCCCAGAGTGCTGTATCAAGCCACCTCAGTGGGACGTCTGTGGGAAGGAAAAAGTGTGGCAGAAAACGCTGCACAACCAGAAGAGGTGACCGGACCCTGAGGAAGATTGTGGAGAAGGGCCGATTCCAGACCTTGGGGGACCTGTGGAAGCAGTGGACTGGGCTACAGATGCCGCATTCCCCAGGTCAAGCCACTTTTGAACTAGAAACAGCGGCAGAAGTGCCTGACCTGGGCTACAGAGAAGCAGCACTGGACTGTTGCTCACTGGTCCAAAGTAGGTTTTTCGGATGAAAGCAAATTTTGCATGTCATTCGGAAATCAAGGTGCCAGAGTCTGGAGGAAGACTGGGGAGAAGGAGATGCCCAAATGCTTGAAGTCCAGTGTCAAGTACCCACAATCAGTGATGGTCTGGGGTGCCATGTCAGCTGCTGGTGTTGGTCCACTGTGTTTTATCAAGGGCAGGGTCAATGCAGCTAGCTATCAGGAGATTTTGGAGCACTTCATGCTTCCATCTGCTGAAAAGCTTTATGGAGATGATGATTTCATTTTCAGCACGGCCTGGCACCTGCTCACAGTGCCAAAACCACTGGTAAATGGTTTACTGACCATGGTATTACTATGCTCAATTGGCCTGCCAACTTGCCTGACCTGAACCCCATAGAGAATCTGTGGGATATTGTGAAGAGAAAGTTGAGAGACACCAGACCCAACACTGTGGATGAGCTTAAGGCCTCAATCGAAGCATCCTGGGCCTCCATAACACCTCAGCAGTGCCACAGGCTGATTGCCTCCATGCCACGCCGCATTGAAGCAGTCATTTCTGCAGAAGGCTTCCCGACCAAGTATTAAGTGCATAACTGAACATATTTATTTGAAGGTTGACTTTTTTGTATTAAAAGGACTTTTTTATTGGTTGGCTGAAATATGCTAATTTTTTGAGATACGGATTTTTGGTTTTTCTTTACTTTTTTTGCCAAAATTATTCAATAATAAAACAGTAAAAGGCTTGAACTACTACAATCGGTGTGTAATGAATCTAAAATATATGAAAGTCTAATGTTTATCAGTACATTACAGAAAATAATGAACTTTATCACAATATGGTATTTTTTTGAGAAGGACCAGTAGTTTTACTGGTACCCATTTATACTGGTGGGTGAACAGAGGCACACTTGTGGTTGAGACCTTGCTGAGGGATCTTAGCACAGTAAGGGTCTAACTGGGATTTGAACAAACAATCTCCCAATCATGAGTGCAGCACCCTAACCACTACACCACCGGCTCCCCCCACTAATATACCCCACTAATATACAAAGATCCCTCACTTTCCACAGTTAATTGGGACCGAGACCCTCCCCGCGCACGACCACCGAAATCCACAAAGTAGGACCAGCCCCCACCCCGACTGACATATACGTACATGTATATATGTATATAATATCAATAAATACATAATCAATGCTATAAATGTTTATGATATCAATTAAACATTAAAAAATAATGCATAATATGTAAATAAAACATAAATACACACAGGTGCACTTAGAGGCGCACCTAATAACAATGTAACTAGTTTTCATGGGAGGTTTTGGGGTGTTTTTTCTTTTGTGCTTGTTCAGGTTTTTTAAATTAATTAATTAATTAATTTATTTTTTGCATAATTTGCATTGTTTTTGTGGCATTTTCTTGAACTTTTCCCCCTATTCTTCCTTAATTTCCTTATGTTTTATTTGGATAAATAATTTAAAAAATAGCCCATGATTCACTGTATCTGCATGAATTGAAGTGGGACCTAGCGAGGGATCCCTGTACTTCACTAATACTGTATAACCAAAAATATACCCACTTCTTTGGCTTGGCTTCATGAACAAAGATTTATAGAGGGGGGCTGTCCACTTAGATTGCAGGTACGCTGATGGCTGACAAGGCCGATGTGGGACAGACAAATTTGGCTGCAGTGGCTGCAGTACAAAGTCTGGCTTGGTATATCAGTTAATGCTTCTCAACTCTTCCTCCTGCAGCATTTCTCCTTCATGTTGGCCCTGCGAAAGTCCTCAAAGGAGGAGACGGCTTGGTACATGATGTGGTGCCAGGCCTGATGGTCAGCAGCAAGCATCAACCACTAGTGGCAGTCAATTTTACAGACTCTAAGAGACTTCTTGAGGGAGTCCTTGTAGTGTTTTTGGTGCCTCTCTGTCACAGTAGCCAGTGGAAAGTTCGCCATACAGGGCTATCTTGGTTAGGCAATGGTCCAACATTCTGGCAATGTTCCCAGCCCAGCACAGCTGTGACTTGAGCAGCATGGCCTTGATGCTGGTGATCTCCACCTGTTCAAGAACCTTTACACTGGTAATGTAGTCACGCCAGTGGGTATTGAAGACAGTACAGAGACAGCATTGGTGGAAGCGCTCAAGCAGTCGAAGGTGGTGATGGTAGGTTACCATCAACTCAGAGCCATACAGCAGGGTGGTACACTGACCTTGGTGTCTTTCTTCAGCTGTTTATTTCCCCAAACTCACTTGCGGAGTATGCCAAAGGCACTGTTTGCCTTGGCCAGTCTGTTGTCAACTTCCCTATCAATCTTGCCATCTTGTGCGATGGTACAATCTAGATAAGTGAACTGGTAAATCGTCTTCAACTCAGTCTTGCCAATAAAGATGAGAGGGGCAGTGTTCATTGCAGGGAGCAAGCTGGTGGAGGACGTCCATCATCTTCTTCAAGTTGATCTCAAGTCCTAAAACCTGAACAACCTCTGTGAAGCAGGAGATTAAGCACTTCAGGGCTTCTTTGCTGTGAGCAATGAGGACTGCATCATCAGCAAAGAGGAGCTCATGAAATAGCTGCTCAAGAGTCTTTGAGTGAGCCTGTAGTCTCCTGAGGTTGAACAGATCGCCATCGAGAAGGTAACAGATGTACACAGTGTCTTTATCAACAGGCAGTGACAACCTGTGGTAAATGGGGCTTGAACCCCCAACCTTAGGATCAGTGATCCAGCACCTTTTACCACTAGGCTATCACTGGTCACTATCCCTTTTTTGTACAAGGTAATGATGATTGCATTATGGAGGTCATACTGTTCCTAGCCCTGTTTGCCCTGTTTCCAGCAACAGAAATGGAGCTTGCTGTGTAACACTCGTCCGCCATCTTTCCTGGTTTTCAGCTCCTTGCTTGACCAATTCCTGTTCCTAAGTTCCCTTGATCTAAAGTTTTCGTGTTTCTCCTTGTCACTAGTTGTAACTATGTTTCCTCCTGCTCAAATGCCTTCCCTCTAAACACTAAAAGCATGTTCATCATATCTGCATTTTTGGGTCCAGCTGAAAGTTCCTGACATTACAGAATCTTATAGTGAAAAATGGACCCAGCAGAGACCGTGCGCCGAGCCGCTCATCCCCATGCCTGCAAGGTATTCAGGCATTATTGGCACATGTGCTCAGTTCCTCCACCACTGCTCACTTGTCTTCAGTCAGCAGCCGCTCATGTACACCATGGACCAAGCCAAGACCGCATTTGTGATGAGCTTGCTCAAGTATCAGGCCTTGTCTTGGGTGCTAGCGGTTGCCACCCACACCCCGGATTTATATTCACACCATGACTGATTCGTGCTGGAAATGAAGAGAGTCTTTGATCATCCAGCAAAAGGGGAGGAGGCGAGCAGCCAGCTGTTACGGATCCAGCAAGGCTGTCAGTCAGTATCAGAATATGCTATAGCTTTCCGGATTCTTGCCATAGAGAGCGGCTGGAACCCCGCTCTCCGGGGAGCCTTCCTGAAGGGGCTGACTGGGAGACAGGAGGACGAGCTGGCGGCATGGGATGAGACAGCTATGCTAGAGGATCTGATCTCTGTGGCCACGAGACTGGACAACAGGTTGAGAGAGGGAGAAAGATCCTGGGAAGAGTGGTTCAGCTTCATTTTCCTGCCCTCGAGCGCCTCCGCTAGGCCCAAAGTTGCCTCACCCTGAACCTCCATAGACTCCCCCCTCCGAGGGAAGACGACCCCCATGAACCCATGCAGCTAGGCCGCACCAAGCTGACATCGGAGGAAAGACATTGGCAGCTGGCAAATTGCCTCTGCATTTACTGCAGAAAGGGGGCAGTACCTCACCCAGTGCCTAGTGTGGTTAGGATCACCAGCCAGGAGAGGGGCGGCGGCAAGAGAATCCTCCAAAACTGCCACCGACATGGCCAACTGGCTGCTGTACCCCCCCCCCAAGTTTCACAAACTATGGTCGAGCTAAGGGAAAAGGATTTGATTGGTGTTCCGACAGAATATCACGATTTAAAAGAGGCGTTCAGTAAGGACCGAGCGCAGGTTCCGTGCTTCCCTCTCAGCGATGCTATAACGTCTCAAAGCCTAAGAAGGAACCCATGGAGAAATACATAACTGAATCGTTTGCTGCAGGTCTTATCTGGCCCTCATCGTCCCCAGTAGGCGCCGGGTTTTTCTTTGTGGAAAAAAGGACAAAACCCTGGGACCCTGCATTGATTACATGGGCCTCAACAGTATCATCGTAAAAAATAATTACCCCTTCCTCTCATTGACTCACCCCTTTCCATGCCGCCGCCATTTTTTCTAAACTTGACCTCAGAAATGTGTACCACCTAGTCCAGATACGGAAGGGGAATGAGTGGAAGACCGCTTAACATGCCTCTGGGACACTTGGAATACCTGGTCATGCTGTTCGATATAACCAACGCTCTGGCGGATTTCCAAGCCTTGGTTAACAACGTACTCAGGGACATGCTGAACTAGTCTGTGTTCGTATACCTGGATCTTGATTTTCTCCAAGGACCACGACAAGCATGTCCATCATGTGAGAATGATTTTAATGTGGCTCCTAGAGAACAGATTATACTTCAAGGCTGAGAAATGTGAGTTTCATGTCTCCACAGTCTCCTTTATAGGGTACATCATGGAAAAGGGGCAGGTAAAACCGGATCTGGAAAAGGTGAAGGTGATGGCAGAATGGCCAGCTGTAGTTCATGGTGGAGGTGGATGCCTCGGACTCAGGGGCAAGGGCTGTCCTCTCCCAGCACTTGATAGACCAGAAGTTGCACCCTTGTGCATTCTTCTCCTGTCTCCTGACCCCCGCAGAACGAAACTATGATGTGGGGAACCGTGAGCTGCTGGCGATAGTCCTGGCACTCCAAGAGTATCATCACAGGCTGGAAGGGGTGGCCCATCCCTTCGTTGTCTGGACAGACCACAGAAATCTGTCCTACTTCCATACGACCAAGAGGTTGAACCCCCGCTAGGCATGGTGGTCCCAATACCTGGTGAGATTCAACTTTATCCTCACGTACTGCTCTGGCTCATGAAACATGAAACCAGATGCTCTCTCCAGGCAGTTCTCCCTGGGGGAAGACACCACCACGAAGACCTGTGTGCTTGGAGCTGTTCGATGGAAGGTGGAATGCCTGGTCCAGGACATCCAGCAGGGGGAAACATAGCCTCTCTGTTATGTTATATGTTTTGCCACCGGCGAGAACCCCAGTGCTCCAGTAGGGACATGCGTCCAAATTGGCCTGTCACCCCGGAATCCACCGAACCCTTTTCCTCCTTCACTGTGGATGAGCTTAAGGCCGCCATCGAAGCATCCTGGGCCTCCATAACACCTCAGCAGTGCCACAGGCTGATTGTCTCCATGCTACGCCGCATTGAAGCAGTCATTTCTGCAAAAGGATTCCCGACCAAGTATTGAGTGCATAACTGAACATAATTATTTGAAGGTTTACTATTTTTGTATTAAAAACACTTTTTTTATTGGTCGGATTAAATATGCTAATTTTTTGAGATAGGAATTTTGGGTTTTCATGAGCTGTATGCCAAAATTATCAGTATTAAAACAATAAAAGACCTGAAATATTTCAGTTGGTGTGCAATGAATCTAAAATATATGAAAGTTTAATTTTTATCAGTACATTACAAAAAATAATGAACTTTATCACAATATGCTAATTTTTTGAGAAGGACTAGTATACAGGGATGTGTCCTATACGTGCAATCACATTTAGCTACATATTCCCGCATGCACAGAAGGGTGACTGATATATATCAAAGGTGCAGGATATACACCGGGTAGAGCTTTTAATTATAGGGTGCATGGTGCTAAAATGTTATGATGCTTGAGACCTGCTCTAAACATGAAACTTGAAATGTAAACATAAGTGTTGTACTGTTCAGGACGATGGTCTGAATGATGGTTGTTTTGGTGGTGTTTACACATTTACCAGCTTGTGAGTAAAAGCTGTTCTTTAGTCTGTTACATTTTGTGTTTAGTGTCCTTTACCTTTTTCTGGAGGGGACGGGGCATGTCCTGGGTGTTCCTAATAATTCCACTGGCTCTCCTCGGACGTCTATCAGTGTGAATGTCCCCTGAGGAGGGTAGTGTGGTTCCAGTCACCCAGTCAGCCATCCTCACCACCCGCTTCAAGGCCTTCCTGTCCTCTGAAGTACAGCTGCTGAACCACACTGTACAGCAGTAGGTTAGGAGACTCTCAATGGTGCAGTGGTAAAGGTTCGTCAGTAGGGGTCAGGGTAGAAGGACTTGTCTGAGCTTTCTGATGTAGTGCATCCTTTGTTGTGTTTTCTTCACCTGTTTGGAGATGTTTGTGGTCCAGGTGAAGTCAGCAGGTATGTGGATTCCAAGAAACTTGAAGCACTCCACCCTGTCTACCTCTTCTCCATCAGTGTAAAGTGTTCAGTTTGTTTCAATCATCTGAAGTCCACTATCATTTATTTGGTTTTGGATGTGTTTAGTTCCAGATTGTTGTTGTCACATCACCGCAGACACAGGCCCTCATTCCTGTAGGCTGATTTGTTGTTCTTTGTTATCACACCTATAATGGTGGTGTCGTCTTCGAATTTGGCGATGCTGTTACAGGTGGGGTAACAGTCAGGTATGAAGAGGAAGAAGAAAAGGGTGCTAGGAACACACCCCTGTGGTGTGCAGGTGTTCAGGATGAGAGTGAAGGATGAGATGTGGTCTCCTATCCTGACATTCTGAGGTCTACTGTGAAGAAAATTCAGTATCCAGGTGCAAAGTGAGCTCCCTAGGCCCAGATTGCCCAACTTCAGAACCACTATATATGTTACTGTAAAGTCTGTTGGGCTTTTTATACCCAATCCATAGTGGCTCATCAGGCTGGTGCTTGTCCCCGGTTTCTATAGAGTGAAGCAACTTGGAGTATAGCTCCTCCTGGATGGGACGCTAGTCCATGGTGGGTTACTTTCCCAGTATATTTTACTGGTGCCCATTTCTACTGCTGGGTGAACAGAGGCACACTTGTGGTTAAGACCTTGCCCAGGGGTCTTAGCACAGTGGGGGTCTAACTGGGATTTGAACACACAACCTCCCCATCATGAGCACAGAACCCGAACCACTACACCACCGGCCCCACACTATATATGTTAGGACTGTATTAAAAGCAGAGCTGAATTCTCTGAACCGCGCTCCATCATAGGAGTTACTGCTGGCCAAGTGTGTGAGGGCTGTATGGAGGGCTGACCTGATGATGCTCATGCTGCTTTCTGGCTGGTTGTTGTTGGGTGGGAGGGTGGAGCTGGTTGATGGGTGCTAAATGACGTGATGAAATTGGAGAGAAAATGGGAGGTTGGTGTGCTTAATTAGATTAATTTTGATTTATACTTAAATGCAATTTATTGTTTTTTTATTCAGTGTTGTGAAACACTACATTTAAAACCCAAGCTGACAGATTCTTCATGTTTACTAAATTTATACTCGTATCATGAAATTTACCTTTAAGTTTGAATTGAATTCTCTTAATTTAGCTCCAGCAATATTACACCAGTTGTTAATCATTCTGTGTCCTACCTCAATGTCTCTGCCATATGTCTTAGACAAGGGCCGTAACAGCATGGTTTCAACGGAGAGTGCTTCCTCGACATATGAGGAACTGGCTCGCGCCTATGAGCACGCCAAACTGGAAGAGCATCTGCAGCACGCTAAGTTTGAGATCACAGAGTGCTTCATTTCAGACAGTTCTTCAGACCAGATGACCACGGGTACCAATGAAAATGCTGACAGCATGACATCGATGAGCACACCATCCGAGCCCGGCATCTGCCGTTTCACAGCATCTCCACCAAAACCACAGGATTATGACCGTGGCAAGAATGTAGCGGTGCCAATTCCACACCGTGCCAACAAGAGTGAGTTACTCCTAGAGTTGTGTTAGTAAATCTTTCTTGCTTATTTTCTGTAAACATTAAAACAGAGTCGACATATTACGTGCAGGTTTGAGCAAATAGAGTTTCTGGCATTCCAGCAATTGTGAATACGTAATATTGTAAAATGTCATTCATTCATTTTCTGAGCCGCTAAATCCTAATTAGGGTCATGGGGAGGTTGGTACCCATCTCAGCTGACTCGGGGGGGGGGGGGGGGGGGCAGGGTACACCCTGGATAGCTCTATTGTAAAATATTATGTAAAATATTCAGTCAGAAGGGTTTGTTCATCCATCGCCATTTCAATTTATAAAATTGGAACATGTTTTTCGATGGAGTTGAGAGCATACCATGCTATTCATTTCATGGGTGTTATTTCAGATTGTTTTTTCTGTTTGTTTTTTTTTGTTTTTTTTTCTTTTTCTGCCCAGGTGAGTACTGTAATCTCCCCCTTTATATGAAGACAGAGCCATTCTTCCGCAAACAAGCTGAGCTGCATGACCCTTGCCCAGTGGTGCCGCCACGTGAAGCTTCTATTCGAAGTTTGGCGGCTCGTGCCTACCACACACAGGGCCGCCACATGACATTAGACCCATCCAAACAACAGGCCCTGACACTCAGCCATGGTGGTTTAAGTAGCCTAACCAGCTCAGGAGCATCAGGGCCAGCCTCCAGCACCACCACGGGAGGATCCAGCATCAGCTCGGGCACATCCACATTGCCCCAGAGGACACTTACCATGCCCAGCTCCTCTTCCACCTCATCAGCCGGCCAGAGCACTGGAGCTGCTGGAGCTGCAGCTGGAGCTGTGGCGAGTTCTGGCTCCACAGGAGGAGGTGGTGTGAGCAGCAGCTCCAAAGTTGGTGGTTCAAGAGACTCTCTGCTGGAGAGCAGCTCATCTGGATTGGGCAGACTGCAGAAGCAGAGTGCTGGGGCATATTCAAAGTCCTACACACTAGTGTAGCTGTGGTTCCCGCTCTCACACACACACACACATATATATATATATATATATATATATATATATATATATATATATATATATATATATATATATATATATATATATATATATATATATATATATACTGAGATACCTTTAGTGTCTGGCACGTTCAGTGCCTGGCACAAGGTGGTGAAAGAACTGCGCACTGACTGGACTTATCCATCACAGGGGTCTCTTTCCTTCCTACTGTTTCCCTTCCTTCTCTTCCTCACTCCCATTTCTATCTTTCTCATTCGTCTCCCATCACATAATATATTCCTTCTTTGGCCATCTGTCTTCAATTTTACAATGCCAAACCCCTTTGCTCTCTTCTCTTCACTTTGATATGTTTTGTTTCATTGAAGACACCTTGGACCTTATGCACAAATTACATTTGATGTGCACTTGTTAATTTGACTACCTGAGAGTAGAAAAATTCAACAGTTTTAAAATATATATTGTTTCACACTAATATGTCTAGATGTTTTTAAGGAGATAAATGTTTCTTTTTTATGTCTCTTGCAAAAGAATAAGCATATTGCTTCGGAAAGTGCTTATGCATTAAGAAAAGCAGGCTCGGTGTCTTTTTGCCTTCCTAGTCAGGCTGGTCTGGACAAGTCTGTGATCGTGGCATATGCTGATAAAGTTAATTATTTGGATTGGACAGTACAAAGAGTTAATG
Source organism: Plotosus lineatus (assembly GCA_024760905.1). Classification (NCBI taxonomy): domain Eukaryota; kingdom Metazoa; phylum Chordata; class Actinopteri; order Siluriformes; family Plotosidae; genus Plotosus; species Plotosus lineatus. The sequence continues at coordinate 1,243,846 of CM045734.1, read as the reverse complement.
ACTGTGTTACAAAGAAATATGTAAAAGAAAAACATTTTCGCTGACTATGGGACAACCCCCCCCCCCCCACACACACACACACACCCATTTATTTATTTATTTATTTATATATTTTTTGTTTTCATTATTTTTCGACTTTTCTCAGGCCTTCGCATGTGGGTCTGCCTGAGTGTGCATGTGTGTTTATATATGTAAGTATATATGTACACATGTTATAGGCACACATCATCAGAAGGCTGGGTTGGATCTCTGGGGACAAGAGAGAAAATAAGCAGAGGTGTAAAGCGTTCCCTGTATTCTGCTCTGCTTCAGTTCTGAGTTATAGCACTTATTGTCAAAGTATTTAAAATGGAAAAACCAATGAACTAAAATCAGTGAAGTCACGAGGTAGGTGGACCTACCATTCAGCGAAATGAATGACCATGAGCAGTGTTTTTGTGTCCAGAGTTAAAGCTGTAGGTGTTTCATTCTGTGCCACTTCTCCCCCTATGCCCTCTTTCCCTAAAATATCTAGTACGGACGGCTTCTGTTCTGATGAGTCTTTTATGTGCTTTGATCTTCGGTTCATATCAGCATCTAACGGTTTCTGATGAACAGACAGAGCAGAGAACCATCGACAAGTGAAGAATGAGGGCTTAGAAACAGAGAGAATGGAACGTGTACGAAAAGGCAAGACATCTGTGATGTTTATTCGCTCTTCTGTGGTTAGTACTTGTTTGTTTCCACCAGACGGCGGTGCTGGTCTGTGTTTGCAGTGATGGACAGTTTGTTGGTGTACTGATGAAGGTTAGGGGGACGCCACTGTAAGGAAAGACATGATGATGCTTCTCTGTAATATCCTTCAGACACCGACCAAACCTTCTGAAAGGCAAGTGCACACTGCACAAAGTCAAATAAACCAAAAAGTAAACAAACATGACATTAAACCCCAGGAGTAAACTGTACTTTCTCATAAACTGGTCCAAATACACCAATGGGTTTATAATGTGCATTAAAAAAAAAACACAAAAAAAAAAAAAAAAAAAAAAAAAACACAAAAATCACTGAAAACTGAATAACATGGTGCACATGTAAATACATGATCAGAGAATTCTATAAAAAAAAAAAAAGTTTAAAGTTTGCAAACATTTCATTTATCATATCCAGCATCTCTTTTTTTAAGATGTAATATTCCGTACTCATCATTGCTGCAGCTCTACAGCACCGACGTTTAACTTAATGAAACAAAGTTTTAAATAAATCAATCAATAAAAAAAAAAAAGTCAGAATGCACAGCATGTCCAGATCACTTCCTGTTCTTTTCAGGGTCAAAGTTCAGGGTCAAATCGCTTTCCCACCGCAACCGCACTGGACCTTGAGCGCTTTCAGAATTTTTGTTTTGGTCCATGTTTTTAATTCTCTAAATGAACCACACTGAGGAGGAACTGCACCAGGATCTATTCCATGTGTGAAGTCCCCTCATAATCCTCCTGCCCGAGTCCCAAAGCCAAGCTTCACAAATTCTATTCGAAAACTCTTTGCTGAATTCATGGAATGAAAACTACATCAGGGCTCCTGCAATACAGAAAAGAAAATATATTACAGTGTTACTTCACAAAATATCTATATATAGACACACACATATATATATATATATATATATATATATATATATATATATATATATATATATATATATATATATATATATATATATATATATATAGATAGATAGATAGATAGATAGATAGATAGAGATATATGTAGATATATATTTCTATTTAAAGATAAAGTGGATATATAATTGATTAGAGAAGAATATGTTGTGTCAAATTGAATAAAGGAATTATATATATATATATATATATATATATATATATATATATATATATATATATATATATATACATATATATGTGTGAAAAGATTTGAAGACAATCGTTTAATGGGAGGTAGAACAGAACAAAAGGAGAGGCTGATCACAAGCGGAGTGATAAATGGGTGTTCCAGATGTTACTCCTGACAGAAATAGACGTGTGTTAGGAGGCTAAGGAGTAGAATCAGGACTTACCTGTGATCAGGTGCACCAGACCTGCTCTGAAAGTTTACTATTCAAGAGTCAGAATGAAAAGGATGATTATTTATCTAAAATTATTTACAATCAAATTTAAATCTATGCTCCAATGTTGTGAGTTTTTAGGGTCGTTATTAAAGCCATGTGCCGGTGCTGTTTTATTTTCCAGTATTAATGACAGACATGGTAGAACACAGTTTAATATTATTATAGCACGAATAAAAACTACACCACTGAAATGAATTTGTTGAAGATATTAACACAGTCTCGACAGAATTAAAACAACTTAAGGGATAAATAATTCCTGCTGTCTTTCAACACATTTTATTGTGTAAAATATTACAAATACCCATATCTATGTTCCCTATTCGACCAAATTCACCTACTTTTCCTTCCACCAAAACATGAAATAGCTGTTGTTATTATATTATTATTATTATTATTATTATTATTATTATTATTATCATTATCATTATTATTATTCATCTATTCATTCATTTTCTGAACTCGTTAATTAAGGTTGCACGGAGGCTGACGCCCTTCTCAGTCAATCCTGGGTGAGGGTGGGGTACACCCTGGACAGCTCGTCAACCATTCATACTCACACCTAGGGCCAATTTGGAACAGCCATTAAACTACTGAGGATGTTTTTGGACTGTGGGAGTAAACCAGAGTACCACACAAGCACAGGGAGAACAACTCCACACAGAGACGCCTGAGCTTGGAATCCAAATATTTACATTTACAGCACTTGGCAGATGTTCTAGTCCAGAGCAATTTACAGTTTCCTTTTTTATTCAACTTGAGCATTAAGGGCCCTGTTCAAGGTGATGACAGTGGGGCTTGAGCCACTCACCTTCAGATTAGTAACCCATCGTGTTAATCACTAAGCCGCCACTTACCTAGGACCTTCTTGCGGTGAGGCGGACAAGCTAACTACTATCATGCCGCCTATTATTATTAGTAGTAGTATAAACTGTACTGCAGATTGGGGAAATAATGCAATGCTTATAATATACAGATTTGTATCTATATAGAATCTATGATCAATTCATCTACGCTAGTACACTGATACCAAGCCTCAAGCACCAAAGCCTTTAGTCCTGTAAACACACACACACACACACACACACACATACACAAAAACAAACAAATGCACATGCGCGCACACACACACAGACTCTCTCTCTGTCTCTCCTTATAGTTATAGGAATAGTGTAAGATAATGATAATACAGGACTGATGAAAATGAGTGATTCTTATCGATCAGATTGCTTCAATAACAATATAATTATTATTCTTTAAGCAATGCAGAACTCCAGGTTTATATAAATATCTTCTTCCATTTCTCTTCCACAGATTAGATATCTGGAGCACGGGGAAAACCCAGCTTCAAAACTTGATTATAGGCCTGATCATGTTTCAAAATCAGCTTCAGCATTTTTCATTTAAAGAAAAAAAAACAGAAGTTTTTATATTCAGGTTAATTTGCAACTTCCCCTCTTTGTCTGGTCTGCAAATATTTAAAAAATAGATATCTTCAGTACACCTACAGAATGAATGTCAGACTTTCATCTCTTTATCACCAATTAATCAGTTCTGTTTGTAATAAGGACAGTGCAGCTGTGTACTGGATAGCACATCGGCATCACATCAAGAAGGTCCTTGGTTCGATTCCCAGACTTTTGTGGTTGGGTATGGCGTTTCCTCCCATAGTCCAAAGAGATTCATATTAGACTAACCAGCTGTTCCAAATTGCCCCGAGATGTGAGTGAGAATGGTAATGTGAGTTGCTTTGCTGTAGTCAGGGCCTTTACCCAGTGTGGGCTGAGATAGGCCCCAGTTTCCCACAACCCTGATAGAATTAAGAGGTTAAACAAATGAGTGAGTGTCATGTCACCACTGACTGTCATGCACTGGGATGATATTGATGCTCGTGTTTAAAGGGTTTGATTGAAGTTTATTCCAGCCGTTGAGGCACATACAGATGTGGATTTCATATTGTTAATTTGTAATTAAAAAAAAAAAAAAAAAAAACAGTGGGCACTATAGGATTGGGTTGTAAATGTAGAGGTGTGTCAGTGTCTCAGTGCAAAACCCACAAGTTCAGGTAAGACACAGTGTTTTTCACACACACACACATAACATATATATATATATATATATATATATATATATATATATATATATATATATATATATATATAATATTTAACCATGTGAAGCGTTTTCCCAGGGTGACACAATTAATAAAAATGTATAAATTAAGAACATTAATAAAAGTGTTGCACAGAAAATAATAACAGTGTGTACTGTATCTGAAGGTCATATTAAGGACAAAAAGGATTAATACTTGTTCAGGCATTTCATGCATTTTTTACGTAATCTTCTAACCACTGGAAATATTCACAACACTCTGAGGAAACAGTGCCATTTTCATTTCAGTATTTATGGTCTCCTGATTGATTTTCCTTATTTTCTTTTATGTGTTTATTTCTGTTGACAATTGCAGTTGTTATGCAGTGGGGCAGGCCTGTTTAACCCGTAGAAATCAGGGATCCTGTAGTTCCTAGTAACCACAGGAAAAGACGTATTGATATTGGGTGGAGTCAGGAATCAATCCCCACCCACCCATTTTGGCCGATTTCTTCAACCAATCAGTTTCCCTGCTTTTCCCAGGCCCCTCCTGTCAGTACAATTTCTGCAAATAATTGTATATAAGAAAGTGTTTTGTATAAATAACTACTATTTTCGACATCTCCAGAAAGAAAGAAAAAAAACATGGCACAACAAAAAAAAAACAAAAAAAAACCAACAAAAAAAACAAACAACAACAAAAAAAAAACTTAACTTTCAGTGTTAGGAAATTAAAATGCAAATTTATAAAGTGTAATTAAAAAAAGTGTACACATTATTTTATGTTTTAAGGGGTATATCATTCAAAACTTCAGAAACACACACCTACTCTTATGAAAAGTGTGTGGGGGGGGGGGGGGATTTACACACATAGAGAGAGAGAGAGAGACTGTCTTAACAAGGCTTTACTGGTTTTTGTTCATGGTTAACTGTTTTATTAATTTAAGTAGGTTTTGTTTATTTCTTTATTTATGTTGGGATATTTTGAAGAAAATTGAATTGCATGCACTGAACAGTTTACTGAATATAACAAAGGAAAAGAAAGTGAAAAGAATTGAAAGAAATTGTAGATTTTTTTGTTTGTTTTCTTTTTTAAATGCAGTTGGGATTCATGAAAGTTTATCGGGAAAAATGCTTCATTTTCCAATTGCTTGTGTTTAACTGTACAGTTTTCTTTTCTATAAATCAAAACAAAACAGAAAAGTCTCCAACACCTGGGCAATAAAATTATCTTTCTATGATTTGCTTTGTTTTTGTCATTCTGTTAACATACACCATCATCAAGATCATTCTGGTTATAAAAACAGAATGAATGGTTTAAAATGTAAATAATGACCCGATAAGGGTGCCACACACTCTCAGTGTTTAAGAAAATCATTCTAGATCCAGGAACACAAATCCAGGTGGCTGTTTTATTTATTTAAATGTACAGATAATAAGTTACACCCTCTTGTAAGTAATATCAACATTCTCTACGGTGTTTAGCATGTGCACCTCTCAGAGAGTCATGGTCTCTCCATGCTTGGTGGGTTTCCTCTGTGCATTCCGGTTTCTTCTCACAAACCGTGAACTGTAGGTTCACTGGCTGTTCTAAATTGATCCTAGATGTGTGTGTGTGTGTGTTTTCCCATATTATGGTCTGAGAAGGTGTACACACATATACAGGTAGTGTCCGACTTACAACCGCATTTGGTTCTGACCAACAGGTCGTAAAACGGTTTGGATGTAAGTAGGGTCTGTACATGTACAGTGATCCCTCGCTACTTCGTGCTTCAGTTTCTGCAGCTTCAGTGCATCACTGGTTTTTCAAAAATATTCATCGAAAAATAAAAAAATAGGGAAATGTTAAGGAAAATGCCACAAAACAAGGCCAATTATGCAAAAGAAAAAAAAAAAAAAAACCTCAAACAAATAAAAAACAAAAAAGCAACCTAACACCCCCAACAAAAACTACAATACTTACATTTTGATGTGACATACGCATCTGTATGTGTGTGTTTATATTTTATTTACATCTTAACAATTATACATGCAAAAATAATGCATATTATAAGCATTTATAGCATTGAATATGAATTTATTGATATTATATACACGTACATGTCAGTTGAGGGGGAGGGTTGATCCTACTTCGCGGAAATCAGTATTTGCAGGGGGTTTGTGTCTTGGTCCCCATTAACCGCAGAAAGTGAGGGATCCCTGTATTATTATTATTAGTATGTACAGTATACCAGAGCTTTCTACAATTTTCTGTAAAAATTTTCTTTGCAATCTTTTTACCTTTCTTTAGACATTACTATATGTGGAGGAGGACTAGTGTACTTGTATTTTCAAACTAATACATCTCTTTACAAAGGTTGTGGGGGAGGAGTTGATTCTCTGAACAATGAACTGATTCTCGAGAAGTAAGGGTCTCCTAAAGCATCAGAGTCATTGTTCAGCTCAGACAATGGAAAGAAGAAGTGTACAGGACTGATTTTATATTTTATATATATATATATATATATATATATATATATATATATATATATATATATATATAAACAATCAGTCCTGTATGTGTGTGTGTGTGTATGTATGTATATATATATATATATATATATATATATATATATATATATATATATATATATATATATATATATATATATATGGCAAATAGCCCCTGTGCTCCCAGGGTTAGTGTTCTGGCCAGGAGCTAAGGGTGAGGCATCCTTGACAGAAACCTCTTGGTACTGGTCAACACAAACAAGTATACTCTGGCAGACTGGGCGGATGAAATCAATTAATAATTACTAGATTCAACGGTCAGGAAGGCAGAGTAGCAAGGCACTGTAGCGTGCTTAGAGCGCGTCAGAGCACAAGTGAAGGGCACAGTCATCTACTGCAGCCAGTGTTGTCCCCAGATGTAACGACTCTTCATGCCACTGGATCAGGACCTCGGAGGCCAAGAGAGTGGGATTGTCACAGTGCAACGGCTCTTTCACTGAAATAACCTTCACAAACAGGACTAGGTTGTGCACACACACAAGACCTACAGCAATGGGGAACTGGCGAAGCAACCGGTGGAGATGACCATTTGCCAGTCAGTAGTCATGAACCTAGATGTGGGTGGCTTTGGACACTGGTCACTCTTCTTTGAACCCAGGGCAGCAAAGAAGTCCAGCAGCATCCATAACGACTGAACAGCCCTATTTAGGACAGCACTGCTCACCAAAGTATGGGAAGGGCCTAGAAAAGGTGGCCTGAAAATTGCCTGCCCTACCAAGTCTGGCCAGCACTCTGCAGCTGGCAGATCACCCCTCTAAGAGGTCGAAACAATACAAAACAAAGAAAGCAGCTCATACTAGGGGCATGGAATGTCCATACCTTAATGGACAGAGACAAAGTTGACAGACCACAAAGAACAGCCCTGGTTGTCAAGAAATTGTCTCGCTATAACAGACATAGCTGTTCTTAGTGAGACAAGACTAGCAGACGAAGGATCTCTTGTTGAACCATCTGACGGCTAAACTTTCTTCTAGAAAGGCAAATCAGAAAACAAAGACAGGATCCATGGAGTCAGCTTAGCCACAAAGTCATGTCTGTTGAAACAGGTCCCAGACATTCCAGTGGGTATCACTGAAAGACTAATAAAGCTTCACTTGCCACTTGACCAGAAACGACATCTCACAATCATTAGTGCCTATGCACCAACACTGACAAGCACAGAAGATACCATAGAACAGAGTAGGTTGTGACCACTATCAATGGGAACATGTACTTGGCAGGCACGGTGTGGGCAAGATGAACAACAATGTTCTTCTTCTGCTGAGCAAATGTGCAGAGCATAATCTAGCTATCAGTAACACCACATTCAGGATGGCTGAAAAGTACAAGACCACATGGATGCACCCACGCTCTAGACAATGGCACCTCAATGTCTATGTTATTCATCACCAGCGTGACATTAAAGACGTCCTAATAAGAGTAATGAGGGGTGCAGAATGTTGGATGGATTATAGGCTTGTGCGCACAATCCTTCAATTGCACATAGCTCGCCACCTCCCAAGGAGGCCAAAAGAAACTTGTGCAGCTTTAAACACAGCCAGGCTCCAGGACCCCTCTTATTTTGGTATGTTCAAGAATAGTCTGGACCAAAAGCTGTCCACTACAGGACCACTGACTGGAAGCCCAACTCACAAATGGGAAAAATTCAGGGGTATAATACAGCAGACAGCTATGGGTGTGCTTGGCCCTAAACGCAGATATCACCAAGGCTGGTTTGATCAGAACAACACTGCCATAGATGATCTCTTGGTTAGAAAAACAAGGCATTCATTGAGTGGCAAAACAACCCAGTGCCAAAGAAAAACAGGTTCAAGTCCTTGCAGGGTAAGGCTTAGAGGGAGATAAGAAAAATGCAGGATAAGTGGTGGGATGAGAGCTGAAGAGATTCAAGGGTTTGCTGACTCAAGTAACTCAAAACAGTTTTTCAGTTCCATCAAGACAGTGTTTGGTCCCTCCTCTGCTTTCCTCAGATGGAACAACACTGATCAAGGACAAAACTGGCATCAACTACAGATGGAAAGAACCTTTCAGCCAACTTCTGGCTCACCCTTCCACAGTTGACCAGTGTGCACTTGCCCAGATAAAACAACAAGCAGAACACACTGAATTAGATGAACCACCCTCTATGGAAGAAATCAAGAAAGCCATTAAACAGATGAGCTGCGGAAAAGCTCCTGGCAAGGATGGCATTCCTGCAGAAGTCTACAAAGCACGAGGTCACATATCCCTGGAAGCCTTTTGCAGTGTGCTAGTCAGCATCTATGTAGAGGAAGAACTGCCTGCAGACTTTCACAATGTATCAGCAGTTACCCTCTTCAAGAACACTGGATCAAGAGTAGACTGCGGAAATTATAGGGGCATATCTCTCCTCTCCACTGCTGGAAAAATACTGGCCCGAGTGCTACTCAACAGACTCATCCCAACCATGGCTGAAAGAAATCTCCCGGAATCACAGTGCGGCTTTCGCCCAAACTGCAGCACTGTAGACATGGTGTTTGCCTTCAGACAGGTCCAGGAAAAGTGTATGAAAAAGAACATGAACCTGTACTCGGTATTTATAAGCCTCACCAAGGCATTTGACACAGTCAACAGAGAAGCTCTTGGACTAATCTCAGAAAGCTTGGCTGCCTCCAAAAATTACCACATTATTCAAACTGTTCCACCAGGATATGATGGGAGAAATAGTCTCAAATGACAAACCATCCAATCTTTTGTTGGTGAATCCAACCATCGAAATACCCAATGGAGTAAAGCAAGGCTATGTCCTGGCTTCTGTGCTGTTCAATCTCCTTTTTACTCAAGTACTCAACCATGCTTTCAGTGACCTTGACCTTGGAGTGTACATCAAATACCAGCTTGATGGGTCAATATTCGACCTGAGGCACATAAATGCAAAAACACAGACACTTCACAGGTTAATATTGGAGGCCCTGTTTGCCGATGACTGTGCCCTCATGGCTCATGAAGAGAACCACATGCAAACCATAATTGACAAATTCTCTGAAACGGCCAAGCTATTCGGACTCACAATTAGTCTTGGAAAACCTGTAGTACTCATACAGAAAGCACAAAATAGGACCATCCAGCTACCATGCATCACTAAAGATGGAACATAGTTGAAAAATGTCCAGACATTCAAGTTCTTGTGCAGCACTATCTCCAGTGATGTTTCTCTTGATGGAGAAATCTCAGCCAGGATCCAGAAAGCTAGTTTGGCATTAGGCAGACTTCTCACCAAACTCTAGAAGCACAGAAGCATTCGTCTCACAATAAAACTAAATGTCTACAATGCTGTGGTCATATTGTTCGTGTTGTATGGTTGCGAGACATGGATGTGTACCGAAGACACATCAAAATGCTTGAGCAGTTTCACCAATGCTCCCTCCGCTCCATCATGAAGATGTGGTGGGAAGACCGTGTTACAAACCAGGACGGGTTAAACAGAGCCAACACCACCAGCATTGAAGCCAATCTCATCAAAGCCCAACTTTGGTGGATAGGACATGACCTCAGGATGGAGAAGTCCAGAATCCCACGCCAACTCTTCTATGGAGAACTGGTTAAAGGAAACTGCAACCAAGGTTGACCAAAGAAGAGATACAAGAACAACCTCAAGGCAAACCTAAAATGGGCAGATATCAAGCCTGGACAACCCGAGCTGACAGCTAATGACTGACAGCTCTGGTGCTCCTTGACCCAATGCACAGCTGTAGCCTTTGAGGATAACCGCCACTTGTGCCTTGAAGCACAATGTATGTATAAGTGTATATAATATCAATAAATACATATTCAATGCTATAAATGCTTATAATAACAAACTTTCAAAAAATAACATAAGATGTAAATAAAATATAAATACACACATATACAGCTGGAACTTCAATGCAGCCATGATGGGGGGGGGGCACAAACCAGTGTCTCCCCCTCACGCCGGTCCAAAGCCTGGATAAATGTACAGGGTTGCAACAGGAAGGGCACCCGGCGTAAAACTTCTGCCAAATTTCTCATGCAGATGATCAAAACGAAATTCATATCGGATCGGTCAAGGCCCGGGTTAACAACGACCGCCATCAGTGCTGTTAATCAACAGGGTGCTTGTGGGAATTGGACTACTGTTGGTCGAAGACGTCAAAGAAGGAGAGGCGGGAGGCGTGTCCATAGGCAGAGAGACAAGAGGAAATGCGTGAGTCTAGGACTGAGAGTAGGGACTTTGAATGTTGGAACTATGAATGAAAAAGCTAGAGAGCTGGCTGACATGATGCAGAGGAGGAAGGTGGACATACTGTGTGTTCAGGAGACCAGGTGGAAAGGTAGCAAAGCTAAAAGCTTAGGAGCAGGGTTTAAGCTGTTTTATCACGGTGTGGATGGGCAGAGAAATGGAGTAGGGGTCATCTTGAAGGAGGGGTTGGTCAGGAATGTTCTAGAAGTGAAAAGAGTGTCAGACAGAGTGATGAGTCTCAAGTGAGAAATTGAAGGCGTGATGGTTATTGTTAGTGCTTATGCCCCACAGGCAGGATGTGAGCAGAAGAGGAGAGATTCTGGAGTGAATTAGATGAAGTGATGTAGAGTACCCCCAGAGGTGAAAGAGTGGCCATTGGGGCAGACTTCAATGGACATATTGGTGCAGGCAACAGAGGGGACGAGGAAGTAATGGGCAGGTTTAGTATCCAGGACAGGAACACAGAAGGACAGATGTTGGTAGATTTTGCAAAAAGGATGGAAATGGCTGTGGTGAATATTTTCTTCCACAAGAGAGAGGAGCATAGGGTGACTTATGAAAGTGTAGGTAAGAGCATACAGGTAGACTACATCTTGTGTAGGCGATGTAATTTGAAGGAAATCAGTGACTGCAAAGTAGTAGCAGGTGAGAGTGTTGCCAAACAGCATAGGATGGTGGTGTGCAGGATGACACTGATGGTGAGGAAAGTGAAAAAGGCAAAGGCAGAGCAGAAGACAAAGTGGTGGAAGCTGAAAAAGGAAGCGTGTCGTGTCGTCTTCAGGAAGAGTTGAAACAGGCTTTGGGTAGTCAGGAAGTGCTTCCAGATGACTGGACAACCACAGGCAATGTGATCAGGGAGACAGGTAGGAGAGTGCTTGTGTCATCTGGAAGGAAAGTCGATAAGGAGACTTGGTGGTGGAATGAGGAAGTGCAGGAGTGTGTACAAAATAAGAGGTTAGCTAAGAAGAAGTAGGACACAGAGAGGACCGAAGAGAGTAAACAGGAGTACAGGGAGACACAGCATAAGGTGAAGGTAGCGGTGTCAAAGGCCAAACAGAGGGCGTTTGATGACTTGTATGCTCGGTTGGACAGTAAGGAGGGAGAAAATGATCTATACAGGTTAGCACAGCAGAGAAATAGAGATGGGAAAGACGTGCAGCAAGTTAGAGTGATAAAGGTCAGAGAGGGAAATGTATTGACTGATGACACAAGTGTGCTGGGAAGATGGAAAGAGTACTTTGAAGAACTGATGAATGAGGAAAATGAGAGGGAGAAAAAAAAAAAAAGAGTAGAAGGGGTGACTATTGTGGACCAGGAAGTAGCAAAGATTACTAAGGGTGAAGTGAGGACGGCATTAAAGAGGATGAAGAATGGAAAGGCAGTTCGTCCTGATGACATACCGGTGGAGATATGGAGGTGTCTAGGGGAGGTAGCAGTAGATTTTCTGACAAGAAGATTCAACAAGGTCTTAGAAAGTGAGCAGATGCCGGAGGAATGGAGGAGAAGTGTGCTTGTGCCCATTTTTAAGAACAAGGGAGACGTACAGAGTTGTGGCAACTACAGAGGGATACAGTTGATGAGCCATACAATGAAGTTATGGGAAAGAATAGTGGAAGCTAGACTAAGGGCAGAGGTAAGCATTTGTGAACAACTGTTTTGTTTCATGCCAAGAAAGAGCACCACAGATGCAGTGTTTGCTTTGAGGATGTTAATAGAGAAGTACAGAGAAGATCAGAAGGAGCTGCATTGTGCCTTTGTGGATCTGGAGAAAGCATATGACAGGGTGCCAAGAGAAGAACTGTGGTATTGTATGAGGAAGTCTGGAATGGCAGAGAAGCATGTTAGAGTGGTGCAGGACATGTCTGAGAGATGTAAGACAGTGGTGACGTGTGCTGTTGGTGTGACAGAAGAGTTCAAGGTGGAGGTGGGACTGCATCAAGGGTCAGCTCTCAGCCCCTTTTTTTTTGCTATGGTGATGGACAGGCTGACAGACGAGGTTAGACAAGAACCTCCATGGACTATGATGTTTGCAGATGACATCGTGAGAGCAGAGAACAAGTGGAGGAGAGGTGGTGGTATGCCCTGGAAAGGAGGGGAATGAAGGTTAGCCTCAGTAAGACAGAATACATGTGTGTGACTGACAAGGACCCAAGAGGTGGAGGATTTTAAGTACTTAGGCTCAACAATCCAGAGCAATGGAGAGTGTGGAAAAGAAGTGAAGAAGCATGTGCAGGCAGGTTGGAATGGTTGGAGAAAAGTGTCCGGTGTGACGTGTGATAGGAAGGTATCGGCAAGAATGAAAGGAAAAATGTATAGGACGGTGTTGAGGTCAGCGATATTGTATGGTTTAGAAACAGTGGCACTGAAAAGACAGGAGGCAGAGCTGGAGGTAGCAGAGATGAAAATGTTGAGGTTCTCTTTGGGAGTAACGAAGATGGATAGGATCAGGAATGAGCACATCAGAGGGACAGCACATGTAAGATGTTTTAGAGACAAAGCCAGAGAGGCTAGATTGAGATGGTTTGGACATGTACAGAGGGGGGATAGTGAGTATATTGGTAGTAGGATGCTGAGGTTGGAACTACCCTGCAGAAGGCCTAGAGGAAGACCAAAGAGAAGATTTATGGATGTGGTGAAAGCAGACATGAAGGGAGTTAGAGTAAAAGTAGAAGATGCAGAGGATAGGGTGAGATGGCAGCAGGTCATTTGCTGTGGGGATCCCAAAAGGGAACAGCCGAAAGGAAAATAAGACGACGACAGCTGGAACTTCATGAGAAGAAGAGGACATGCATACATACACACGCACGCATGCACACACAGATGCAACAATGTAAGTACAAACACTCCCCAGCTCACAAATGAGTTTGGTTCCCGATGGCTGGTTAGATGAATTTGTAAGTCGTTACAGGGCATTCTTTAGAGAGGAACGTATGTTTAAACCTTGTATAAGTAACCCATACGAGTTTGTACTGTACACAATCTCTCTCTCTCTCTCTCTCTCTCTCTCTCTCTCTGTACATCTGTCTCGCTCTCCATAATAATAACAATTGTCAATATCATCATGTCCCATGTTTAAACTCCTGGTTCCTTTCAAGCACAGTACAGCGGATCTGATCAGATTTTCAGAGAGTTTCACTCTTATCCAGTTCATTAGAATACTGGAGTCAATTTGTTTCTTCTTTGAAAGGTTCGGCAGGAGTTCGGAAATGTATCATTCTGCTGTTCTTCCCAGACCACATCAGCCACGCCCCCCTCTGCGGGAGCCAGTATTAAGTGTACTTCAGGATAATGTTTAATCATTAGTACTTATATTTATGATCTATCTTTCTACAGATTTTATTCTATTTGTTCTTCAATTTCATTTCACTTCCAACCTTGTCCTGTGCCTATCTCTGGATGATTTTGATGAGAGATTTTGTGTTGTTTTTGGTTTGTTTTGGTTTTTTTTGCATAATTGGCCTTGTTTTTGTGGCATTTTCCTTAACTTTTTCCGCTATTCTTCCTTAATTCCTTATTTTTTAATTCGATGAACATTTATTTAAAGAAAAAAAAAAAAAAAAAAATGCGATGCACTGAAGCCACGTTAATTGAAGCGCGAAGGAGCAAGTGATCCCTGTGTGTGTGTCTATATTTTATATATATATATATATATATATATATATATATATATATATATATATATATATATGATTGTCACCCCAATCAACCCTTTTTAAAGAGTACAGTGTGTCCCCGCTTGTTGTGATTCTATGGAATAATTGTTATGGCAAATGTAAAAAATAAATAAATAGAAACCAAAGACAAGGAAAACATTCCAATGGAAAATATAACCATTCAGGATCAACAATAAGTGTGTTCTTTATTGTAGAGAATATGTACACAAGTCACCCAGACTGTAATGTCTATCAACAATATGAGCTCACGGAAAAACTGATCAAATCCTCTAAGCGATAATAATACTAAGAACAGAGACACATTACCGTGGTATCTTTGCACTTTACAGATTGATCTTTGCTCGTCTGTGTCCATCAGCATCTGTGTTGTGCAAACTAAAGGCTTGGCATACAGAAACCTCTAAATGTCTGAAAAGATAGATCCAGCTGTGATGCAAAGAAGGTGGAGCTTGTCAGTAGATGAAAAACGAAAGAGGATGAGAGGTCCAATATCTAATTAAGGCAACTTCAACATCAAGGTATGATTCAGTAAAATTACTAATTGCCTCCTTCCAGCTGACCTCTGACCAATCAGCTTCTCCCAAGTCTTAGAGGATGCTTACACGTTCCGTCAGTCCCTGCATGCATGCATCATCAGTGCCATCCTGCTCATCGTCAGAGGGAGACAGGGCAGGTATGAGGTGCGCTGGGTAAGGCAGTGTGTGTTCCTTGGCGAACATCTGCCATCGAGCATCATCACTTTCATGAGTTATATAGCGTTCACCCAGCTTCGTTTCCAGTTCTCGCAGGTCCAGCCATGTCTGATAATCCTAATAGAACAAAAACAGAAAAAACAAAGATCCAGAAGATGAAAGATACAGCGAGGGGCCAAGAACAAGTGAGCCAAGCATGGATTTGTTAGCAAATAGAAATAAAACAGATCGAGTGCATTATCTGTTGATTCTTCTTGTAAAACCTGTTTGTTTTCTTTCGATTGTAAAGGTATTTAATCATGTTGCTGACTCCTGCATGTGTTTAATCTTACCTGCAAGTAGACATGACTCAAGCTCTTGTCCACACTAAAGCGTTTTCTCAACTTCACCTGAAGCAGGTTATTGATGAGATCAATAGCTACGAACAAATGAGATAATGTGTTAAACTTGGACTGCTCTCTTCGCTCATCCTTCATTTCATATTCTAATATTTACATTCAAATTTCTATTACATTTTATCTACATGGTCCTTATCATTGCAATTTGAAGCAGTACAATATTGTATACAAAGAATAATTACTGAAATACATCAGCGTTCTGTTCTTATTCATCATAAAAAGGCAAAACTGGAGATAATAGAGAATGTACCTGCTGGAGAGATTTGTTTCCAGGGGTTTGGAGGGTACATGAAAGCAGCATTGTGGATTTGGTCGTTTATATCTTCATCCTCATTAAAGGGGAAGGTTCCGCTCAAACTGACATACATAATGACTCCAACAGACCACATATCCAGAGAACGGTTATAGCCCTGGTTCAGCAGCACTTCCGGCGCCAAGTAAGCAGGCGTTCCAACTACAGACCGGCGGAAAGATTTCTCTCCAATGATCCTGGCAAAACCAAAGTCGCACAGCTTCACCTGGAACAAAGAGTTTTCCGAAAACATAAAATGTTCATCATCAATATCTGTAACCACTTAATCCTAATTAGGGTCGCAGGGAGGCTGGCATCCATCCCAGCTAACTCTAGGCAAGGGCAGAGTACACCCTGGACAGCTTGCCAGGCCATCGCAGGGCAAAAACACCTGACGGTTTTGCAACTCCCCTTGACGAAAGTCAGCAATGGTTCTTTTAAACGAACCTCATTCATAGACAGTGAGAGACATGGCCGGCCTTTGATAACCCAGTAAGTGCACTGGGGGGGCACTGACAACCTGTGGAGAGTGGGACTTGAACCCCCAACCTTAGGATCAGTGATCCAGCACCTATACCACCAGGCCACCATTGCCCTGATAAAAATGTATGAAGTATAATAAAATGTTTGGGCCCTAATATAAATCATGCATTTGTTTAATCTTGCACAGAACGTGCATTTATTCAAACAAAATAAAACAAACATTAAAGATTAAAACATTCATGAGAACCCAGGACAACTGTGTGAACGAAATATAACAGATATATCTTCCAGTTTGCATTTTACTTTTACCCCCCACCCCCCTTCAATAGTCATCTCCGACTTCCTGTTTTCCTCGAGTTTACTAAAAACACCTAGCACTTTAAACTCGGGTTCAAAGGTCAAATAGGAAGTTATATATTGATAAATGCTTTCTAATGAAAATCAAAGTGCCTTCAGGCTGGGTTCAGACTTTAAAATCTAATCTTTCATTCCCTTGGCTTGTTTACACAAGCTCAGAGTTAAACGTGTATATTGAATTGTGGACCTGACATTTATTTTTGGATAATGTAGAGGAAAACGCTAATATTCCTTCTGTTCAAGGGTGTCAGAATTTTAAATTACTGTAAAAGGCAGGGTAGTTTAAGATGAAGGTGAGAAATTAAACAAGCCATAAAATATAAGGTTCTCTGCTCCAGTAAGGCTCTCTGCGTGCATAGTTTTTCTGTGCAATCAGCCTCACTTCAGAAAAAAAGATTTTTGTCAACTATGTCCTTTTAAATGTGAAAGCTTTTAGTGAGACTCCTGCAGCAGTGAAACCTCACCTGTTTCAAACAATCACCAAAATGAATTAAACTACTGAAGTTCAGTGAATTCATCAATGATGCCGGGATTTCAATGATAATAAATATTTATGACTTTATTTTCAGATGAGTAACGACCTGATCCTTCACATTAACGATAAAAAGAAACCTAGGCCTCATTATTTTCAGGGAATCTTTGTTGGTGTACGAGAAAAATGGTGGACAGGTTGCACCAGCTGATTCCATTCCCTTCATGTTCAATAGTAGATAGATTCATATTAGATAGCATTCTGTTTGCTATGATATTCCCTTGGAATGTTATGGGCCTTCTTGCTCCCGTCATTTTATCATCACCACATGCCAAGAGCAGGATCTGGAAGTCACAAGGATACTGTTGAAACGTTTGGATAAACAGAATCCTCTCCCTGGTAACGTTGGGTTACCCAAGTCTAGAAACAATCTGGTAAGCTTGATCCTTATTTAACTAGAATGGGAGGAGTTTCAGAGAATATGAACAGTTAAGAGTTTCCACAATAAATTTTTAACAAAGGGCTAAAAATCCTTAACCTTGTAGCACCCCATGTTGCATATGTGCAACAAAGTCTAATTAGAAATTCTCCCATGTTGCTTTCTATGAATTATCTCTATGGGGTTAACAGAGGTGCTGCATTCCGTACTCAAAGCTTTGTAAGTAAACCAGAAGAACAGGGACAAAGCGAGACGAGCCTGTGTACTGGAGACATGTTGGTGGTGAGATAAGCTTTTAAGAGACAACAAGAGGCTGCGCAGAAGAGACGTGTCTCCAGTATACATCAGCAGGGATGTAATCAGAGCCACAGGTTTCCTGTAGAGGATAAAAATGTGCAGGAAAACTTTCACTCTGCCGTGTGGTGATGTAACTCCAGACCTGTGAAGTCATCCTTGATATCAGAAGTGGCCATTCTCTCATCCAGAAACATGATAGTACAAAAAAACTAAAATAAAAAAAATAAAAAAAAAAAAAAAGGTGTCAATGACAACTTTCTGTGAAACAGTGAGATTTGTTTATTTTTTACATGGACACTGTTTGTGTAAGACAGAATAAACTTTCTCTCTCGTATTGGATGAAACTTCATGTGGCTCATCAGGCCAACGAAAGTTGGACGTGTCTAAATTTTCTTAAAAATTGCTTGAAGGGGATGTACTTGCTCACACACTTCTCATGAGCCAGTCCATCAATTTAGACATTGCTCTGGAACTAGTACTGAGTTCAGAGACTTTCAGCAATGCAATCACACTCGACCTTAACATACTTCAAGTTATTGAATGTTAGTGTTTCTCCTGTTGAAATACCTGGCCTGAAAAATGCCTGCCCTACTAAGTCTGGCCTGACCGCCGCAGCTGGCAGATCATCCCTCTAAGCAGTCGAAACAATAAAAAAATGAAGAAAGCAGCTCATACTAAGGACATGGAACGTCCATACCTTAATGGACAGAGACAAAGTTGACAGACTACAAAGAACAGCCCTGATTGCCAAGGAATTTTCTTACTATAACAGACATAGCTGATCTTAGTGACACAAGACTAGCGGATGAAGGATCTCTTGTCATCTGATGGCTACACTATCTTCTGGAAAGGCAAACCAGAAAACGAAGACAAGATCCATGGATCGGCTATCCATAAAGTCATGTCTGTTGAAACCGCTCCCAGACCTTCCCGTTGGTATCACTGAAAGACGAATGAAACTTTGCTTGCCACTTGACCAGAAACGACATCACCTATGCAACAATGCTGACGAGCACAGTCGATACCATAGAACAGTTCTCTGCTGACCTTGATTCCCTTCTGAGTTCTGTGTCTTCCAGACAATGGCACCTCAATGTCTATGTTATCCTTCATCGGCGTGACATTAAGGATGTCCTAATAACAGGAGTAATGAGGGGTGCAGAATGTCAGAAAGATCATAGGCTTGGGCGCACAATCCTTTGATCGCACATAGCTCGCCACTTCCCAAAGAGGCCAAAAGAAACTCATGCAGCTTTCAACACCGCCAGACTCCAGGACCCCTCCTACCTTGGTACATTCAAGAACAGTCTGGACCAAAAGCTGTCCGCTACAGAACCACTGACTGGAGACCCAACTCACAAATGGGAAACACTCAGGGATATGATGCAGGCGACAGCCAAGACTGTGCTTGGCCCTAAATGCAGACATCACTAAGACTGGTTTGATCAGAACAATACTGCCATAGAGGATTTCTTGGTTAGAAAAACAAGGCATTCATGTTGAACCCGGCTTCAGTGCATCGCATTTTTTTTTTCATTTTTTTCATGGAAATTCATGGTTGGCAAAACAACCAAGATTCAGTGTCAAAGAAAAACAGGTTCAAATCCTTGTAGAGTGAGGCTCAGACGTGATAAGAAAAATGCAGGATAAGTGGTCGGATGAGAAAGCTGAAGACATTCAAGGGTTTGCTGACTCACATAACTCAAAACAGTTTTCAGTTCCATCAAGACAGTGTTTGGTCCCTCCAACTCTGGCTTCACTCCTCTGCTTTTCTCAGATGGAACAACACTGATCAAGGACAAAACTGGCATCAACAACAGATGGAAAGAACATTTCAGCCAACTTCTGGATCTCCCCTCCACAGTTGACCAATGTGCACTTGCCCAGATAAAACAACAAGCAGAACACACTGACTTAGATGAACCACCCTCTATGTATGAAATCAAGAGAGCCATTAAACAGATGAGCTGCGGAAAAGCTCCTGGCAAGGATTGCATTCCTGCAGAAGTCTACAAAGCACTAGGTCCCATATCCCTGGAAGCCTTTTGCAGTGTGCTAGTAAGCCTCTGGGTAGAGGAAGAGCTGCCTGCAGACTTTCGCAATGCATCAATAATCCTCTTCAAGAACAAGTGATCAAGAGCAGACTGCGGAAATTAGTGACATATCTCTCCTCTCCACAACTTCCAAAATACTGGCCCGAGTGCTACTCAACAGACTCATCCCAACCGTGGCTGAAAGAACAGCTAACTGGTGCAGCTAACTGGGTTATCAAAGGCAGGCCATGTCTCTCACTGTCTATGGGGAGAGGCATGTAAAAGAACAATTGTTGACTTTCGTAAAAAAGTAGGCTGCAAAGTCGTCAATGTGTTTCTACTCAAACCACTCACCAACCCGCCCTGAACCAGCATGGTGAGTTATGGTTCAAACCCACAACTATGAAGGTTGTGGAGGCTATCTGCCAGCAGTGGCATGACAGCCTGATGATGATGATGATGATGATGATCTCTCCTCTCCACAGCTGACAAAGTACTGGCCCTAGTGCTACTCAACAGACTCATCCCAACCATGGCTGAAAGAAATCTCCCAGAATCACAGTGCAGCTTTTGCCCAAACCGTAGCACTGTAGACATGGTCTTTGCCTTCAGATAGGTCCAGGAAAAGTGTATGGAAAAGAACATGAACCTGTACTCGGTATTTATAGACCTCACCAAGGCATCTGACACAGTCAACAGAGAAGCTCTCTGGACTATTCTCAGAAAGCTTGGCTGCCTCCAAAATTCACCACATTATTTAAACTATTCCACCAGGATATGACTGGAGAAATACTCTCAAATGATGAACCATCCAATCTTTTGTTGGCGAATCCAACCATCGAAATATCCAATGGAGTAAAGCAAGGCTGTGTCCTGGCTCCTGTGCTGTTCAATCTCCTTGTTACTCACGTACTCAACCATGCTTTCAGTGACCTTGACCTTGGAGTGTACATCAAACACAAGATTGATGGGTCAGTATTCGACCTGTGGTGTCTAAATGCAAAAACAAAAGACACTTCACAGGTTAGTATTGGAGGCTCTGTTTGCCGATGACTACACTCTCATGGCCCATGAAGAGAACCACGTGCAAACCATAATTTTCAGACAAATTCTCTGAAATGACCAAGCTATTCGGACTCACAATTAGTCTTGGAAAACCTGTAGTACTCATACAGCCAGCACAAAATAGGACCATCCAGCCACTATGCATCACTATTGATGGAACACA
The DNA here is from genome assembly GCA_024760905.1 of Plotosus lineatus. Classification (NCBI taxonomy): domain Eukaryota; kingdom Metazoa; phylum Chordata; class Actinopteri; order Siluriformes; family Plotosidae; genus Plotosus; species Plotosus lineatus. The sequence goes on along the minus strand of CM045734.1, from coordinate 1,222,523 downwards.
GTTGAAAAATGTCCAGGCATTCAAGTACTTGGTCAGCACTATCTCCAGTGGTGTTTCTCTTGATGGAGAAATCTCAGCCAGGATCCAGAAAGCCAGTCAAGACTTCACACCAAAGTCTTGAAGCACAGAAGCATTCGTCTCACAATAAAACTAAAGGTCTACAATGTTCTGGTCATATTGTCCTTGTTGTATGGTTGCCAGACATGGACTGTGTACCGAAGACACATCAAAAAGCTTGAGCAGTTTCACCAACTCTGCTCCATCATGAAAATACGGTAGCAAGACCTTGTTACAAACCAGGAGGTGTTAGACAGAGCCAACACCATTGAAACCAAGCTCATCAAAGCCCAACTTCGGTGGACAGGACAGGACCTCAGGATTTCAGAAGTCCAGAATCCCATACCAACTCTTCTATGGAGACCTAGTTAAAGGAAACCGCAACCAAGGTCAACCGAAGAAGAGATACAAGGACAACCTCAAGGCAAACCTAAAATGGGCAGATATCAAGCCTGGCCAACTCAAGCTGACAGCTAATGACAGACAGCTCTGGTGCTCCTTGACCCAATGCACAGCTGTAAGCTTTGAGGATGACCGCCACTTGCGCCTTGAAACAGCCCGCCAACGGAGACACCAAATGTCGTCGACTGTCATCTCTACAATAAGCGTGCCTTGCCCAACCTGCAACAGAGTGTGCGCTTTGGCCTTTGGACTCCGAAGTCACATGTGTACTCACCAATGAGAGTACAACCTATCGTCTTCCTCAATTCGAGAGACGACCAAGAGATGTTGAAATATGCATCCAGAAGAAAGTTTATTGAGTATGAATTTATAAAAAAAAAAAAAAAATTACTGATGAAAGAGTCACATTTATACTGAACAAAGGCAACATCTGCTCACTGGTATCTCCATTAGTTGCTCCTGTATTTGCGTGGTTTCCACCCACTGAATCTTAAAACGTGCTTCTGTTCCCAAGAACACAAATACACAAGATCTTATCATTTCCACAGTGGCTTAGCATTCAGTACCTGGGACTGAAGGATGTCACTGGCAGGTAAATATAAAGGAGAAGAGTATTCCACTCTTAAACTGTTTATAAGAGAATGCCTGGAGCGCACTAACTGGGTTATCAAAGGCCGGCCATGCCTCTCACTATCTATGGTGGTTCATGTAAAAGAATTATTGCTGACTTTTGTAAAGAGGCGCTGCATCACCATCAGCGTGTTTCTGCCCTTCAGTGGCCTGGCAAGCTGTTCAGGATGTATGCTGCCTTTAGCAGCTGGGCACCATACTCTCCTTGACCCTAATTAGGATTAAATGCTTCAGAAAATGAATGATTGAAGGGTTTCATATTTGAAGGAAATCAGATACCGTTTGGCAACTTTTTTGTTTTGATCCAAAAACAGAAATTTGATTTTAACTGCAGGATATTTAATTCATTAATTCACAGACGACTTGTGGTGAGTTGGAGGGCTGGCTAAAGTCCGTGGACAAGTCCGGTCTACCTGGAAAATTCAAGGCATGGGTTTATCAGCACGGTATCCTCCCCAGAATCCTGTGGCCGCTCCTCATCTATGCTGTCCCATTATCCACAGTAGAGATCTTGGAGAAGAAAATCAGTAACCACCTCTGGAGATGGCTTTGGTTACCAAAGAGCCTAAGTAGCATTGCACTCTATGGGCACAATAACAAATTGCAGCTGCCCTTTAAATCCTTGGAGGAGGAGTTCATGGTTACCAGAGCTAGAGCGGTGATGCTGTACAGGGACTCCAGCGATCCAAAGGTGCCTAATGCTGGAATCCAAGTGAGGACGGGCAGGAAGTGGAAGGCGAAAGAGGCCGTTCAAATGGCAGAAGCTAAGCTGTGCCACAAGGCTCTGGTGGGAGTGGTCTCGAGGGGCCGAGCTGGCTTGGATTCCTTCTCAACTTCACAAATGAACATCACAGGGAAGGAGAGGAGGCACCTGGTCCAAGAGGTGGTGAGAGCTGCTGTGGAGGAAACAAGATCCTGCAAGGCAGTGGGCATGATGCCTGGACAAGATGGGAAAATGCGCTTGAGAGGAAAGTAACCTGGACTGAGATCTAGAAAGCTGAGCCTCACCGCATCACATTTCTCATCCAGGCAGTGTACAATGTGCTGCCTAGTTCATCAAACCTGCACACTTGGGGCTTAGCAGAGTCACCAGCTTTCCCATGGTGTTCCAAGAGAGTCACCTTAAAACATGTCCTAAGCTGTTGCACTACAGAATTTAGAGAACGGCGCTACCGGTGGAGGCATGACCAAGTCCTGAAGACCATCGCCGAGGCCATCAGCACAGGATTGGCTTGGGCAAAACAATTCCGCCCCCCTAAGAACATCATTGCCTTTGTGAGGGCTGGGGAGCAGGCTGCCCCAGCTAACAGACCACCAGCAGGCATTCTGACCTCTGCAAGAGACTGGCAGCTGTTAGTGGATCTTGAACACCAGTTGAAGTTCCCCTAGCCATATTGCGGTCACCACCCTCCGTCCTGACATTTTCCTTGTGTCAGAGGCCACCAAGCAAGTGACGCTGCTGGAGTTGACTGTCCTGTGGGAAGACCGCCTAGAAGAAGCCTTTGAGAGGAAGCTTTCCAAGTACATGGGACTGGTGAAAGACTGTCAGCAATGGGGATGGAGGGTGAAGTGTCTTCCAGTGGAGGTTGGCTGCAGAGGCTTTGTGGCCCAGTTCTTCACCAAAGCTCTGGGTTGTCTAGGCATCGTCAGGCAACAGAGGAGAAGAGCCATCCGCAATACCACCGAAGTGGCAGAGAGGGCCTCAAGATGGCTGTGGCTTAAGAGAGGAGAACCATGGTAGCTAGTGTGCCAACTGGACACAAGCCGGGGTCTGATCAGCACCAGCTGGGTCACCTGAATGAGGGTGTATGATGTTGAAAGACCCGAAACACCTAATGATTCCAGGAACATCACTGATGATGTGTCCAGCCGCATGAGTAGATGTATTTACATAGTATGTGTATATGAATGAATGGATGGAGGAATTCTGATAACAAAATTAAAATGAGTATGAGCAGGTCACATATGATCCGAAATTGTTTAAAAGACAACAGATGTGTTTGGTGAGTTTTTACTTCGAACTTTCCAAACAGAAACCTGCTTAAAGTCAGATAAGTTTTAGATGAGCTAAACGTGGACTCTGTTCCCTGCCAAGTTCAGGCACCGTGACACAGATCACTGAATCAGATTCTCATGTGTTTACCCCTGGACAAAGTGGTGATGGCATTCTTCCATCATCAGTCTTGGCTTGTGACTGCATTCTCGTGGTGCATTATTGACCAATCACAGGATCAGGAAGATATTGTACCGTCACAAAGTTAAAAAGTTTATACCATAGGTGTCAAACTCATGCCACAAAAAGCAATGTGGCTCAGGGTTCATACAACCAAGCCTTGATAAAATTCAAGTACTTTTTAAGGACTTTTCAAAAGGTGGCGTAGTGGTTAGCACGTCCGCCTCACAGCAAGAAGGCCCGGGTTCGATTCCCGGCCTGGGCGTTTCTGTGTGGAGTTTGCATGTTCTCCCCGTGCTTGTGTGGGTTTCCTCCGGGTGCTCCGGTTTCCTCCCACAATCCAAAGACATGCACTGTAGGTTAATTGGCCGTTCTAAAATTAGGGACTACAGATGGAAACTAGCTATTAATCTATAATCTGGTACAGTACATCTCTGTCTCTATGAGCTTAATGTTCCTGTACATTGTTCCTTAAATAAATAAATAAATAAATAGGAGGGTATCGGCAAGAATGAAGGGAAAAGTGTACAAGACGGTGTTGAGGCCAACGATGTTGTATGGTTTAGAAACAGTGGCACTGAAAAGACAGGAGGCAGAGCTGGAGGTAGCAGAGATGAAAATGTTGAGGTTCTCTTTGGGAGTAACGAAGATGGATAGGATCAGGAATGAGCACGTCAGAGGGACAGCACATGTAAGACGTTTTAGAGACAAAGCCAGAGAGGCTAGATTGAGATGGTTTGGACATTTACAGAGGGGGGATAGTGAGTATATTGGTAGTAGGATGCTGAGGTTGGAACTACCAGGCAGAAGGCCTAGAGGAAGACCAAAGAGAAGATTTATGGATGCGGTGAAAGCAGACATGAAGGTAGTTAGAGTAAAAGTAGAAGATGCAGAGGAGATGGCAGCAGGTCATTTGCTGTGGGGATCCCAAAAGGGAACAGCCGAAAGGAAAATAAGACGACGACAGCTAGAACTTCATGAGAAGAAGAGGACATGCATACATACACACGCACGCATGCACACACAGATGCAACAATGTAAGTACAAACACTCCCCAGCTCACAAATGAGTTAGGTTCCCGACGGCTGGTTAGATGAATTTGTAAGTCGTTACAGGGCATTCTTTAGAGAGGAACGCATGTTTAAACCTTGTATAAGTAACCCATACGAGTTTGTACTGTATACAATCTCTCTCTCTCTCTCTCTCTCTCTCTCTCTCTCTCTCTCTCTCTGTACGTCTGTCTCGCTCTCCATAATAATAACAACAACAATTGTCAATGTCATCATGTCCCATGTTTAAACTCCTGGTTCCTTTCAAGCACAGCACAGCGGATCTGATCAGATTTTTAGTAGGATGCTGAGGTTGGAACTACCAGGCAGAAGGCCTAGAGGAAGATTTATGGATGTGGTGAAGGAGGACATGAATGCAGTTGGAGTAAGACTAGAAGATGCAGAAGATAGGGTGAGATTGAGGCAGATTATTTGCTGTGGCGACCCCTGAAGGAACAGCCGAATGGAAAAGAAGAGGCTTAGTTAGCTGTGTCACAATCACGAGCCAGTGCTGGTACCTAGTTAAACAAAAACTTTATTTTTAAGCATTTTCAATGACTATTTACAAAATTCCAGACTTTTTCAACCACTGTAAATAAATTATATTTTCAAGTACTTTTCATCTAACATGACAGGATTCAAGCACTTTTCGAATCTTTGCAAACCCTGTGGCTGCAGGTTTTGTTTCAAGCAAGCAGCAGCACTCCTGACTCACTCATTTGAACAACTGATCTGAGTCTTCAAGCAGTTGATTGGCCAGTCTCCATACAGAGCACACAAATTGACCAATCAGCTGCCTGAAGCCTCAGATCAGTTGTTTAAACGAGCGAGTCAGGTGTGCCGCTGTATGGTTGAAATAAAACCTGCAGCCTCACAGCCCTTTGTGGCATGAGTTCGACACCCCTGGTTTACATTAAACTGATCCACCATCACGTAAGGGAATTCAGAATAATATAAAGATTAAAGTAGCGCACAAACTGGAATGGTCTCCTCACTGCTGTTTAATTCCATCATTAAATCGCCTGAAATCTGTCTCCCCTTGTCCTGCCTGAAAGAGTCTGTCCAATAGCTCTGTAGTGTTTAATGCCCTGCATTTGTATTCAACCCACACTGATAAAGATCAACACGGTGAAATATCTTGCAGGTAATTAAATGCATCATTATTACTCATAATATCGACTCAGCAGAAGAAAGCAAATGTTAAGGATGTTTGTCATTTAATTTTCGCAGTTCACATTTGTGCTTGTCGTGATATGTTTACCTGTGGGAAAGGGTCAGCTGAAGACAGCAGCACATTCTCAGGTTTCAGATCACAGTGCACAATATTCTTGAAGTGGAGGTGCCGGAGGGCAGCAAGGATCTGCAGTATGGTAAACACGGCGAGAGACAAAAAAACTAGGTGGTTAGGTTTCAAATCACTCGGTTTTACAGAAATGACACCATCATATAGTTGTAAGAATAACAAGGCATCAGGTGTGACTCTGATCTCACACCTTTCTATATGTATTCTTTTACATTCGGGTGTTCTGGGTCAATTTTAAATTCTTAGAAAAAAGACAACCAAATGTTGCATTAAATTTGAACAGGATACTCACTACATGATACTGTATACCATAATATTTCCATTCATTTTATGTAACCACTTAATCCTAAGTCACATGGACACTGGCACCCATCCAAACAAGAGCAGAGTACACCCTGGACGGCTTGTCAGGCCATCGCAGGGTAGAAACACGCTGACAGCTATGCAGCTACTCTTGTCAAAAGTCAGCAATGGTTCTTTTACATGAACCTCACACCACAGACAGTGAGAGACATGGATGGCCTTTGATAACCCAGTTAGTGCACGGGGGGTGCAGTGACAACCTTGTTGAGAGTGGGGCTTGAATCCCCAACCTTAGGGTCAGTGATTCAGCACCTTTACCACCTGTACACCATTGCCATAATATTTTCTATCAGTTTTATTTGTATTGTGCTTTTTACAGTGAACATTGTTGTACAGAATAATTAGATTACAGTAGGCCCTTGACATTCGTGGGGGTTCGGTTCCGGGCCTTCCTGCGAATCGAGATAATCCGCGAGTTCTGTACGCGGAAGTAAAACCCCATGTATGATGTCACATGTGCAAATGAGCAGCAGGCAGTAAAATTCTATGTGTCTATTACATGCACTAAAATATGCTTCTTAAACACATTGTACAAACAGCCTTCCTCATTAACACAGTATTAATGTAGTAAAATGTAGTCATGATTGAGAACAACTTTTCAATTTTCTACTGTGATATTTAGTAATAAAATATATAAACATTATACAGCATATACTGTTGTAAAGCACTCGTTTTAAAGTCTTTTTCAATTATTATTCCAGTTCAGTACCTCAGTTAATTCTGAATCAGCCAATTAACTCTAAACACCTGCAAAAGATTCCTAAGGCTTTTAAAAACTCCCAGCCTGGTTCATTACTCAAAACCACAATCATGGGTAAGACTGCCGACCTGACTGCTGTCCAGAAGGCCATCACTGACACTCTCAAGCAAGAGGGTAAGACACAGAAAGAAATCTCTGAGCAAATAGGCTGTTCCCAGAGTGCTGTATCAAGGCACCTCAGTGGGACGTCTGTGGGAAGGAAAAAGTGTGGCAGAAAATGCTGCACAACCAGAAGAGGTGACCGGACCCTGAGGAAGATTGTGGAGAAGGGCCGATTCCAGACCTTGGGGGACCTGTGGAAGCAGTGGACTGGGCTACAGGTGCCGCATTCCCCAGGTCAAGCCACTTTTGAACCAGAAACAGCGGCAGAAGCGGCTGACCTGGGCTACAGAGAAGCAGCACTGGACTGCTGCTCCATGCCACGCCGCATTGAAGCAGTCATTTCTGCAAAAGGATTCTCGACCAAGTATTGAGTGCAAAACTGAACATAATTATTTGAAGGTTGACTTTTTGTATTAAAAACACCTTTTTTTCTTTATTGGTTGGATGAAATATGCTAATTTTTTGAGATAGGAATTTGGGGTTTTCATGAGCTGTATGCCGAAATCATCAGTATTAAAACAATAAAAGACCTGAAATATTTCAGTTGGTGTGCAATCAATCTAAAATATATGAAAGTTTAATTTTTATCAGTACATTACAGAAAATAATGAACTTTATCACAATAAGCTAATTTTTTGAGAAGGACTAGTGTGTGTTTATGTGTACATATGTCTGGGTATCACGGGAGGCGTGTCTGTAGGCTGAGAGAGAAGAGGAAAAGCACGAGTCTAGGACTGAAAGTAGGGATTTTGAATGTTGGAACTATGACAGGAAAAGGTAGAGAGCTGGCTGACATGATGCAGAGGAGGAAGGTGGACAATGCTGTGTGTTCAGGAGACCAGGTGGAAAGGTAGATAAGAACCTATACCAAATCAAATGTGCGAATCATTCGCTGTGGCGACCCCTGAAAGGGGGAAAAAGCCGAAAGTAAATCTCATCTCAGTTATATAACAAACTGAACAACATTTTGTACTGTAATGAATTCTTTGTGTATGGTTTGTATCTTTATGGTTCCACCCACATGAGGATGGGTTTCCCTTTGGATCTGGATCCCCTCAACGTTTCTTCCTCGCATCTACTCAGGGATATTTTCCCTCCACTGTCACATTGGGCAATGCTCATTATGGATGTGCAGGGGTTGCAGGACATGTTTTAATTCCTTTATACCAGGGGTCACCAACCTTTTTGAAACTGAGAGCTACTTCTTGGGTACCAATTAATGCGAAGGGATACCAGGTCGATATACACTTCTGAAATTACAAATTTGCTCAGTTTACCTTTAATTATATGTTATTATTAATAATTAATGAGATTCATCTATGTGAAGATATTGCTTGGATTTAAAAATATATAGAAAAAAATAAGATGCAGCTCAATGAAGAGTGGCGCTATGGAGCCATGGGCCTGTCCTAAAAATAGCAGTGAACAGGTCCGCGGGCAACTTATATTGTCCTTGCGGGCTACCTGGTGCCCGCGGGCACCACGTTGGTGATCCCTGCTTTATACTTTGTAATGTCCTACTTTCTCTGCAAGGCTGCTTTGTGACAAGTTCGATTGTAAAAAGCTCAAATACAAATAAAACTGAATTGAATCGAGAAGTTTCTGCCACATGGCTTGTATTTTTATTTCGTTTCACCCAAATGAGGACAGGTTTCCCTTTGAGTGTGGTTCCTCTTCAGGTTTTTCCGTCTCGTCAGTTGAAGGAGTTTTTCCTGGCCATGGTGAAGCTCATTAGGGATGTTAAGGGTTAATAGAAGAAATGTGTAAATGTGTTCCTTTTAAAATTTGTTTTATGATGTAAAGCTGCTTTTGCAACAACACCAATTGTAAAAAAGTGTTTAACAAATAAAACTGAATAGAATTAAACTGAAGTTTAAATAAATTCAATATCATGTTGTTTCTGTAAATATAATCTCTGACCTGCGTGATGAGGAACTTTGTGAGCCTCTCTGGTAGACGTCCATTCTCGCTTGAGAGGATCATCTCCAGCATGTCCCCATGAAGCTTCTCCATGACAACAAACACCTTCTCAGGAGTTTCAAACATCCACTCGAGGTTTACAATGCCAAGATGTCGCAGACTCTGGAAACAAATAATGAGACACATGAGGAAAGAAGAAGCTGAGAGAATGGAGCGAAAATACTGTATAATGCTGAACATACTTGAAGACAGATCATCATTAATCTGATTATTTTCACACAGACTTTTAAGCCAGAAAAATATTAGTTTTGTCTATAAGCATCCTGTCGAGGTTTGAGTAAAAAGCTGCTAATGCAGATGCTAAGTTTGGCCAAAGCAGGTGACAGGTACGACTGCTGCACTCCCATCCGCGCTTCCGCTTAATCACTACCTGGAGTATGGCCACCTCGTTCCTCAACTGGCTCTCCTGTTTAGTTGGAAATCGAAGTTTGTCGATCACCTTGACAGCTACGTCCCTTCCTGATTTTCTGTGTTTTCCTGTTTGGGAAACAATGATTTTCATTAAATAAAAACAATTTCAATTAATAGCAATGGATTTATTATTAAACTTTATTTGTTTTTAAATAGACATACCACCATACACCACTCCGAACTGGCCAGAACCCAGAACCTCATCAGCAAAAATTTGATAAATCATACCAATATCCTAGAGAAATTTTCAACGCCATTATTTTCCTCAGTGGTAATCACACCATCATCATCATCATCAATATTCATAGTCAGTATTTTTTTTCTGAATAGTACACGGAGTACACTTACCACATTCTCCTGAATCTGACTGTTGGACACTGAAATACTGACTGATGCCTGTCCTGACAAACAATTTTGCAATTAATCACTGAAAGGTTTGAAATGAAATCCTGACAAATTCAGTGGTCTCATCCTTACTGTGAGGGGTGTCGCCTTCTGATGGCGGATTGTCTTGGAAGATAACTGGCATAAGAGCTTGACGTATGGCGTTTTCCCAGGCTTTAGCAGCTTCCTGTCCCACTCCGCTACTGGGTACAGCACTATTGGATGAGGAGGAACTTGTCGTGTTCCATAATTGTGAGGGGTTTGAGTCCTCACCCACAAAGTATCTTATGGTACCGGTCACAATCTCGAAACAGTGTGGGCTGGCACCACTGGGCAACAGACTGAAATCACCAGCTGGGCAAACCTGAAGAATTTCAGAAAGAGGTATTTCCTGGGAACACAAAAGAGATGAGGTCATATTTCACATCAGATTACAGACCCATCCAAAAGTATCAACACCAATTCAGAAAATGATTGACACTTTCATCATTCACTGCTATCATCTGTAGTATAAATTCTCAAATTCATTTACAGTATAGCAATCAGTGGAATTTCATGTGTAATGAATCTCTGCGAAACATCACTCTCAGGAGATGCTTTATGTTACAGATCACAGTAATACTGTAATGTGAGGTCATACTTTAGCATGTACCCAGTGGGTGATGCTCAATGGCCGTGGTTTATGAGTAAAGGAAATTGTTCAATATTATTTTTATAGTTTACACAATGAAAGGATGAAGGAACTGGAAAAGGGTTGTAGGGATCGGAGATGAACGAATATACATCCAGCATCAGCACAACCTGAAAATCTGTCATTCAATCCATACTAAAGTTTACACAAACACAATCCAAAGTTGTCATTCAAAGGTTTTAATCGAGCCCTCCTGAGCTCGAACAAATTTACTCAAAAGACAAATAAGTGCTGAGGGGCAGTGATGACCCAGTGGTATGGTACTGATCCCAGCTAACTGGGTTAGCAAAGGCCAGCCATGTCTCTCACTGTCTATGGTGGGAGGTTCATGTAAAAGAACCATCGCTTCTTCTTCTTTTCCCTTCAGGGGTCGCCACAGCGAATCATCTGCCTCCATCTCACCCTATCTTTTGCATCTTCTTCTCTTACACCAACGACCTTCATGTCCTCCTTCACCACATCCATGAATCGTCTCTTTGGTCTTCCTCTAGGCCTTTTGCCTGGTAGTTCCAGCCTCAGCATCCTATTACCAATATACTCACTATCCCCCCTCTGTACATGTCCAAACCATCTCAATATAGCCTCTCTGACTGTCTCCAAAACGTCTTACATGTGCTGTCCCTCTGATGGGCTCATTCCTGATCCTATCCATCCTCGTTACTCCCAAAGAGAACCTCAACATTTTCATCTCTGCTACCTCCAGCTCTGCCTCCTGTCTTTTCCCCAGGGCCACTGTTTCTAAACCATACAACATCGTTGGCCTCAACACCGTCTTGTACACTTTTCCCTTCATTCTTGCCGATACCCTCCTATTTATTTATTTATTTAAGGAACAATGTACAGGAACATTAAGCTCATAGAGACAGAGATGTACTGTACCAGATTATAGCTTAATAGCTAGTTTCCATCTGTAGTCCCTAATTTTAGAACGGCCAATTAACCTACAGTGCATGTCTTTGGATTGTGGGAGGAAACCGGAGCACCCGGAGGAAACCCACACAAGCACGGGGAGAACATGCAAACTCCACACAGAAACGCCCAGGCCGGGAATCGAACCCGGGCCTTCTTGCTGTGAGGCGGACGTGCTAACCACTGCGCCACCGTGCCGTCCTATCACACATCACACCGGACACTTTTCTCCAACCATTCCAACCAGCCTGCACACGCTTCTTCACCTCTTTTCCACACTCTCCATTGCTCTGGATTGTTGAGCCTAAGTACTTAAAATCCTCCGCCTTCCTTATCTCTGCCCCCTGTAACATCACCGTTCCTGTTGGGTCCTTGTCATTCATGCACATGTATTCTGTCTTACTGAGGCTAATAAAAGAACCATCGCTAACTTTCGTAAAAGAGGAACTGCACAGCTGTCGGCGGTTTTCTGCCCTGCTATGGACTGGGTAGCTGTCCAAGGTTTACAGTGTCCCTTCAGAGATGGGTGCCAACCTCCACACGACCCTAATTAGGATTAAGCTGTTAAGAAAATTAATGAATGAACAAATAAGTGCTGATCATCACAGAGCCCTGATCCCAGTTCGAAAGTTCCAGTAACTTAATCAGAGTTCCCACGTGGTAATGTCATCACGTTAAAAATGTTTGATCGTGTCTTTTGAAGATTGTTTTCCTACTGAATTAAAACGTCCTTCATCATCGGGTATTTCAGGAAGATTGAGGAGAATAACTTCTCATTAATGTTGCATTTATGTTTTTGACATAGATTTTTAAAATCACCTGCTTCTCAGAATTTTTCATAAATTTAAAAAAATAAAATTGAGTACATTTGTAAAATGTTTACCTTGTAGTATTTATTGGTGGTGTCATTGTGGAAAAGGATGATGCATTTGCAGTCCAGACGCCAGTAGTGTCGTTTTCTCTGTTGGGGTGAGAGGTCAGGAATCAAAGGTCAACAATGTGGTCAGTGTACCAATTAGTGAGAAAGAGCTGCCCCGCCCCACAGAGAGAGGAGGAGAGATGCACGAGGAATAGAATAAGCTGAAGATATACAAGAGGAGAAAAGAAGGCAAGAAGATTACAAGGAGGGGCAGATGAATATTGTTTATAGAATTTATATGAAATGTGTGTCTGTTTAGAATATACAGAATAAAATATGTATTGACAATTTTTTTTTTGTGAGATCTGATTAATATATCTATTTCATTTATTAATATGCACTTAACCCTTTGTTCGCTGGGACAAATAATATTGCAGCAGTATATTTTTATGACAATACTAAACATTACAAACATCAGAGGGGGAGTTCCGTGTTAACATCTACTGAAGCAATTAGGAGTATGTTATGGAAAGCAGTGCAGAGTAGAATGTGAAATGGTCACACAAAATACGATAGCAAATAATATTGTATATACACTCATGCCTCGGTTTTATGGACTTCACTTTAACCAATTTCGGATGCAACCGACAAAATCTGTAGTTTCCGACTAGTCTGGATCGTCCGGACGCAGGCCGTTGTTTCCGAAAGTGACCGCAAGATGACCAGAGGTCGCATTGTTTACATCTGTGTAGCAACACGTGTAGCTGTTTGGTCTGTGTATTTCGACATTTTTTGCCCTGTTTTTGTCTGTCTGTGAAATATTCTACAACATGGCCCCTGTACAACCTGTAGAAAAAAGTCAACCTAACCGCATCACAGCAGCTAGAGTTGATTAAGAAGTTGGAAAGTGGTGTTTCTGTAAAGTGAGTGTGCGAGGAGTACGGGGTGAAAAAAAACAAAAAAACAAACTGTGTCTGATATACATAGACAAAAACAGAAACTTATGGAATATTCTCTGAAGTACTCGGTGGATGGATATGCCAGCAAGTCAGCTTCTTTAGTGCCTTGCAAACACATGAAGATTGGTAGTTAGAAGGAGTTGGACGAAGCAGTCTTGAAGTGGTATATTCAGCACATGGCTTGCGGGAATAAAGTCACTTCCCAAAGCATACGCGGTGCTTGTGAACAGCTCCATTTAGGTGTGCAGTGCAGTGCTAGTGGTGGTTGGTTATGGCGTTTCCAAAACAGGTATGGTCTTCGTGATCCAGTGGTGAGGGGTGAAGCTGGTAGTGCTGATTCTGATGATGCTCAGTTGTACCGAATACAACTGAATAACTTGATTAAGGAAGGAGAACTTCTTCTGTCTCAAATATATAATGCTGAGGAAACAGGCTTATTTTGGCGGTCTCTTCCTAAGAACATGCAGGCACGTAAGAGTGAAGAAGTGTTAACGGGCAAAAATATCGAAGGAAGGAAAGGTTATCTGCACTATGTTGTGCTAAAGCCGTCAGTCTCCATCGTCATAAGTTGGTTATGGTTGAGAAATCGGCTCGGCCCCGGGCCTTGAAGGATCATATGCACACATTATATGTGCAGTACTACAACTACAAAAAAGCTTGCTTTACTGCTGCTATTTTCTCTGATTGGTTTTACAAACATTTTGTACCAGAAGTACGACGTAACCAGGAGACTGTTCTTAAGCTGGACTGTGACGAAGTAAAAGCTATTCTGTTGTTGGACAACACACCTGCTGATCCCAGTGCAGAGAATCTAGTAAGTTCTGATGGGAATATTCGTGTCATGTATTTGCCAGCTAACACCACTTCTCTCATCCAACCAATGAATCAAGGTGTCATATGCGCATGCAAGAGAAGATACCAACGGTGATATTTATATGAAGTTATGGTCATCATCGAGACTGAGGAAGACAAGGGTAATGACACCAGAGGAATATGAACATGTGAAAGCATTCGTAATTACACCATTAAATCGCTATTTTCAATTTAGCAAACTCTTACAAAGACCTCAAGATATCGACATTGGCAAACGCTGGAAGAAGCTCTTGCTTAATGACAATGCAGATTTTGACTTTGAGGGATTTGAAGTTTCTGATTTTCATCGTGTCCTACAGCGAGCTGGTGAGACTGGCGTAACCTTAGATGATGTTCAAGACTGGTCTGAAGAAAATGAAGCTGATCCTGGGTACAACATGCTCACTCAGGAAGAGATTGCTGCGGAGGTGCTGGCTACCCAGGACAGTAGCAGCAGCGAGGATAAAGACGAGATGCCGGTTACGCTGCCCAAACTTTCTGAAGTGCGCACTGCTCTTGAATTAGTGCTGCACTATGTCCATTATTCCAAGAACAGAGAAGTGTCTGCTCACTATGCAAATCTCAGAAATTTGCGAGAAACAATAATAAGAGAGCGATTCTCGAGTGGCAAGCAGTTGAAGTTAGACACTTTCTTCACACCAAAACAAACTGCTGGTTCAGCTGATGCACCAGGGATACCGACCAGCCCACCCTCACCTACGAACCAACACCGTCTACCATCAGTCTCACAGTCTTCAAGTCCTCAACAGCCTGAAACCAACAGTACATGTACATCAATGGAGCTGCAAAGCTCCAGTGACTCAGAATAGTAAAATTCTGAGTCTCGCACTATATGATCACGTCATCATATCAAGCAACACCTGCTCAACTCTTGGTAAGCCTGAATGAGATTTAACAAATTTCTACTTTCCACATACTGTACTGTCTACATTACTATCTTATGGTGTACATTTCCAGAGTGTAGGTACAGTATTCATACTCGGTAAATGTACACCATAAGATATTAATGGAGACAGTACAGTATGTCGAAAGTAGAAATGTGTTAAATCTCATTCAGGCTTAGGTACAGTATTTAACCAAAGAGACGATTCATGGATGTGGTGAAGGAGGACATGAAGGCAGTTGGTGTAAGAGAAGAAGATGCAGAGGATAGGGTGAGATGGAGGCAGATGATTCGCTGTGGCGACCCCTGAAGGGAAAAGCCGAAAGGAAAAGAAGAGGTACAGTATTTACATTTGCAGATTACACAGCGTGCTTAAGTAAAGGTTTTTCGTAACGTAATCGTTGAAATATATGGAATCGGAAACTTCGGACAATCGGGTACTTCAGACCAGTGTTCCCTCCCTATTAGTCCGTTAAACCGAGGCATGAGTGTAGTTCTATTTAACAAATTAGTGGAGCCGGTGGTGTAGTGGTTAGGGTGCTGTGCTCATGATCGGGAGGTTGTGTGTTCAAATCCCAGTTAGACCTCCACTGTGCTAAGACCCCTGGGCAAGGTCTTAACCACAAGTGTGTCTCTGTTCACCCAGCAGTATACATGGGTACCAGTAAAAATATAAGTCGAACTTCACATAAGGGCGCTGGATTGCTGATCCAAAGGTTGGGGGTTCAATTCCCACTCTCCACAAGGTTGTCACTGTCCTCCCCAGTGCAGCTAACTGGGTTATCAAAGGCCGGCCATGTCTCTCACTGTCTACGGTGTGAGGCATGTAAAAGAACCATTGCTGACTTTCGACAAGAGTAGGCTGCAAAGCCGTCGGCGTGTTTCCACCCTCCGATGGCCTGGCGAGCTGTCCAGGGTGTACTGTGCCCTCGCCAGAAGTTGGCTGGGATGGGCGCCCGCCTCCCCGCGACCCTAATTAGGATTAAGCGGTTACAGAAAATGAACTGAAAAATATACTGGGAAGGTAACCTGCGATGGACTAGCGTCCCATTCAGGAGGAGTTGAACTCCCAGTCGCTTCATGCTACGGAAACCGGGGCTAAGCGCCGGCCTGATGAGCCACTGGGCTCGGGTGTGAAAAGCCCAAAGTACGTACTTTACCTTTTATTTAGCAAATGAATGCAATAAAGGCGAGTTTAAGAACCTTCAACTATTTCTGGAAATTTTATCACACAGCACCTTTAATTTTGAGGAATAATATCAATGCAGTTGTCTATTTTTCAGTTGAGTCTCGGCGGTAAAGTGAACTTTTCTTCTCTGTTTTCTTATTATTTGAAGTTCAGAGGAAATGATTTGTATGAAGTAAAGCTGTGTACCAGGGTGTCCTTGTTACTGTAGTGCACCATCCAGCTTTCCTTTATCGCTGTACTGGAGCGGCGGGTGGTGTGTCTCACTGACTGTACCACTCTCATCAGGGGAATGTTGGCACTGTGGACATGAGCGTACACACTTAATCCATGTTTTCAAAATAAAAACACAACGGGAAAGAGATGGTATGTATCTGACCTCTGATCTCCACTGGCTCCGCCCTGACTGATGTCCGGGGAGAAGGAACCAGGAATGCTGCAGGCCTCATCTGCTTCATCCATCATTGAAGTTCTTTCCGAGTCCATATAGTCATTTGTGTAGTCCATGGGTACTTCTGTGTCTGTGGCTGGACTCAGCACATCTGTAAGCAAGAGAAACAGATCAGGCGGAACCAATATCTGGCAAAAGAACATCGAGTTCCAGGTCCAAATCTTCAAGAGCTCCTGTTCTCATCAAATATGAAATTTTTTTATTTGTGAGTTATTTACTAGTTAATTGTGTATTTTTTGTGTAACTCATTTATTTGTGAGGTCAGAACATCAACAGTCTGCTCAAGCACACAGACGGGAGTGCTTACAGAAAACCTGACAAGGACACGAGAAACGTGTAAAGCAGAGGTCTTCAAGCTTACCCACAAAGGGCCGGTGTGGGTGCAGGTTTTCACTTCAACCAAACAGTAGCCATACCTTCCTCCCGTTTCCACCAAGCACTGACCATCAAAAGGAAAAAAAAAAAAAAAAAACTAGATTGGACATTACTGTTTCAATTCTGAAGTCTTATGCTTTAAGACTTGAAGCAAGGTGATCCCACCAAGATGGCCCCACTTCAGAATTGAAACAGTAATGTCCAATCTAGTTTATTTATTTATTTTTTTCTCTTTTGATGATCAGTGATTGGTGGAAACAGGAAGGTGTGGCTACTATCTGGTTGAAGTGAAAACCTGCACCCTCACCCACCGGCCCTCTGTGGATAAGATTGAAGACCCCTGGTGTAAAGGTTGGAACTTCAAGGTGAAACAATATTTTAATTAAAATCATCAGCAACGTCCTGACTTATAAAGATCAGCTACATTTACTTTTAAACAATGTTTTAGCTATTTGTGCGATCTTAAAGCCCCGTAACCGCCTCTGACAACAGAACCTTGAGCCGTTCCACTGAAGCAGACTCATTTGTACAAGGCCATTGTGTTTTATTACCTCCTGTGGACTCCACCGTACCGCCTTGAACTTCCCCAAGACAGTCATTGGGCACTTTGTAGGCACACCTTTTGTGGCAGTTGAATTTACAGTCTGAATGTAAAAAAATATACAAAATGTCAATAAAATGTAAAACCATAATATTCATTCATTTTCTGAACCATTTCATCCTAAATAGGGTCACAGGGAGGCTCGTGCCCATCTCAATCGACTCCGGGCGAGGGCAGAGTACACCCTGGACAGCTCACCAGGCCGTCGCAGGGTAGAAACACACTGATGAATTTGCAGCTCGTCTTTAAGAAAGTCAGTAATGGTTCATTTACATGAACCTCACGCCACAGACAGTGAGAGACAACGCCGGTGAACCCCTGACCTTGGGACCCAGCACCTTCAGCACCTTACCACCGGGCCACCACTGCCTTGCCATTTTTAAATGTATTGTTAGAGGCATGTATATAAATGTGAGGGTGTAAACGGTGTACATAATTAGATTCAGAGTGGGCTGTGACCAGTGTCACATGGTATAACTCCGCTGTAAGGGGGTTTGGAAACTTCAAGATGGACCTGGTTGCGCCCTGGTGGCGGGTCAGGTGATTCAGAAACTGTGAGAATGGAACTTTCTGGAACTTTGGGGATGTTATATTAAGGACCTGGTGCCGACTGGCTCCAGCCTCTTCCCGTCTCGTGCAGACTCTTCGGCGAACAGATGCTCTAAGGAAACTCATTACGGCGGCTCATCTCATCCAAAACGGATCATGGAAAATTCACCCAAGTTTCGTCGTTTGGGACTTCATTGCCAAAGTCCATCGTCCACGTTCACCCACAATCAATGCAAGGACTTTAATCATTTGTTTCTGTCTAACGTGGGATTACAAGCCTCTCCCCGCCAGCGCATGCGCTCCGCTTCTAAATTTACCATGCTGCAGGTGCTTGGTGACTATGGGCCCTTTGTTTATATTAGATTTTGTTTAGCTATAAGCTGTATTATTTTGCCTTGCATTGTTTATATTATTAAAATGTATATCGTTTATGGTGTGGTTTGTCGTGCTTTACTGGTTTCATGGGACAACTTCCATCTTCTAAATTCCATACGTAACAAAATTGGGGGCTCGTCTGATAGAATCCATTTGGCATACGTAACAGTATATCATCAAAAATATTGTGATTAAATGTAGAAACACCGTGCACACACACACACACATTAAATTTTACTAATTAAAGTAAGCTAACATTTTATTTGGTACTCTCAGACCTTTGCATTGCAGTCCTTGACGGAAAAGGCCCCGAAGCAGTCTTTTGCAGTACTGGCAGACTGTGGGTCGTGTGTAGGAATGAACTGCAAATGTGTGTGGAACCTTCACTTTACTCATCAGCATCTTGTCCAGGTGGACGGGCCGGCAGGTGTAGAACCGTCGTGCTTCACTGGAAACTCGAGGCTGGACAACAATGGGGGGGGGGGGGGGGGTAAATTTGTGTGCTTGGTCTGATTATAAATGTCAACTAGTATTTTTTTTTAATAAAATAAGAAATTAATAAACTCCATTTTGTGTTTACTCAGATTTAAATCAAGTTTGAAATAAAGAATGAGATGGGAAAAAATCCAGCACAGGAGTGAACGGAGTACAAGAGCTGAGAGTGGTGTGTGTAAACCGTACCATGTGTGTGTGTGATCGCACTAAACTGGTTTCCTCAGAGGTGAAGCTGGTACTCATGCTACTCAGGGACTCTGTGACGGACAGACGAAGAGACTGGGTGCTGGTGAGAGACGTGGTGGACAAGCGTCGCTTTCTCGCCCCACTGCAGTTATTGGGAATGTTAAAGGCACAGCGTTTATGGTAGTTCAGCCCGCAGCCTACAGGATGAAAAAACACCAATAAAGAGGATTAACAATACACAGCAGAACACTGTGGACGTTTCAGAGTTTAATCAACTCGTGCATCATGATAAAATCTGCAGGAGTGACTCTCACCATCACATTTCAGGCCTTGTCTCACTAATCCGAAAAGCATCTCCCCGCAGTGATCGCAGAACGCAGGAGCTCGGTACGAGTGCACGTTCAGAGCATGGGGACGGATCTGGAAATCCTCATCGGTAGCAGCCGCTACAGAAAGACACCGTCATGAATTCAGAAAACAAACACTTGAGCGCACGATTACCAGATAAAATATATATATATTTTTCTTCACTTCACACCTATTAATAAACAAGGAACAACAAATTAGTATTTTTTGAAACATGGATTTATTTCATTAGTTTTAATGCACAGCGCAGAGGAGTGCATTCTTACTGTCAGTTCTCACAAGGATCACACGTGGGTTTTCATTTTGGGTGTGTGTGTGTTGTGTGTGTTTGTGTTGTGTGTTGTGTGTGCACGTTGCATGTGTGTGTGTGTGTGTATATGCATTGTGTGCTAGTTGTGTGTGTATATGTGTTGTGTGCGCATGTTGGGTGTGTGTGTTGTGTGCATGTGTTGTGTCCACGTCGTGTGTGTATGTGTGTGTGAGTGTGTGCACGTTGTGTGTGTTCACGTTGCATGTGTGTGTGTGTGTGTATATGCATTGTGTGCTCGTTGCGTGTTTATATGTGTTGTGTCTTAGCGTGTTGGGTGTGTGCACGTTGTGTGTGTTGTGTGTGCACGTTGCATGTGTGTGTGTGTGTGTGTCGCGCGTTGTGTGTGTTGTGTGTACCGCGTTGCATGTGTGTGTGTGTGTGTGTGTGCGCGCGTTGTGTGTGTTGTGTGTGCCCGTTGCATGTGTGTGTGTGTGTGCGCACGTTGTGTGTGTTGTGTGCACGTTGCATGTGTGTGTGTGTATATGCATTGGGTGCTCGTTGTGTGTGTTGTGTGTGCACGTTGCATGTGTGTGTGTGTATATGCATTGGATGCTCGTTGCGTGTGTATATGTATTGTGTGCGCGCGTGTTGGGTGCGTGTGTGTGTGTGTGTGCGCACATTGTGCGTGTTGTGTGTGCACGTTGCGTGTGTATACGTGTTGTGTGCGCGCGTGTTGGGTGTGTGTGTGTTGTGTGCACGTTGTGTGTGTTGTGTGTGTGTGCGCACATTGTGTGTGTTGTGTGTTCACGTTGCATGTGTGTGTGTGTGTGTATATGCATTGTGTGCTCGTTGCGTGTTTATACGTGTTGTGTGCGCGCGAGTTGGGTGTGTGCACGTTGTGCGTGTTGTGTGTGCACGTTGCATGTGTGTGTGTGTGTGTGTGTGTGTGCGCACGTTGTGTGTGTTGTGTGTGCATGTTGCATGTGTGTGTGTGTGTGTGCGCACAATGTGTGTGTTGTGTGTGCACGTTGCATGTGTGTGTGTGTATATGCATTGTGTGCTCGATGCGTGTGTATATGTGTTGTGCGCGCGCGTGTTGGGTGCGTGTGTGTGTGTGCGCACATTGTGTGTGTTGTGTGTGCACGTTGCATGTGTGTGTGCGTGTATATGCATTGTGTGCTCGTTGCGTGTGTATACGTGTTGTGTGCGCGCGTGTTGGGTGTGTGTGTGTTGTGTGCACGTTGTGTGTGTTGTGTGTGTGTGTGTGTGCGCACATTGTGTGTGTTGTGTGTGCACGTTGCATGTGTGTGTGTGTGTGTGTGTGCACGTTGTGTGTGTTGTGTGTGCACGTTGCATGTGTGTGTGTTGTGAGTTCACATTGCATGTGTGTGTGTGTGTGTGTATATGCATTGTGTGCTCGTTGCGTGTGTATCGTGTTGTGTCTTGTAGCGTGTTGGGTGTGTGTGTTGTGTGCATGTGCTGTGTCCACGTCGTGTGTGTGTGTGTGTGTGTGTGTGCACGTTGTGTGTGTTGTGTGCACGTTGCATGTGTGTGTGTGTGTGTGTGTGTGTGTGTGCGCGCACATTGTGTGTGTTGTAGGTGCACGTTGCATGTGTGTGTGTTTGTGTATATGCATTGTGTGCTCGTTGCGTGTGTATACGTGTTGTGTGCGCGCGTGTTGGGTGTGTGTGTTGTGTGCATGTGTTGTGTCCACGTCATGTATGTGTGTGTGTGTATGCGTTGTGTGTTGTGTGTGCACGTTGCATGTGTGTGTGTTGTGTGTTCACGTTGCATGTGTGTGTGTGTGTGTGTATATGCATTTTGTGCTCGTTGCGTGTGTATACGTGTTGTGTGCGCGCGTGTTGGGTGTGTGTGTTGTGTGCATGTGCTGTGTCCACGTCGTGTGTGTGTATATGTGTGTGCACGTTGTGTGTGTTGTGTGTGCACGTTGCATGTGTGTGTGTGTGCACGTTGTGTGTGTGTGTGTGTCTGTGCACGTTGTGTGTGTGTGTGTGCACGTTGCATGTGTGTGTGTGTGTATATGCATTGTGTGCTCGTTGCGTGTGTATATGTGTTGTGTGCGCGCGTGTTGGGTGTGTGTGTGTTGTGTGCATGTGTTGTGTCCACGTCGTGTGTGTGTGTGTGTGTGTGCACGTTGCATGTGTGTGTGTGTGTGTGTGTGTGTATATGCATTGTGTGCTCGTTAGCGTGTGTATATCTGTTGTGTTGGCGTGTTGGGTGTGTGTGTGTTGTGTGCATGTGTTGTGTCCACGTCGTGTGTGTGTGTGTGCCGCGTTGTGTGTGTTGTGTGTGCACGTTGCATGTGTGTGTGTGTGTCGCACATTGTGTGTGTTGTGTGTGCACGTTGCATGTGTGTGTGTGTGTGTATATGCATTGTGT
This sequence comes from Plotosus lineatus, assembly GCA_024760905.1. Taxonomy (NCBI): domain Eukaryota; kingdom Metazoa; phylum Chordata; class Actinopteri; order Siluriformes; family Plotosidae; genus Plotosus; species Plotosus lineatus. The sequence goes on along the minus strand of CM045734.1, from coordinate 1,200,501 downwards.
GTTAAATTCGTGTGTATACGTGTTGTGTCTTGTAGCGTGTTGGGTGTGTGTGTTGTGTGCGTGTGTTGTGTCCCACGTCATGTGTGTGTGTGTGTGTGTGTGTGCACGTTGTGCGTGTTGTGTGTGCACGTTGCATGTGTGTGTGTGTGTGTGCACATTGTGTGTGTTGTGTGTGCACGTTGTATGTGTGTGTGTGCACGTTGCATGTGTGTGTGTGCACGTTGTGTGTGTTGTGTGTGCACGTTGCATGTGTGTGTGCATGTTGTGTGTGTACGTTGCGTGTGTGTGTGTGTGCACGTTGTGTGTGTGTGTGTGTGTGTGCACGTTGCATGTGTGTGTGTGTGTGTATATGCATTGTGTGCTCGTTGCGTGTGTATATCTGTTGTGTGCGCGCGTGTTGGGTGTGTGTGTGTTGTGTGCGTGTGTGTGTGTGCTCGTTGCGTGTGTTGTGTGTGCACGTTGCATGTGTGTGTGTGTGTGTGTGTGTGTGTGTGTGTGCACATTGTGTGTGCTGTGTGTGCACGTTGCATGTGTGTGTGTGTGTATATGCATTGTGTGCTCGTTGCGTGTGTATACGTGTTGTGTGCACGCGTGTTGGGTGTGTGTGTTGTGTGTGTGTGTTGTGTCCACGTCATGTGTGTGTGTGTGTGTGTGTGTGTGTGCACGTTGTGTGTGCACGTTGCATGTGTGTGTGTGTGTGTGTGTATATGCATTGTGTGCTCGTTGCGTGTGTATATGTGTTGTGTGTGCGCGTGTTGGGTGTGTGTGTGTTGTGTGCATGTGTTGTGTCCACGTCGTGTGTGTGTGTGTGTGTGCACGTTGCATGTGTGTGTGTGTGTGTGTGTGTGTGTATATGCATTGTGTGCTCGTTGCGTGTGTATATCTGTTGTGTGCGCGCGTGTTGGGTGTGTGTGTGTTGTGTGCATGTGTTGTGTCCACGTCGTGTGTGTGTGTGTGCACGTTGTGTGTGTTGTGTGTGCACGTTGCATGTGTGTGTGTGTGTGCGCACATTGTGTGTGTTGTGTGTGCACGTTGCGTGTGTGTGTGTGTGTGTATATGCATTGTGTGCTCGTTGCGTGTGTATACGTGTTGTGTGCGCGCGTGTTGGGTGTGTGTGTTGTGTGCGTGTGTTGTGTCCACGTCATGTGTGTGTGTGTGTGTGTGTGTGTGTATGCACGTTGTGTGTGTTGTGTGTGCACGTTGCATGTGTGTGTGTGTGCACGTTGTGTGTGTGTGTGTGTGCACGTTGCATGTGTGTGTGTGTGTGTGCACGTTGTGTGTGTTGTGTGTGCACGTTGTGTGTGTTGTGTGTGCACGTTGCGTGTGTTGTGTGTGCACGTTGCATGTGTGTGTGCACGTTGTGTGTGTACGTTGCGTGTGTGTGTGTGTGTGTGCACGTTGTGTGTGTGTGTGTGCACGGTGCATGTGTGTGTGTGTGTGTGTATATGCATTGTGTGCTCGTTGCGTGTGTATATCTGTTGTGTGCGCACGTGTTGGGTGTGTGTGTGTTGTGTGCATGTGTTGTGTCCACGTCGTGTGTGTGTGTGCACGTTGTGTGTGTTGTGTGTGCACGTTGCATGTGTGTGTGTGTATATGCATTGTGTGCTCGTTGCGTGTGTATATGTGTTGTGTGCGCGCGTGTTGGGTGCGTGTGTGTGTGTGTGTGTGTGTGTGTGTGTGCGCACATTGTGTGTGTTGTGTGTGCATGTTGCATGTGTGTGTGCGTGTATATGCATTGTGTGCTCGTTGCGTGTGTATACGTGTTGTGTGCGCGCGTGTTGGGTGTGTGTGTTGTGTGCACGTTGTGTGTGTTGTGTGCGTGTGTGTGTGTGCACGTGGTGTGTGTTGTGTGTGCACGTTGCATGTGTGTGTGTGTGTGTGTGTGCGCGTTGTGTGTGTTGTGTGTGCACGTTGCATGTGTGTGTGTTGTGAGTTCACATTGCATGTGTGTGTGTGTGTGTGTGTGTATATGCATTGTGTGCTCGTTGCGTGTGTATACGTGTTGTGTGCGCGCGTGTTGGGTGTGTGTGTTGTGTGCATGTGCTGTGTCCACGTCGTGTGTGTGTGTGTGTGTGTGTGCACGTTGTGTGTGTTGTGTGCACGTTGCATGTGTGTGTGTGTGTGTGTGTGCGTGCACATTGTGTGTGTTGTGCGTGCACGTTGCATGTGTGTGTGTGTGTGTGTATATGCATTGTGTGCTTGTTGCGTGTGTATACGTGTTGTGTGCGCGCGTGTTGGGTGTGTGTGTTGTGTGCATGTGTTGTGTCCACGTCATGTATGTGTGTGTGTGTACGTTGTGTGTGTTGTGTGTGCACGTTGCATGTGTGTGTGTTGTGTGTTCACGTTGCATGTGTGTGTGTGTGTATATGCATTGTGTGCTCGTTGCGTGTGTATACGTGTTGTGTGCGCGCGTGTTGGGTGTGTGTGTTGTGTGCATGTGCTGTGTCCACGTCGTGTGTGTGTATGTGTGTGTGCACGTTGTGTGTGTTGTGTGTGCACGGTACATGTGTGTGTGTGTGTGTGCACGTTGTGTGTGTGTGTGTGTGTGTGTGCACGTTGTGTGTGTGTGTGCACGTTGCATGTGTGTGTGTGTGTGTATATGCATTGTGTGCTCGTTGCGTGTGTATGTGTTGTCTGCGCGCGTGTTGGGTGTGTGTGTGTTGTGTGCATGTGTTGTGTCCACGTCGTGTGTGTGTGTGTGTGCACGTTGCATGTGTGTGTGTGTGTATATGCATTGTGTGCTCTTTGCGTGTGTATATCTGTTGTGTGCGCGCGTGTTGGGTGTGTGTGTGTTGTGTGCATGTGTTGTGTCCACGTCGTGTGTGTGTGTGTGTGCGCACGTTGTGTGTGTTGTGTGTGCACGTTGCATGTGTGTGTGTGTGTGTGCACATTGTGTGTGTTGTGTGTGCACGTTGCATGTGTGTGTGTGTGTGTATATGCATTGTGTGCTCGTTGCGTGTGTATACGTGTTGTGTGCGCGCATGTTGGGTGTGTGTGTTGTGTGCGTGTGTTGTGTCCACGTCATGTGTGTGTGTGTGTGTGTGTGTGTGTGTGCACGTTGTGTGTGTTGTGTGTGCACGTTGCATGTGTGCGTGTGTGTGTGTGTGTGTGCACGTTGTGCGTGTTGTGTGTGCACGTTGCATGTGTGTGTGTGTGTGTGTGTGCACGTTGTGTGTGTTGTGTGTGCACGTTGTATGTGTGTGTGTGTGTGCACGTTGCGTGTGTGTGTGTGCACGTTGTGTGTGTTATTATTACCGCGTTGCATGTGTGTATTACACGTTGTGTAATGCACGTTGTGTGTGTGTGTGTGTGTGCGTTGTGTGTGTGTGTGTGTGCACGTTGCATGTGTGTGTGTGTGTGTGTATATGCATTGTGTGCTCGTTGCGTGTGTATATCTGTTGTGTGCGTGCGTGTTGGGTGTGTGTGTTGTGTGCATGTGTTGTGTCCACGTCGTGTGTGTGTGTGTGTGTGTGCACGTTGTGTGTGTGTGTGTGTGTGTGTGCTGTGTGTGCACGTTGCATGTGTGTGTGTGTGTATATGCATTGTGTGCTCGTTGCGTGTGTATACGTGTTGTTTGCACGCGTGTTGGGTGTGTGTGTTGTGTGTGTGTGTTGTGTCCACGTCTTGTGTGTGTGTGTGTGTGTGCATGTTGTGTGTGTTGTGTGTGCACGTTGCATGTGTGTGTGTGTGTGTGTGTATATGCATTGTGTGCTCGTTGCGTGTGTATATGTGTTGTGTGTGCGCGTGTTGGGTGTGTGTGTGTTGTGTGCATGTGTTGTGTCCACGTCGTGTGTGTGTGTGTGTGTGTGCACGTTGCATGTGTGTGTGTGTGTGTATATATGCATTGTGTGCTCGTTGCGTGTGTATATCTGTTGTGTGCGCGCGTGTTGGGTGTGTGTGTGTTGTGTGCATGTGTTGTGTCCACGTCGTGTGTGTGTGTGTGCACGTTGTGTGTGTTGTGTGTGCACGTTGCATGTGTGTGTGTGTGTGCGCACATTGTGTGTGTTGTGTGTGCACGTTGCATGTGTGTGTGTGTGTGTGTGTGTATATGCATTGTGTGCTCGTTGCGTGTGTATACGTGTTGTGTGCGCGCGTGTTGGGTGTGTGTGTTGTGTGCGTGTGTTGTGTCCACGTCATGTGTGTTTGTGTGTGTGTGTGTGTATGCGTTGTGTGTGTGTATTGTGTGCACGTTGCATGTGTGCGTGTGTGTGTGTGTGTGCACGCGTTGTGTGTTGTGTGTGCACGTTGTGTGTGTTGTGTGTGCGTTGTGTGTGTTGTGTGTGCACGTTGTGTGTGTTGTGTGTTGTGTGTGCACGTTGCATGTGTGTGTGTGTGCGTTGTGTGTGTTATTGTGTGTTGTGTGTGTTGTGTGTGCACGTTGTGTGTGTTGTGTGTGCACGTTGCATGTGTTGTGTGTGCACGTTGCATGTGTGTGTGCACGTTGTGTGTGTGTGTGTGTGTGTGTGTGTGTGCTGTGTGTGCACGTTGCATGTGTGTGTGTGTATATGCATTGTGTGCTCGTTGCGTGTGTATACGTGTTGTGTGCACGCGTGTTGGGTGTGTGTGTTGTGTGCGAGTGTTGTGTCCACGTCATGTGTGTGTGTGTGTGCATGTTGTGTGTGTTGTGTGTGCACGTTGCATGCATGTGTGTGTGTGTGTGTATATGCATTGTGTGCTCGTTGCGTGTGTATATGTGTTGTGTGCGCGCGTGTTGGGTGTGTGTGTGTTGTGTGCATGTGTTGTGTCCACGTCGTGTGTGTGTGTGTGTGTGCACGTTGCATGTGTGTGTGTGTGTGTATATGCATTGTGTGCTCGTTGCGTGTGTATATCTGTTGTGTGCGCGCGTGTTGGGTGTGTGTGTGTTGTGTGCATGTGTTGTGTCCACGTCGTGTGTGTGTGTGTGTGTGCACGTTGCATGTGTGTGTGTGTGTATATGCATTGTGTGCTCGTTGCGTGTGTATATCTGTTGTGTCTTGTAGCGTGTTGGGTGTGTGTGTGTTGTGTGCATGTGTTGTGTCCACGTCGTGTGTGTGTGTGCACGTTGTGTGTGTTGTGTGTGCCACGTTGCATGTGTGTGTGTTGAGTGTGCACATTGTGTGTGTTGTGTGTGCACGTTGCATGTGTGTGTGTGTGTGTGTGTGTATATGCATTGTGTGCTCGTTGCGTGTGTATACGTGTTGTGTGCGCGCGTGTTGGGTGTGTGTGTTGTGTGCGTGTGTTGTGTCCACGTCATGTGTGTGTGTGTGTGTGTGTGTATGCACGTTGTGTGTGTTGTGTGTGCACGTTGCATGTGTGCGTGTGTGTGTGTGTTATTATTATTGTGTTGTGTGTGTTGTGTGTTGTGTGCACGTTGTGTGTGTTGTGTGTGCACGTTGTGTGTGTTGTGTGTGCACGTTGTGTGTGTTGTGTGTGCACGTTGCATGTGTGTGTGTGTGCACGTTGTGTGTGTTGTGTGTGCACGTTGTGTGTGTTGTGTGTGCACGTTGTGTGTGTTGTGTGTGCACGTTGCATGTGTGTGTGCACGTTGTGTGTGTTGTGTGTGCACGTTGCATGTGTTGTGTGTGCACGTTGCATGTGTGTGTGCACGTTGTGTGTGTACGTTGCGTGTGTGTCTGTGTGTGTGTGTGTGCACGTTGTGTGTGTGTGTGTGCACGTTGCATGTGTGTGTGTGTATATGCATTGTGTGCTCGTTGCGTGTGTATATCTGTTATGTGCGCGCGTGTTGGGGGTGTGTGTGTGTTGTGTGCATGTGTTGTGTCCACGTCGTGTGTGTGTGTGTGTTGTGTGTGCACGTTGCATGTGTGTGTGTATGTATATGCATTGTGTGCTCGTTGCGTGTGTATACGTGTTGTGTACACGCGTGTTGGGTGTGTGTGTGTGTGTGTGTGTGTGTGTTGTGTGTGCACGTTGCGTGTGTGTTGTGTGTGCACGTTGCATGTGTGTGTGTGTGTGCACGTTGTGTGTGTTGTGTGTGCACGTTGCATGTGTGTGTGTGTGTGCACGTTGTGTGTGTGTGTGTGTGTGCACGTTGTGTGTGTTGTGTGTGCATGTTGCATGTGTGTGATTGTGTATATGCATTGTGTGCTCGTTGCGTGTGTATATGTGTTGTGTGCACGCGTGTTGGGTGTGTGCACGTTGTGTGTGTTGTGTGCACGCGTGTTGGGTGTGTGTGTTGTGTGCGTGTGTTGTGTCCACGTCATGTGTGTGTGTGTGTGTGTGTGCACGTTGTGTGTGTTGTGTGTGCACGTTGCATGTGTGCGTGTGTGTGTGTGCACGTTGTGTGTGTTGTGTGTGCACGTTGCATGTGTGTGTGTGTGTGTGTGTGCACGTTGTGTGTGTTGTGTGTGCACGTTGCATGTGTGTGTGTGTGTGTGTGCGCACGTTGTGTGTGTTGTGTGTGCACGTTGCATGTGTGTGTGCACGTAGTGTGTGTACGTTGCGTGTGTATGTGTGTGTGTGCACGTTGTGTGTGTGTGTGTGCACGTTGCATGTGTGTGTGTGTATATGCATTGTGTGCTCGTTGCGTGTGTATATCTGTTGTGTGCGCGCGTGTTGGGTGTGTGTGTGTTGTGTGCATGTGTTGTGTCCACGTCGTGTGTGTGTGTGTGCACGTTGTGTGTGTTGTGTGTGCACGTTGCATGTGTGTGTGTGTGTGCGCACATTGTGTGTGTTGTGTGTGCACGTTGCATGTGTGTGTGTGTGTGTGTGTATATGCATTGTGTGCTCGTTGCGTGTGTATACGTGTTGTGTCTTGTAGCGTGTTGGAGTGTGTGTGTTGTGCGTGTGTTGTGTCCACGTCATGTGTGTTTGTGTGTGTGTGTGTGTGTGTATGCGTTGTGTGTGTTGTGTGTGTACACGTTGCATGTGTGCGTGTGTGTGTGTGTGTGTACACGTTGTGTGTGTTGTGTGTACACGTTGTATTGTGTTATTATTGTGTGCCCACGTTGTGTGTGTTGTATTGTGCCACGTTGTGTGTGTGTGTGTAGCACGTTGCATGTGTGTGTGTGTGCACGTTGTGTGTGTTATTATGTGTACCGTTGTGTGTGTTGTGTGTACACGTTATTGTGTGTTGTGTGTGCACGTTGCATGTGTTGTGTGTACGTTGCATGTGTGTGTGCCGCGTTGTGTGTGTGTGTGTGTGTGTGTGTGTGCTGTGTACACGTTGCATGTGTGTGTGTGTGTATATGCATTGTGTGCTCGTTGCGTGTGTATCGTGTTGTTTGCACGCGTGTTGGGTGTGTGTGTTGTGTGTGTGTGTTGTGTCCACGTCATGTGTGTGTGTGTGTGTGCATGTTGTGTGTGTTGTGTGTGCACGTTGCATGTGTGTGTGTGTGTGTGTGTATATGCATTGTGTGCTCGTTGCGTGTGTATATGTGTTGTGTGTGCGCGTGTTGGGTGTGTGTGTGTTGTGTGCATGTGTTGTGTCCACGTCGTGTGTGTGTGTGTGTGCACGTTGCATGTGTGTGTGTGTGTGTGTATATGCATTGTGTGCTCGTTGCGTGTGTATATCTGTTGTGTGCGCGCGTGTTGGGTGTGTGTGTGTTGTGTGCATGTGTTGTGTCCACGTCGTGTGTGTGTGTGTGTGTGCACGTTGTGTGTGTTGTGTGTGCACGTTGCATGTGTGTGTGTGTGTGTGCGCACATTGTGTGTGTTATTATGTGCGTTGCATGTGTATGTGTGTGTGTGTGTGTGTGTGTGTGTATATGCATTGTGTGCTCGTTGCGTGTGTATCGTGTTGTGTCTTGTAGCGTGTTGGGTGTGTGTGTGTTGGGTGCGTGTGTTGTGTCCACGTCGTGTGTGTGTGTGTGTGCACGTTGTGTGTGTTGTGTGTGCACGTTGCATGTGTGCGTGTGTGTGTGTGTGTGTGTGTGTTGTGTGTGCACGTTGTGTGTGGTGTGTGTGCACGTTGTGTGTGTTGTGTGTGCACGTTGTGTGTTGTGTGTGCACGTTGTGTGTGTTGTATTATTACGTTGTGTGTGTTGTGTGTGCCGCGTTGTGTGTGTTAATATTATTACGTTGCATGTATGTATGTGTGTACCACGTTGTGTGTGTTGTGTGTGCACGTTGTGTGTGTTGTGTGTGCACGTTGTGTGTGTTGTGTGTGCACGTTGTGTGTGTTGTGTGTGCACGTTGTGTGTGTTGTGTGTGCACGTTGCATGTGTTGTGTGTGCACGTTGCATGTGTGTGTGCACGTTGTGTGTGTACGTTGCGTGTGTGTCTGTGTGTGTGTGTGTGCACGTTGTGTGTGTGTGTGTGTGTGCACGTTGTGTGTGTGTGTGTATATGCATTGTGTGCTTTCGTTGCGTGTGTATATCTGTTATGTGGCGTGTTGGGGTGTGTGTGTGTTGTGTGCATGTGTTGTGTCCACGTCGTGTGTGTGTGTGTGTTGTGTGTGCCGCGTTGCATGTGTGTGTGTATGTATATGCATTGTGTGCTCGTTGCGTGTGTATCGTGTTGTGTACCTGCAGCGTGTTGGGTGTGTGTGTTGTGTGTGCGTGTGGTGTCCACGTCATGTGTGTGTGTGTGTGTGTGTGTGTTGTGTGGGCACGTTGCGTGTGTGTTGTGTGTGCACGTTGCATGTGTGTGTGTGTGTGCACGTTGTGTGTGTTGTGTGTGCACGTTGCATGTGTGTGTGTGTGTGCACGTTGTGTGTGTGTGTGTGTGTGTGCACGTTGTGTGTGTTGTGTGTGCATGTTGCATGTGTGTGATTGTGTATATGCATTGTGTGCTCGTTGCGTGTGTATATGTGTTGTGTGCCGCGCGTGTTGGGTGTGTGCACGTTGTGTGTGTTGTATTGTGCCGCAGCGTGTTGGGTGTGTGTGTGTTGTGTGCGTGTGTTGTGTCCACGTCATGTGTGTGTGTGTGTGTGTGTACCCCGTTGTGTGTGTTGTGTGTGCCGTTGCATGTGTGCGTGTGTGTGTGTACACGTTGTGTGTGTTGTGTGCCACGTTGCATGTGTGTGTGTGTGTGTGCCGCGTTGTGTGTTGTGTGCACGTTGCATGTGTGTGTGTGTGTGTGTGCACGTTGTGTGTGTTGTGTGTGCACGTTGCATGTGTGTGTGCACGTTGTGTGTGTACGTTGCGTGTGTGTGTGTGTGTGTGCACGTTGTGTGTGTGTGTGTGTGCACGTTGCATGTGTGTGTGTGTGTGTGTATATGCATTGTGTGCTCGTTGCGTGTGTATATCTGTTGTGTGCGCGTGTTGGGTGTGTGTGTGTGTGTGCATGTGTGTCATGTGTGTGTGTGTGTGCCACGTGTGTGTGTGTAGTGTGTGTGTGTGTGTGTGCACAGTGTTGTGTGTGTGTGTGTGTGTGTGTATATGCATTGTGTGCTCGTTGCGTGTGTATGTATCGTGTTGTGTGGCGTGTTGGGTGTGTGTTGTGTGCGTGTGTTGTGTCCACGTCGTGTGTGTGTGTGTGTTGTGTGTGTTGTGTACGTTGCATGTGATGCGTGTGTGTGTGTGTGCTGCATTGTGTGTGTGTGTGTGTGTGTGTGTGTGTGTGTGTGCACGTTGTGTGTGTTGTGTGTAAGTGTGCGTGTGTGTGTGTGTGTGTGTGTGCACATTGTGTGTGTGTGTGCCACGTTGTGTAATGCGTGTGTGTGTGTGTGCCGTTGCATGTGTGTGTGTGTGTGTGTGCATTGTGTGCTCGTTAACGTGTGTATATCTGTTGTGTCTGTAGGCGTGTTGGGTGTGTGTGTGTTGTGTGCATGTGTTGTGTGCACGTCGTGTGTGTGTGTGTGTATTACGCGTTGCATGTGTGTGTGTGTGTATATGCATTGTGTGCTCGTTGCGTGTGTATATCTGTTGTGTGCAGCGTGTTGGGTGTGTGTGTGTTGTGTGCATGTGTTGTGTCCCACGTCGTGTGTGTGTGTGTGCACACGTTGTGTGTGTTGTGTGTGCACGTTGCATGTGTGTGTGTGTGTGTGCACGTTGTGTGTGTTGTGTGTTCACGTTGCATGTGTGTGTGTGTGTGTGTGTGTGTATATGCATTGTGTGCTCGTTGCGTGTGTATCGTGTTGTGTCTGTAGCGCGTGTTGGGTGTGTGTGTGTTGTGTGCGTGTGTTTGTGTCCCACGTCATGTGTGTGTGTGTGTGTGTGTGTGTATGCACGTTGTGTGTGTTGTGTGTACCGCGTTGCATGTGTGCGTGTGTGTGTGTGTGTGTGCACGTTGTGTGTGTTGTGTGTGCCGCGTTGTGTGTGTGTGTGTGTTGTGTGTACACGTTGTGTGTTGTGTGTGCGCGTTGTATGTGTGTGTGTGTGTGTTGTGTGTGTGTGCACGTTATTGTGTGTTGTGTGTGCGTTGTGTGTGTACACGTTGCATGTGTGTGTGTGTGTGCACGTTGTGTGTGTGTGTGCACGTTGCATGTGTGTGTGTGTATATGCATTGTGTGCGTTGCGTGTATTGTGTGTGCGTGTTGGGTGTGTGTGTTGTGTGCATGTGTTGTGTCACGTTGTGTGTGTGTGTGTGTGTGCACGTTGTGTGTGTGTGTGTGTGTGTGTGTGTGCTGTGTGTACGTTGCATGTGTGTGTGTGTATATGCATTGTGTGCTGCGTTGCGTGTGTATCACGTGTTGTTTGCAGCGTGTTGGGTGTGTGTGTTGTGTGTGTGTGTTGTGTCCCACGTCATGTGTGTGTGTGTGCATGTTGTGTGTGTTGTGTGTGCACGTTGCATGTGTGTGTGTGTGTGTGTGTATATGCATTGTGTGCTTGTTGCGTGTGTATATGTGTTGTGTGTGCGCGTGTTGGGTGTGTGTGTGTTGTGTGCATGTGTTGTGTCCCACGTCGTGTGTGTGTGTGTGTGTGCCACGTTGCATGTGTGTGTGTGTGTGTATATGCATTGTGTGCTCGTTGCGTGTGTATATCTGTTGTGTGCGCGCGTGTTGGGTGTGTGTGTGTTGTGTGCATGTGTTGTGTCCACGTCGTGTGTGTGTGTGTGCACGTTGTGTGTGTTGTGTGTGCACGTTGCATGTGTGTGTGTGTGTGCGCACATTGTGTGTGTTGTGTGTGCACGTTGCATGTGTGTGTGTGTGTGTGTGTGTGTATATGCATTGTGTGCTCGTTGCGTGTGTATACGTGTTGTGTGCGCGCGTGTTGGGTGTGTGTGTTGTGTGCGTGTGTTGTGTCCACGTCATGTGTGTTTGTGTGTGTGTGTGTGTATGCACGTTGTGTGTGTTGTGTGTGCACGTTGCATGTGTGCGTGTGTGTGTGTGTGTGTGTGCACGTTGTGTGTGTTGTGTGTGCACGTTGTGTGTGTTGTGTGTGCACGTTGTGTGTGTTGTGTGTGCACGTTGTGTGTGTTGTGTGTGCACGTTGTGTGTGTTGTGTGTGCACGTTGCATGTGTTGTGTGTGCAACGTTGTATGTGTGTGTATTGTTGTGTGTGTTGTGTGTACCCGTTGTGTGTGTTGTGTGTGCACGTTGCATGTGTTGTGTGTACCGCGTTGCATGTGTGTGTGCACGTTGTGTGTGTGTGCACGTGTGTGTGTTGTGTGTGCACGTTGCATGTGTTGTGTGTGCATACGTTGCATGTGTGTGCTCCGTTGCGTGTGTATCGTGTTGCGTGTGTGTGTGTGTGTGTGTGTGTTGTGTCCCGTCATGTGTGTGTGTGTACCGCGTTGCATGTGTGTGTGTGTGTATATGCATTGTGTGCTCGTTGTGTGTGTATATCTGTTATGTGCGCGCGTGTTGGGGGTGTGTGTGTGTTGTGTGCATGTGTTGTGTCCACGTCGTGTGTGTGTGTGTGTTGTGTGTGCACGTTGCATGTGTGTGTGTATGTATATGCATTGTGTGCTCGTTGCGTGTGTATACGTGTTGTGTACACGCGTGTTGGGTGTGTGTGTTGTGTGTGCGTGTTGTGTCCACGTCATGTGTGTGTGTGTGTGTGTGTGTGTATATGCATTGTGTGCTGTTGCGTGTGTCTGTTGTGTGCATGTGTGTGTGTGTGTGCATCGCATGTGTTGTGTGTGCACGTTGTGTGTGTGTGTGTACCGCGTTGTGTGTGTTGTGTGTGTGCACGTTGTGTGTGTGTGTGTGTGTGTACACGTTGTGTGTTGTGTGTGTGCGTGCATGTGTGTGTGTGTGATTGTGTATATGCATTGTGTGCTGCGTTGCGTGTGTATATGTGTTGTGTGCAGCGTGTTGGAGTGTGTGCACGTTGTGTGTTGTGTCCACGTGTTGGGTGTGTGTGTGTGTGTGTATGCGTGTGTTGTGTCCACGTCATGTGTGTGTGTGTGTGTGTTGTGTGCACGTTGTGTGTGTTGTGTGTGCACGGCATGTGTGTGTGTGTGTGTACACGTTGTGTGTGTTGTGTATTGCCACGTTGTGTGTGTGTGTGTGCATCGTGTGTGTGTGTGTGTGCACGTTGTGTGTGTGTGTGTACGTTGTGTGTGTGTGTGTGCCGCGTTGTGTGTGTGTGTGCGTTACGTTGTGTGTTGTATTACGCTGTTGCATGTGTGCGCATTATGTGTGTGTATTATTGCGTTGTGTGTATGCACGTTAGCGTTGTGTGTGTGTGTGTGTGTGCGCGTTGTGTGTGTGTGTGTGCACGTTGCATGTGTGTGTGTGTATATGCATTGTGTGCTCGTTGTGTGTGTATATCTCCTGTTTGTGTGCGCTTGTGCATGTCGTGTTGGGTGTGTGTGTGTTGTGTGCATGTGTTGTGTCCGCGTCGTGTGTGTGTGTGTGTTGTGTGTGCACGTTGCATGTGTGTGTGTATGTATATGCATTGTGTGCATGTTGCGTGTGTAACGTGTTGTGTATTGCACGCGTGTTGTGTGTGTGTGTGTGTGCACATTGTGTGTGTTGTGTGTGCCGCGTTGCATGTGTGTGTGTGTGTGTACGCGTATGCATGTGTGTGTGTGTGCGTGTATGTGTGTGTACGCGTGTTGGGTGTGGGTGTTGTGTGCGTGTGTTGTGTCCACGACGTGTGTGTGTGTGTGTGTGCACGTTGTGTGTGTTGTGTGTGCACGTTGCATGTGTGCGTGTGTGTGTGTGTGTGCACGTTGTGTGTGTTGTGTGTGTGTGTGCACGTTGTGTGTGTTGTGTGTGCAAGTTGCATGTGTGTGTGTGTGTGTGTGTGCACATTGTGTGTGTTGAGTGTGCACGTTGCATGTGCGTGTGTGTGTGTGTGCACGTTGCATGTGTGTGTGTATATGCATTGTGTGCTGTGTGTGTGTGCGTGTGTGTGTGTTGTGTGTGCGTTGCATGTGTGTGTGTGTGTGTGTGTGCGTTGTGTGTGTTGTGTGCCACGTTGCATGTGTGTGTGTGTGTGTGTGTGCATGTTGTGTGTGTGTGTGCACGTTGCATGTGTGTGTGTAGTGTGTGTGCACGTTGCATGTGTGTGTGTGTGTGTGCACATTGTGTGTGTGTGTGTGCACGTTGCATGTGTGTGTGTGTGTGTATATGCATTGTGTGCTCGTTGCGTGTGTGTATATCTGTTGTGTGCGTGCGTGTTGGGTGTGTGTGTTGTGTGCATGTGTTGTGTCCACGTCGTGTGTGTGTGTGTGTGTGTGTGTGCACGTTGTGTGTGTTGTGTGTGCACGTTGCATGTGTGTGTGTGTGTGTGTGCACATTGTGTGTGTTTGTGTGCCGCGTTGCATGTGTGTGTGTGTGTGTATATGCATTGTGTGCTCGTTGCGTGTGTATCGTGTTGTGTGCAGCGTGTTGGGTGTGTGTGTTGTGTGCACGTGTGTTGTGTCCCACGTCATGTGTGTGTGTGTGTGCATGTTGTGTGTGTGTATGCGTTGTGTGTGTGTGTG
>CM045734.1:984246-1181746 GCA_024760905.1 Plotosus lineatus | reverse complement strand
TGTTGTGTGCACGCGTGTTGGGTGTGTGTGTGTTGTGTCCACGTCGTGTGTGTGCACGTTGCATGTGTGTGTGTGCACGTTGTGTGTTGTGTGTGCAGGTTGCATGTGTGTGTTTGTGTGTGTGTGTACACGTTGCGTGTGTTGTGTGTGTGTGTGTGCACACGTTGTGTGTTGTGTGTACACGTTGCATGTGTGTGTGTGTGTGCACGTTGCATGTGTATATGCATTGTGTGCTCGTTGCGTGTGTATATGTATATGTGTTGTGTGCATGTGTTGTGTCCATCGTCGGTGTGTGTGTGTGTGCACGTTGTGTGTGTGTGCACGTTGCATGTGTGTGTGTGTGTGTGTGTGTGTGCAAGACCTTGTGTGCACGTTGCATGTGTGTGTGTGTGTGTGTGTGTGTGTATATGCATTGTGTGCTCGTTGCGTGTGTATACGTGTTGTGTCTGGCGTGTTGGAGTGCGTGTGTTGTGTGCATGTGTTGTGTCCACATCGTGTGTGTATGTGTGTGTGTGTGTGAGTGTGTGCACGTTGTGTGTGTTGTGTGTTCACGTTGCATGTGTGTGTGTATATGCATTGTGTGCTCGTTGCGTGTTTATACGTGTTGTGTGTGTGTGTGTGTGGGTGCGCGCACGTTGTGTGTGTTGTGTGTGCACGTTGCATGTGTGTGTATATGCATTGTGTGCTCGTTGCGTGTGTATCTGTGTTGTGTGTGCGCGTGTTGGAGTGCGTGTGTGTGTGTGTGCGCATCATGCGTGTGTTGTGTGTGCACGTTGCATGTGTGTGTGTGTGTATATGCATTGTGTGCTCATTGCGTGTGTATACGTGTTGTGTGCGCGCGTGTTTGGTGTGTGTGTGTGATGTGTGCACGTTGTGTGTGTTGTGTGTGCGCACATTGTGTGTGTTGTGTGTGCACGTTGCATGTGTGTGTGTGTGTGTGTGTGTGCACGTTGTGTGTGTTGTGTGTGCACGTTGTGTTGTGAGTTCACATTGCATGTGTGTGTGTGTGTGTGTGTGTATATGCATTGTGTGCTCGTTGCGTGTGTATATGTGTTGTGTGCACGCGTGTTGGGTGTGTGTGTTGTGTGCATGTGCTGTGTCCACGTCGTGTGTGTGTGTGTGTGTGTGTGTGCACGTTGTGTGTGTTGTGTGCACGTTGCATGTGTTGTGTGCACGTTGTGTGTTGTGTGTGCAGGTTGCATGTGTGTGTTTGTGTGTGTGTGTGCACGTTGCGTGTGTTGTGTGTGTACGCGTGTTGGGTGTGTGTGTGTTGTGTCCACGTCGTGTGTGTGCACGTTGCATGTGTGTGCACGTTGTGTGTTTTGTGTGCAGGTTGCATGCGTGTGTTTGTGTGTGTGTGTGTGCACGTTGCGTGTGTTGTGTGTGTGTGCACACGTTGTGTGTGTTGTGTACACGTTGCATGTGTGTGTGTGTGTGTGTGCGCCGCGTTGTGTGTGTGTGTGTGTGTGTGCACGTTGCATGTGTATATGCATTGTGTGCTCGTTGCGTGTGTATATGTGTTGTGTGCACGCATTGTGTGCATGTGTTGTGTCCACGTCGTGTGTGTGTGTGTGTGTGCACGTTGTGTGTGTGTGTACGTTGCATGTGTGTGTGTGTGTGTGCGCACCTTGTGTGTGCACGTTGCATGTGTGTGTGTGTATATATGCATTGTGTGCTCGTTGCATGTGTATATGTGTTGTGTGCACGCGTGTTGGGTGTGTGCACGTTGTGTGTGTGTTGTGTGCACGCGTGTTGGGTGTGTGTGTGTTGTGTCCACGTCGTGTGTGTGCACGTTGCATGTGTGTGTGTGCACGTTGTGTGTGTGTGTGCAGGTTGCATGTGTGTGTTTGTGTGCGTGTGTACACGTTGCGTGTGTTGTGTGTGTGCACACGTTGTGTGTTGTGTGTACACGTTGCATGTGTGTGTGTGTGTGTGCACGTTGCATGTGTATATGCATTGTGTGCTCGTTGCGTGTGTATATGTGTTGTGTGCATGTGTTGTGTCCACGTCGTGTGTGTGTGTGTGTGCACGTTGTGTGTGTGTACGTTGCATGTGTGTGTGTGTGTGTGTGTGTGTGTGCGCACCTTGTGTGTGCACGTTGCATGTGTGTGTGTGTGTGTGTGTGTGTGTATATGCATTGTGTGCTGCGTTGCGTGTGTATACGTGTTGTGTGCGAGCGTGTTGGAGTGCGTGTGTTGTGTGCATGTGTTGTGTCCATCGCGTCGTGTGTATGTGTGTGTGTGTGTGTGAGTGTGTGCACGTTGTGTGTGTTGTGTGTTCACGTTGCATGTGTGTGTGTGTGTATATGCATTGTGTGCTGCTATGCGTGTTTATACGTGTTGTGTGTGTGTGTGTGTGGTGAGATCGCGCCACGTTGTGTGTGTTGTGTGCACGTTGCATGTGTGTGTGTGTGTATATGCATTGTGTGCTCGTTGCGTGTGTATCTGTGTTGTGTGTGCGCGTGTTGGGTGCGTGTGTGTGTGTGTGCGCACATTGCGTGTGTTGTGTGTGTATATGCATTGTGTGCTCATTGCGTGTGTATACGTGTTGTGTGCGCGCGTGTTGGGTGTGTGTGTGTGATGTGTGCACGTTGTGTGTGTTGTGTGTGTGTGTGTGTGTGCGCACATTGTGTGTGTTGTGTGTGCACGTTGCATGTGTGTGTGTGTGTGTGTGTGTGTGCACGTTGTGTGTGTTGTGTGTGCACGTTGTGTTGTGAGTTCACATTGCATGTGTGTGTGTGTGTGTGTATATGCATTGTGTGCTCGTTGCGTGTGTATATGTGTTGTGTGCTCGCGTGTTGGGTGTGTGTGTTGTGTGCATGTGCTGTGTCCACGTCGTGTGTGTGTGTGTGTGTGTGTGCACGCCAGTGTGTTGTGTGCACGTTGCATGTGTTGTGTGCACGTTGTGTGTTGTGTGTGCAGGTTGCATGTGTGTGTTTGTGTGTGTGTGCACGCTATGCAGTGTTGTGTGTGTACGCGTGTTGGGTGTGTGTGTGTTGTGTCCACGTCGTGTGTGTGCACGTTGCATGTGTGTGCACGTTGTGTGTTTTGTGTGCAGGTTGCATGTGTGTGTTTGTGTGTGTGTGTGTGCACGTTGCGTGTGTTGTGTGTGTGTGTGTGCACACGTTGTGTGTGTTGTGTGTACACGTTGCATGTGTGTGTGTGTGTGTGTGCGCACGTTGTGTGTGTGTGTGTGTGCACGTTGCATGTGTATATGCATTGTGTGCTCGTTGCGTGTGTATATGTGTTGTGTGCACGCATTGTGTGCATGTGTTGTGTCCACGTCGTGTGTGTGTGTGTGTGTGTGCACGTTGTGTGTGTGTGTACGTTGCATGTGTGTGTGTGTGTGTGCGCACCTTGTGTGCACGTTGCATGTGTGTGTGTGTGTGTGTGTGTGTATATATGCAGTGTGTGCTCGTTGCGTGTGTATATGTGTTGTGTGCGTGTGTGTGCACGTTGCATGTGTGTGTGTGTGTATATGCATTGTGTGCTCGTTGCGTGTGTATACATGTTGTGTGCAAGCGTGTTGGGTGCGTGTGTTGTGTGCATGTGTTGTGTCCACATCGTGTGTGTGTGTGTGTGTGTGCGTGTGTGCACGTTGTGTGTGTTGTGTGTGCACGTTGCATGTGTGTGTGTGTGTGTATGTGTGTGTGTGCACGTTGTGTGTGTTGTGTGTGCACGTTGCATGTGTGTGTGTGTGTGCACACGTTGTGTGTGTTGTGTGTGCTCGTTGCATGTGTGTGTGTGTGTGTGCGCACATTGTGTGTGCAAGTTGCATGTGTGTGTGTGTGTACATGCATTGTGTGCTCGTTGCGTGTGTATATGTGTTGTGTGCGCGCATGTTGGGTGTGTGTGTTGTGTGCATGTGTGTTGTGTCCACGTCGTGTATGTGTTGTGTGGGCGGCACGGCACGGCTCTCCAGAGAGCACCCGCGCAGATTATAGGTGCACCTCTGGATAGCATCTTATAAACTCAAGAATACTCTTCTTCTACTATGATCTCCACTGGAAGCGCACATACTGTAACTCCACCCATCCCGCTGTGCCAGGCTGATTATTACATCCCGGTGCTCCTGATCATTTTTTTTCTGGCATCCGTCTGTCTCTAGAGACAATGGAGTCTGCACCTAGGCAGGTCTATCAATTAGCTGTGAGGCTGCAGCGCCGGCTGTGGCTGAATAGGCCAATGCGGGAGATGCAGCTCCTACCACACTTGCTGCAAGTGTATTCTGCAGTAGGGATCGTGGGGCAGGCTGTGGCAGACAGAATTCTCTGCTGCTTGCGGTTCTTCTTCTCCTCATGCTGGATCTCTCTCTTCTCCTCGGCCTGCTGCACACCGGATTTTACCTTTCCACGCCAGCTAGAGCGGTCGGAGCTTGCTGCCTCGAGATCTACTGGGTTGATGCTGCATGACTTCAGGTCCCTCTTGCAGACATCCTTGTAGCGCAAGGCGGGTCGTCCAGTTGGTCGTGTTCCTGAGGCGAGCTCGCCATAGAGGATGTCCTTTGGAATGCGGAATTCATCCATCCTGCATATGTGTCCGAGCCAGCGCAGGCGCTTCTGGGAGAGGATGGCGAACATACTTGACATGCCTGCCTGGGCCAAGACGCGCGAGTTGGAGACACGATCCTGCCAGGTAATGCTGAGGAGTTGTCTGAGGTTGCGCAGGTGAAAGGCGTTTAGTCTCCGCTCCTGGTGCATGTATAGGGTCCAGGCCTCACTGCCGTATAGAAGCGTGCTCAACACGCATGCTTGGTACACCTTCATCTTCGTGTTTAGGGTCAGCCTGGGGTTGTTCCACACACGCTTCGCTAGGCGGGCCATGGATGTTGCTGCTTTGCCTATCCTTACGTTTAGCTCAACATCCAGGGATAGGTTGCTGGAGATGGTGGAGCCAAGGTAAGTGAACTTGTCCACCACTTCCAGGGTGTAATCGCCGATGTTGATTGTGGGAGTTGTGCTGACATCCTGACCCATGATGTTGGTTTTCTTGAGGCTGATAGTGAGTCCAAACTGTGCATGCCTCCGCGAAGTGATTGATGAGTCGCTGAAGGGCGGCTTCAGAGTGAGCAGTGAGGGCAGCATCGTCAGCAAAGAGCATATCCCGGATGAGGACCTTGCGCACCTTGGTCTTTGCCCTGAGGCGGGCAAGATTAAAGAGGTTCCCATCACTCCGTGTGTGCAGGAAGATGCCATCTTCGGACTCTCTGAATGCGTAGCGCAGGAGCAAAGAGAAAAGTATGCCAAAAAGTGTCGGGGCCAGGACACACCCCTGTTTCACGCCGCTCTTGATTGGAAAGGGGTCTGATGATGTTCCGTTATACTGAACTGTGCCAGACGTGTTGTCGTGGAATGACTCGACTATCTTCAGGAGCTTGGTGGGACATCCAATCTTATGGAGGAGGATGAAGAGGCCAGACCGACTGACCAAGTCGAATGCCTTGGTCAGATCGATGAAGGCGAGGAACAAAGGACGTCGCTGCTCACGGTACTTTTCCTGCAGCTGCCGAAGGGAGAACACCATGTCAATGGTTGATCGCTTTGCCCGGAACCCGCACTGCGACTCGGGATACACACGGTCTGCAAAGTACTTGCAGGCGGTTGAGGACTACCCTTGCAAAGGCTTTCCCTACAATGCTGAGGAGAGAGATCCCACGATAGTTGTTGCAATCGCTGCGGTCGCCCTTGTTCTTGTAGAGCGTGATGATCTTCGCATCTCGCATGTCTTGGGGTATCGTTCCTTCTTCCCAGCACTGAAGCAAAAGCTCATGGAGATGCCCAAGGAGGGAGCTCTCTTTTGCAGCCTTCACCACCTCAGGAGGGATTCCGTCGCTGCCTGGTGCTTTCCCGCTAGACAGCGAGTTAATGGCCTTGCTGAGCTCTTCGATGGTAGGTGGCGAGTCGAGTTCTTCCATGGTGGGCAGTGGGATGGTGTTTTCCATGGCTGTGTCAGTGACAACATTCTCTCTGGAGTATAGCTCTGAATAGTGCCCGGCCCATCTCTCCATCTGCTCCCCACGGTCCTTGATGATGCCGCCGGAGGTGGATTTGAGGGGTGCGATCTTGGTGGCACTTGGTCCGAAAGCTTTTTTCATCCCCTCATACATGGCACGGGTGTTTCCACAGTCCGCAGAGATCTGAATATCGCTGCAAAGCTTCAGCCAGTAGTCGTTGGCGCACCTGCGGGCGACCCTCTTGGCATTGTTGTGGGCTTCTCTGTAGGTGGCCAGTGATTTCTCGCATGGTTTCCTCTTGTACTCAAGGAGCGCAACACCCTTGGCGGCTATGGCAGGCTCCATATCTTCAATCCCAGCCTCGAACCAGTCCTCGTTTTTCCTGACCAGATCTAGTGATCTACTAGTGAGCTCTAGTGAGCTCCTGATCAGATCTAGTGATACTTACAGAACTGAAGATATTAAGATGAATTTCACACGTGGAGTATTTTATGCTGAAGAATAAACATAATTTCCCTTGTTGAAGTCTGAATGTCCCATCAGTGATGCACCAAAAAAGGGAAATGTAAATGATCAGTGGGGCTGCAATTTACTTTCATTTCCCATGTTGCTTTTGATTTTCAAGTTCACCACATACACAACTTTGGGTTTGAGATCAAATCGCCTCACATTTCTATTCTGAATTCCCAGTGAAACCATTACACAGTGTAAATGGCAGGAGATGTTCACATCAGAGGAACAGCTGCAGAATTCCCGGATTCATTCGATTTCCAGGATGAAGGAATATCGAGCAGATGGATGGAAGGGTTGATCAAGTTTTATTGCAGGAATGATTACTGCGGTATTGCCTTGAAAGTTACTTTATTTTTCTGTCAGATGATAAATTGAACACATGTTAATACTGTTTACAAAATCTCAGCAATTTATAGTTTTGCCTCATAATAAATGACACGGAACAGAACAGACTCAGATTGTCCATCAATATTGTGTTATTTTTTAGCAAAGTCTGTCACTTTAAAACTATGTATGCGTGCACGTGTGTGTGTGTGTGTATGGGTGCATATGTGTGGGGTGTGTGTGTGTGTGTGTGTGTGTGTGTATGCATTTGTGTGCATGTATGTGCATGTGTGTGTGAGTGTGTGTGTGAATGTGTCCATGTGTGTACGGGTGCATGTCTGTGCGTGCGCATATGTGAGTGTGTGTGCACATGTGTGAATGTGTGTGTGCATGCACCAATTTAAAAATCAGGGTTGCAATATCATGGGATAAAATGATCTTCAGAGTTTTAAGTATTAAGATGAATACGGTTCTGTTTGATCAGTAAAACTAAGTTTTCTTTGTTGTGTCTCTCGAGATTAATGCAGGCTACAAACAGATCAAGTGAAAGGCAACTTTACTCACCAGAGAGCACAACCTCCACTAAATCACCCTCCTGGATGTCACTCGCAGTTTTCACCAACTGGAGGATGTTATTGGTGCTTGTGTCATGCTTGAAAAGAAGTATTTTGTCATAGATCCCATAAAAACCACACTCTGGGAACTGAGAGAGAGAGAGAGAGAGAGAGAGAGAGAGAGAGATTCTTGACATCAACTTGTTGTGTGAATGTTTCTCCAGACCTGTGAATTGAGGATTTGATATCTGTATGAAAACTTAAATATTGTCTGTGTGTGTGTATGTGTGTCTAATACAAATATATTAGGGAGGAATCCAAAATTTTTGAGGAAAGTTTTTAAATTTCCCATCTTTGTAGAAGAGAACTGGGCATACCATATCTGGAGAGGTGTTTCTGAAGGACTCTACATAAGCACACATCAGTAGTTCAATCACACTTCAGGCAGAGCGATATGATGAAGACATGGATTATGAAATTGCTTAATTATATACGCTTATAAAAAGGTGAGCAGCACCATGAAGGATCTGAAAAGTCCAATTGTGTTCTGTCTTCAAAACATTTTTTGTAAAAACAAACATCTTGTGCCTTTCTTTCCAGTTCCAGAATGTGATATGTAATCCCGTCTCTCAGGCTGATTGCACATGCATTGTTTTCTCATGCCAATGTTCCTCCGAATGTTTGCACAACAGGAAAACAATACACACTGTTGTAATCATATCTCTGCCTCCAGAGGATTTGCCTGGAAACAGCGCGGCCGGTTTGTAAGGCTTCTTTGTGCTACTGAGGATTGGATTTCTCATCCAGTCTTTCTGGGGAGGCTGCACCTGTTAAAATTGTGATGAATTATAAAAGCCCTCCTCCTTCCCCTTTTTGTTAACTTCTGTTCTTTTGTCTTACATTTGGTCTAAAATTGACTCCCTTTGGTAACCGTTTTATATCAGACCTTTGTCACAAGGACTTTAGCAGAGCACTTGAGCAGTAATCTCAAATAATATAATGTTATGTTGACACATATTATATATGTATTAGCTAAACCTGAACTGGTACTACAGCTGTCTAAATTTGTGCAAAATCTGCCATTGTTAAGGTTGGTACTATGGGTTTACACTGAGGGACACGATGTCCATGATCTCCCAGATTTGAGTGACTCACAATAAGAGTGCTGGTCCTGGGAATGAATCATGATAATCTCAAGGAAACTCGATGGATTCTTGCATGAATTCAGTGGATTTGTGATGATTTCAAAGGAATTTGGTTGATTTGTGATAATCATGAGAGAACCAGACCTTAACACGGTACAATAGATATTACTGCACAATTTTAGGGGATCTTGATGAACTTGGCAACACAATTCCATCAAGTTCAATCTCCTAAAAGCACCCTGCCTTCTTTTCAGACCCCACTTGTGCGCCAAACGTGATCATAAATCCTGGCGCTCTTTGCACTTTTTTTTTTTTTTTTTTAATGTGAAAGTTATTGGTATTGTGCCTCAGTGTAAACCGAGGGTTAAATAGGAAAGCACGAAACACATTTCTTTTTTACTTCCAGTAAGATGTTCCTTTTAATCACAGATTGCAGTGAACAGATTGAGTCCTGATAATATTGCTAAAAGATTACCTGATTATTACATGATTACAGTGATGAGGAATCCCACAGGGATCAATTTTTGGACCCAATCTTGATATAGTCATGTTATTTATATACTGTATAACAACAACAGCACTGTTTACCAGAGGTATACAGATTACACTTAAATGTAGAGCTCTCATCAAATGTGAGCATTGTGAAACTGGAAATGATGCTTATTTTTATAGAGAGAAAGGAAGTGAGATGATCAGTAGCATTCATGTGAAATACTGGTAAACCCACGGAATACACACATTACTATCAGGAGAGAAGGAAAGGAAACCCAAGTGTGTGTGTGTGCGTGGGTGTGCGTGGGTGTGCGTGTAAAAGTGAGAATATGGGGCAGGTTGGTGACTAATGATAAAATAAGGGGACCATAAAGAAATTCCTGGTTTGTGCACCAGGTTGACAAAATGAGGTTATGTCCTGCTGTGACCATGACCAGGATAAACAATGTACAGACATAAAATAAATGATTATTCAGTTAATATTTCTTTCATTTGCTGAACCATTTAATCCGACTACGGCTGTGGGGCGGGCGGAACCCATCTCAGCCAACTCTGGGCAAAGACAAGGTACACCCTGAAAAGATCTCCTGTCCTTCACAGGGCCAACACACACAATACCATTCACACTCTCAGTGAGAGGCAATTTGAAACAGCATTTTTTTTTTTTTTTTTTCATTGTGCATGTCTTAAGATTGTGGGTGGAAACCATAGCACTTGGAGGAACCTCGCAAGGAGGGAGAGCACATACAAACTCCACACAGAAATCCCTTCAAGCCTGGGACATGATCCCAAGATCAGCTTGTTATAAGGTGAATAGTCTAACTGCTACACCATTGTGTATTATTATTATTATTATTATTATTAAATTATTATTATTATTAATAATTTAACTGAATGTTTTCATGTACATTTTTCTGTCACACTTTTTAAAACATGTACAGATTTTACACAAACCAAACACTGATTAAGCGATTACTGAAAGAAATTTGGGCAGAGCAATGCACAGAACTGGATTTATCGTACCTGTACGAGGTGCGAGAGTGAAGCTAAAGTACCTTCTTGTTAATCTTTAAATGATTGACAATGTACATCAACATGCCACACCACCTTTCTGAAACAGAATTACAGTACTTTTGTTATGTTGTTAGAATAACACATTGCGAATTCCAAACTTTTAAGCGTAAAACTGAATGCTGTTCCTAAGAAATTACTTCATAAAAAGTCAAAGGATGATGGATGGAAGCAGTACCTCATTACACCAAAAGGAGCCAGTAAAAGGTATTTTAGGCCTTTAGTATGTGGGGAGTTTTATCACTGGAAATGTCGCTCACAGCTTTTTTTACTTGTGCTGGACAACCCTGGACAACCTGGCCCAACAAATTCAGGCTATTATCAGTGGTTGATCTTGGTTCAGACCTCGCTAATAATGCACGGCATATGTTATATAGGCTCAATATAGTGTGCTTTACAGATAATTTGAGTACCTTTGAGGGTAAACCTGGCCCGATAGGGCGGGACGGTATCCATCCCACTTGGGAAAGTGCTGCTCTCGTTACTTGCTGCATAGCAAATAGTCTAAGAACAGGACTACTCTGTGACGATCCAGAGCCAAAGCCAGAGAGCAGACAAACAGCCTACGCCGAGCGTCTGCTAGCTGCACAGAGTAGTCACTCAAGGTCAAATTTATGCTATAGAAATTGTAGCTGTTTCTCAACCTAAACAAAAAAACTTTCAGAGTCTGTTTTAATAATCATATTGACAGAAATGTAAATCATACAGAATCTCCAGCCTGGAGCTTTGATCTAAAGATCGAGTTATTAAACGTTAGAGCTGTTATATCTAATGCGCTTATTGTTAATGCAATCATTCCTGATCAGGAGTTTAGTGTCTTTAGTGAGTTTGTGTTAACACAAACATGGATATAACCATACCTGTCAACCCTAGGCCGTTGGCGATCTTACAAATGGCTACTTATGCCCTTACAAAATAGCAACTAATCTTACGCGTCTTATTATCGCGTGCAATATGAAACAAAAATTAAACTCTATTTTTAATATAATATGAATTTATTGGTAATGTTGTAACATATAACCTGGTGCTCTTCATCCACATACACTGAAAGAGACCTGTTCAGTGACACAACATGGGTATAGTCACACTGTTTTTTGGGTTCCAGCACTACCAAGTCTTTCAAAATGCTGTCTTCAAAAGGAAATTTATCAATCATCTTTTGACAACAGCTACATAAAAGCCTCTAACGGCCTCGAAGAATTTTGTTGGCGTTGCAGCGGGCATGGAGTCATGTTCTCCTAACGTCTGGCGGGCTGCCATTCTGGGAGGTTGCGTCCTTCGGCATTAGTTTTCCTTTTCTTTTTAGCTGTTCCATCCATATTGTTATCACGTTTGTATCAACTGTATCCACTGCGAGTCACGAAAACTAACTGGGAATGATGGCGGAAGTGAAAGTGCGGTCACGTGGTCGGAAAGAGCAGACGATAGCAGACGATAAACGCAATGCGCGATTCTCGCGAGAAAACGGCTACAGACCAATTCGGCGTATCGTCTCTTTACCGAAACGGTGACACAAAAAACGGAGTTAAAAAAAAAAGACGAAATGATCGAAAAACGTACAGATTTCGGACGTACGGCGTACACATTTAAAAATCAGTGCTACCTTGTACAAATTACGCCAAAACCGTACAACTTGACAGGTATGTATAACCCAATCAATATGTAGCATTAAACGAAGCTCCTCCTCCTGGATACAGTTATATACACCAAAGTCGTCTAATTGGCAGAATTCGCAGTTATTTATACTGATAATCCCAACTTTATACAAAAATCCAGGGATGCATTTAACACGTGTGAAATTCTATACCCTGACATTCTGTATGTTCCTGAAAAAATATCCACACTCATATGAATCTTTTAATTATTATTTACAGACCCCCAAGGCCAGACTCCAAATTCCTATGTGAATTTTTAGATTTCATTTCAATCCTGGTTGTTACTTTAGATGAAGTTTTAATTATCGGTGATTTTAATGTTCATTTCGATAACACAGAGGATCCTTTAAGAACAGCGTTTATATCCTAGATTCAGTCGGGGGGGGGGTAAATCAGAATGTAGTAGGATCCACTCATAAAGCTGCTCACACTCTCGATTTAATACGAACTTTAGGATTAAATTTTGGAAATATAGTCGCAGTTCCATTCAGAAACTATTTCAGATCACCATCTTCTCACTTACAGCTCATATCGCTTACACGCCTCTTAGTACTAATATATACACCTCGCCACGTTATCGCATTCAATGACACTTTTACATCAACGACTGCAAAGAGTTTCATTAAAAATCTTCCAGAATTATCAACTATTATCGGATCATCATTAGACCAACCAGAACTCGATAAAGCCACCGAGAGCCTGGAGGCAAATTTACACCGTACGCTAGATAATGTAGCGCCTCTTAAAAGAAAACCAATCAGAGAGGAAGAATTATCCCCCTGGAATAATGATGAAATATGAGCAGATCTGTGACTTGAGTGCTTCAGTCCAATTTAAAATCCAGAACTAATCTCATTAATTTCCTCATCAATCATCCACCTGTGTGTTTGATCCAGTCCCTCCATTTTTCTTTAAATAAATATTATCAGAAGTGATCGACCCTTTATTAAATGTAATAAATTATTCCCACAGCACTGGTTATGTACCGAAATCCTTTAAACTAGCAGTTATCAAAGTTGAGAAATGTGTAAAGGACATTAGACACTGGATGCTTCCTAACTTCCTCCTTTAAACGCTGATAAGTCTGAAGTTCTTGTACTCAGATCTCATGTAGCTCGAAATAAGGTTTCTGATGACGTAATAAGTTTCAGTCTCATCATGTGTAGCAGTAAAGGACGTTGGAGTGATTATTGATGCTGGTCTTTCATTTGAAGCTCATGTAGATAATATTACTCGAGTCGCCTTGTTTCATCTCAGGAATGTTGCTAAAATAAGAAATATGATGTCACTGCGTGATGCGGAAA
This sequence comes from Plotosus lineatus, assembly GCA_024760905.1. Lineage (NCBI taxonomy): Eukaryota > Metazoa > Chordata > Actinopteri > Siluriformes > Plotosidae > Plotosus > Plotosus lineatus. The sequence goes on along the minus strand of CM045734.1, from coordinate 1,168,736 downwards.
AACTTGTTCATGCTCGTGTTAACTCGAGATTAGATTATTGTAATGTGTTACTTTCTGGATGTTCTAATAGGAACAGACGCAACCTCCAGTTAGTCCGGAATGTAGCAGGAAGAGTCGTTACTAGAACCAGAAAATACAAACCTCTCACCCCGCCCTTATTTATACTGCACTGGCTCCCAGTTACATTTCACACTGAATATAAAATATTACTTTTAACCTATAAAGCACTTGAGGCTCTCGCACCACATTGTCATGAACTTCCTATCATTTATGATCTGACACACCCCCTTAGATCACAACGTGCAGGATGCTTAGTGATACCGCAAATAATGAAGACTACTACAGGGGAAGAAGGCCCTCCTTGGGAGCCCCTCCCTATTGCTGATGAAGCTCTAAATGGACCCAGATGTGCAGTAACAGAGTGTGAACATGACTTTTCACTGCTGGTGATATTAACTCTCTTCCCCCACAATTATTTAGGATTTACAGATGTAGAACCAACCAAACCACATTTTGGACTGTAATTAATTTCTCGTATATGTTTTGTATCTTAATGGTTCCACCCAAATGAGGATGGGTTTCCCTTTTGGATCCGGTTCCTTTTAAGGTTTCTTCCTTGCATCTAATGAGGGAGGTTTTTTTTTTTTTTTTGGCCACCATTGTCACGGGTGATGCTCAGAGATGTGTGGGGGTTGTGGGAAATGTTTAAATTCTTTTATATGTTATAAACTCCTATTTCGACTGTCTAAAGCTGCTTTGCGACAACATCAACTGCAAAAAGCACCAAACAAATAAAACTGAATTGAATGGAGTTGAAACGTGTTAAACTACACATGAAATATACTGTAAGGAGGGTCAGTAGGCATGTTCTTTAAGGGTTTCTTGGAACTTTGCAGATTTGCTCACCTTGAATCAAGAAAGAACTGATTCGATTTTGGAAGTCATTAAGTGGGTTAAAGGTCAAGATCACTGCAGCCTTACTGTTCTGAGACATATAACCGCTCGGTTAAAATGAACACTATTTATTTCATACCAATTTTGGAGGGTTGAATGACATACTGGTTACCAAGCAACATGAACATGATGGTGACATATACTCACATCCACTAAACAGTCCTAGAATTTTCCTTCTCTTTTGTGTTTCTGAATGATAAAAGAAACAGATTTAAAGTCCGAGCCTTTTAAACCAATGGGGAGTTCTAATTCGGTTAAAATGATTCCTCAGAGGACGCACTAAACTAAATCTTCCACCAGTGCCCACTTACGGGTATGCTCTATGAGCGATCATTCACTGCACTCAGTTTTTGGTCCGTCTCTATATCAGGATGTTATTGTATTTATTCGAAACTTGGATATGGGACACTGAATACAGAACTCAACTAATTTGAAGTCTGCTGGAAAGAAACATGTAGTACATCCATAAGAAATAAATGTTCTTTTTCTGTCCATCTCATTATCTGTGTGGCTCACTGTCAGGATTGTGGGGAAGCTGGAGCCAATCACAGTCGAGTTCCGGAGTGTGGGCGGGGTTACACCCTGAACAGGTCACCCATCTATTAGTGGACTAAGACAGAGACAATCATTTACACTTACGTTTACACCTACTGGGGGTTTAGAAATATCGATTATACACTGGAGATGTGTTTTTCCACTGTTGTGATCCATAAACACCGTTGAATATCTATGTTAGAGATCAGGGTGTGAAACGAAGAGGCCGGTGTATGTGCAGCCGTTCGCTCTGGGCTTTTTGAACCGACCATAAACACTAGGTTCTCACCAATTTATTTGGGTACACTACTACATCAGGACTTGCTGGGCCTTCTAATGGCCTGCTGAGCACTTGTAACCCCCCCCCACCACAGACGAATAGAGCTTCTAGGAGTCCAATCAAAGCAGACTAAGCACTCACTCTTTTATTCCAATGCTGTCTGAATGATAAAAGTCTGATATGGAGAGGACACGTGAGTTTGTGTTACATAAGTGGTTTTGTTTGGCACTTGGTGATCTGATTTTCTTTTAAACTTAATTATAATTATCTTCTGCAAATGGAGGATGATTTCTATGATGTTCATTTCTGGATTTGTTGTGTGCGTTGCAACGAGTTCACCAGTGCTCCTCGGTTTCATGACAGAGCTGGACGAGTTTGTTGCTTACAAGTTCCAGAATGCACTATGGTGATGAAGGATGCTTCACAAACAACTTAAGCATTGAGGGAATTGAACACATGATGATCTCTGCTGAAGGACTTGGTATATTCGATTTTTTTATCCCAGAAGGAAATACATGGTTTCCAGCAGTATTTAGAGTAAACAGCACAAACGTCTCATCTCATCTCATTTTCTTCCGCCAAGTCCCAGGTCGCAGGGGCAGCAACCTATGCAAGAAGGTCCAGATGTCCCTCTCCCCAGCCACTTCTTCCAACTCTTCCGGGGGAACATCGAGGCGGTCCCAGACAAGCCGAGGGACATAGTCCCTCCAGCGTGTTCTAGGTTGACCCCGGGGTCTCTTCCCGGTTGGACATGCCCAAAACAGTACACCAGGGAGGTGTCCGGGAGACATTCTGACCAGATGCCCGAGTCAGCTCAACTGGCCCCGCTCAATGCGGAGGAGCAGCGGATCAACTCCGAGCTCTCCCCAGATGGTAGAGCTTCTCACCTTATCTCTAAGGGAGAACCCTGCCACCTGACGAAGGATGTTCATTTCAGCCGATTGCATTCGCGATCTTGTTCTTTCGGTCACTACCCAAAGCTCGTGACCATAGGTGAAGGTTGGCACGTAGATCGACTGGTAAATTGAGAGCTTCACCTTGTGGCTCAGCTCCTTCTTCACCACGACGGACCGCTACAGGCTCCATTTAACAGCAGAAACTGTAGCGATCCATCTGTTGATCTCCTGATCCATCCGTCCCTCACTCTTGAACAAGGCCCCAAGATACTTAAACTCCTCCACTTGGGGCAGGACCTCATTCCCGACCCAGAGGGTGCATTCCACCCTTGTCCGACTGAGAACCATGGCCTGGGACTTGGAGGTACGTGGAAAAAGAAAATAGCACAAACGTAATATCTTTAAAAAAAAAAGTCAAAAGCAAATGGTAAACATAAAAAATAAAGAAAGAAATAAAGAACCTAAGGCAGATATAGTTAAAAAGTATAAGAATCGTGGATAATACCATTATGGTGCAGATTGGTGGTCGAGTTCAGACGATTTAAAAGCTCCGGTGTAAACATGCATGTGTAAGTTAAGGCGCGTGGTGTGCTGAGAGTGGTGCAGTGTGCAGTGTGCATGTGGCTGGAGATGTGGATCCGGTGGTAGTGTTTCCTGCCTTCCAAGAGTAAAATAGTTTGTTTATCTTCTTACTTATATATTTACTCAGTAAAATCTCTCTCTCTCTCTCTCTCTCTCTCTCTCTCTCTCTCTCTCTCTGTCTCTGTCTCTCTCTGTCTGTGTGTGTGTGTGTGTGTGTGTGTGTGTGGAGGGGGGGGGGGAGAGAATGAATGAATGCTGTTGAACATTATTACACAAACAAAACATCAAATAGTTCTCAGGTAGAGTTCAGAGCTGATGGTGGATCAGAGGGACCTGAAACCGGTGCACTGCCCAGGACCGAGTTTCAAAAACAAAGCATCCCTTTCAGTTCATTTTGACACAAGAGGGTGTGGAGGAAGGGGAATAAAAGAGCACTCGTTTCTGAAATGGGCTTCTGTCAGACAGAATTATAAGGGAAGAGATCCTGCTATAAAACTGATAGCAATGCTCCAGTGGTTCTGTAGAATCGTCAGCGCTCCATCAGAACCCCTGCTCTACAGAAACCATTCGAGCTCACAGCAGTTATTAATAATCACGTACTGCTGAGGTCATGAAACCGTTCAATGTAAATGTTCAGGCTCTGCTGAAGTGTTTGTGTGTGCAAGTTTACAGAAATATACACATGTAAAGTCAAAGCATTAACTGTGGCGTTCCTGTTTTCGAATTGCGGGCCAGCACCTGCTCATCGGAGGATGAAGCGAGCTTTTCCCTTCCGATTGCAGGAAATTCATTTTAATTTCACTGCTTTTCTTTTCTTTCTTTTACTTTAAGTACTTTTTATTATTTTATTTATACTGTACTTTGTTTTCTATGAAACGGCAACTGTCCTTCACTTCAAAGCAGCACGCGGCGGGAACCAATATCATCCTGCGACTCTCCACAAGTCTCCAGCTAACGTATGTTTGTAGTATCATGGCGACCATCCCGCCTGTTCAGTGTGTTGAGTGCTGGATGTTTAGTTCTTCCTCAGTCATTAGTGATACGTTTATCTGTGATCGCTGTGCACTAGTTAATGCTCTGACGGGGAATATTGTAGCGTTAGAAGTGCGCACCCAGACCTTAGAGAGGGCCAGTGAGAGTGCATTCGTCAGACGCTACTCAGGGTAATTTTATAGGGGTGTGGAAGTTACTGAAGGCGGACTGTGCTCTAGTCCCATCCCATGATGGTGTGAGGATGTAGCTTACAGCAGGCTGTGGTCACTGAACTGCTGGATGTCCGAGTGGTGTTCCGAAAACAAAGTGGGACTTTTGAGGGTAAACCTTATATACACTAACTTCGTCTAACTGGCAGAGGAGGAGCATCACAGTTATTTATAGTGATAATCTCAACCTTACACAGAAATCCAGGCATGAATTTCATGCATTTGAAATTCTTTACACTAACATTATATGCTATTGAGAAAATACACGAGTCTGATTCCTTTAATTATTATTTACAGACCCCCAGGACCGGACTCCGAATTCCTACTTGAATTTTCAGATTTCATTTCAATCCTGGTTGGTATTTTAGATGAGGTTTTAATTATCAGTGACTTTAATATTCATTTCGATAAGCCAGAGGATCCTTTAAGAACAGCATTCATATCCTAGATTCAGTCGGGGGTGGGGTGGGGGTGGGGGGTGGGGGGGATCAGAATTTTTGGATCCACTCAAAGCTGCTCACACTCAATTTAATATGAACTTTAGGATTAAATATTGGAAATATAGTCGCAGTTCTATTCAGAAACTATTTCAGATCATCATCTTGTCACTTACACGTCTCTTAGTACTAATATATACACCTCACCACGTTATCACATTCAGCGACACGTTTACATCAGCAACTGCACACAGTTTCATTAATAATCTTCCAGAATTATCAACTATTATCGGATCATCATCAGACAACCAGACCTCGATCAAGCCACCGAGAGCTTCGAGTCAAATTTACACCATTTACACATCGAACCCCCAACCTTTGGATCAGCGATCCAGCGCCCTATACCACTAGACCACCACTGCCCCTCTCCTCTTAAAAGAATAAAAAGTCAAAACCAATCAGAAAGAAGAATTATCCCCCTGGAATAATGATAAGATACACCCAGTAAAACAGAACAAATGCAAACTGCAACGAAAATGGTGGCAAAGTAAATTACTGGTTTTCCGATTAGAATGGAAGGAGAGCATTGTTAATTTCAGAAAAGTTCTGAGTGCTGCTGGAGCAGAGTACAGTGGAACCTCACGTTACGAAAGTCTCACCAAACGAAAAATTCAGGTTACGAAAGCACCATCTCAAAAATTCAAATGCGCCATTCAAACATTCAAATGTGACATTCAAACAATGCACAAGCTGCTCTCCCATCAATGATGTTCAAACATCTCGCCCCGCTGGCCTCTAATTGGCTAGGAGGGATGACGCAGCTCCCTCCCATTGGCTATTATGGAGCTGCGTGTACCATGCTTTTCATGTAAAGGACAGAGTTACTGTTGTTTCATTCTTTATTTTTTGACTTAGGCTTTTAACCTTCCATAAACATTGGTAAGATTATAACTCTGCTAAGAAGACATGATCAACACACGTGCGTGCGCACGTGCACACACACACACACACACACACAGGCGTGATTTCCGGTGTGCTGAAGAAGAAACGGGCTTGAGTGATATCGCAAAGGAATATGGCCAAACCCGTCTACTATCGGTATGATATTGAAGCAGAAGGAGGTCTTATAAGGTATCCTTCAAAATTTTTGAAGGGTTCAGGGGGTAGTAATGGGAGCCTTGGAACGAATCACATGTTTTACATGTAAAATGCGGTTCAATTTACAAGAAATGCAGGTTAAGAAAAAGGCGCTGGAACTGATTAATTTCGTACGGTGAGGTACCCCTGTATTTCTGAAATCTAATAGAAAATAAAGAATTATCCAAAATACGTATTTAATATTGGTGCGGAATTACCCAGGAATAAGACCAAAAATAAAAACATGTAAAAATCAATGAACGAAAAAAAAGAACTTTTTTTAATGTTAAAATTGAAAATATCAGGAAAAATATTGATTCCTAAATTTAAAGACAGAAATATTAATAACAAACAGTAAATAATAGAACAACACCAGCAGATCTGTGACTTGACTGTTTCAGTCCCATTCAAAAGCCAGAACTAATCTCATTGATTTCTTCATCAATCCTCCACCTGTGTGTTTGATCCAGTCCCTCCATGTTTCTTTAAATAATATTATCATAAGTGATCGACCCTTTATTAAACATAATAAATTATTCTTTCAGCACTGGTTATGTACCGAAATCCTTTAAACTAACAGTTATCAAATCTTTGATTAAAAACCTGATCTCGACTCATATCAGCCATCCAATTACAGACGAGTATCAACCCTCGCTTTTATCTCGAATATCTTAGAAATAGTGGCTCAGTGGTGGTAAGGTGCTGGATTGCCAATCCTAAGGCTGGAAGTTTAAGCCCCACTGTTAGCATTTGTCAGACCCCCCCAACTACAGCTAACTGGGTTATCAAAGGCCAGCTGTGTCTCTCACTGTGTATGGTGCGAGTTTCATGTAAAAGAACCATTGCTGACTTTCGACAAGAGCAGCTGCATAGTTGTCAGCGTATTTCTGCCCTGCGATGGCCTGGTGAACTGTGCAGGATGTACTCTGCCCTCACCCAGAGTTGGCCGAGATGAGCACCAGCCTCCCCGTGACCCCAATTAGGATTAAGCGTTTCAGAAAATTAATGAATGAATGAATCTTAGAAAAAGCTGTACTGCAGTAGTTATGTTCATGTCTTTGTAGGATTCGCATTCACAGAATGTATCAGTCAGGCTTTAGTCCTCATCATAGCACAGACACAGCACTCATTAAGGTGATGAATGACCTACCGGTGGCCTCCGATCATGGCTGTGTCTCCCTGCTTGTGTTACTTGACCTTAGTACCAACGTTGACACTATTGGTCACATGATTCTCCTTGACAGATTAGAAAATGTTGCTGGAGTTAATGGAACCACCCTCTCCTGGTTTAAATCTTATTTAACTGACCGTTATCAGTTTGTAGATGTAAATGGTGATTTGTCTCTACTTTCTAATGTTAAGTTTGGTGTTCCACAAGGTTCTGTCCTAGGCCTGTTGCTTTTCTCTCTATACATGCTCCCTTTGGGTAAAATCATTCATGATCATGGTATTAGCTTTCATTGTTATGCTGATGATGCATAGTTATATAGTTCTGCAAAGCCAGGTGAGAGACATCCACTTAATAAAGTTGAAAAGTGCGCAAAAGACATTAGACACTGGATGCTTACTAACTTCCTCCTTTTCAACGCCGATAAGTTCTTGTACTTGGATCTTAGGCAAGTAAAAATAAGGTTTCTGATGTAATCAGTTCGAATGGTGTTTCAGTCTCATCATGTGTAGCAGTAAAAGACGGATTGATTGTTGACTTTCATCTGCAGCATCTGAAATAGATAATATTACTCGGGACGCCTTCTTTCATCTCAGGAATGTTGCTAAAAAAAGAACGATGATGTCACTGCATGATGCGGAAAAATATTTTCATGCTTTTGTTACTTCGAGATTAGATTATTGTAATGCGTTACTGTCTAGATGTTCTAATAGGAACATAAACAAGCTCCAGTTAGTACAGAATGCAGCAGTGAGAGTTTGAATATGAAGACTACTGCAGGGGTCGGAGCTTCTCTTACAAAGTTGTAGAATAACCTACCAATTAATGTTGGGGACTCAGACACAATCTCTGTTTTAAAAGACGAGGATGAAAACTCACTTGTTTAGTGGAGCATTTAGTTAAAAGGCTATTATGTAAAGGATCAGACCTGGGGTTTCAGGCATAGAAAGTTCTGGTAAACTGATGTCGGGATGCTGTCGCTCCCCCAGGTCCATTTTACAGTAGAATGGCTGATTGCCCACAGCACAGGGTATGATCATGTATGTCTTCCTTCTGGTTCTCTCACTTTTAGTTTTACTGCCATAGCCAGTCATGCTGGAGTCCCTGCTACACTCAGAAATAATAAAATCTTCCATTTACATTACACTACTACAAGTCCCTCCCCCCTCCCTCTGCTGAGGCACAGGTGCTGCTTCTGGGATGTGCGTGATCCTGATCCTCCTGCTCTTAAAAGGTGTACTGATGCTGGCTGGAGTTCTCATGTTGGAAGCCCCTCCCTCCTGCTGATGAAGATCTAAATGGACCCAGATGTGCACTAACAGACTGTGAACATGACTTTTCACTGCTGGTGATAACTCTCTCCCCACAATTATTTACGACTTACAGATGTAGAACCAACCGGACCACATTTTTGTACTGTAATGAATTTCTCGTATACGTTTTGTATATTCATGGTTCCACCCAAATGATGATGGGTTTCTCTTTTGGACCTGGTTCCTCTCATGGCTTCTTCTTCACAACTACTGAGGCAGTTTTTCCTTGCCACCATCTCAGCTGGCTTGCTCATTAGGTATATGTTGGGGTTGCAGGAAATGTTTCAATTCTTGTATACTTTGTAAGCTCCTACAGTCACTGGTTTACTGTGTAAAGCTGCTTTGCCACAAGGTCAATTGTAAAAAGTGCAAATCAAAATAAAGCTGAATTGAATTGAGTGTAACTATTTATGCATTCATTTTCTGAACTGCTTAATCCCAATTAGAGTCGCGGGGAGCCTGGTGCCTAACTCAGCAAACTCGAGGCAAAGGCAGAGTACAACCTGAGCAGCTTGACAGGCCATCGCAGGACAGAAACACACTGATGACGTTGCAGCTACTCTTGACTAAAGTCAGCAATGGTTCTTTTACTTGAACCTCCATCACAGACAGTGAGAGACATGGCTCGCCTTTGATAACCCAGTCAGCTGCACTTTGGGGACGGTGACAACCCACTCAGAGTTCGGCTTGAACCTTCAACTTTGGGATCAGTAATCCAGCACCTTCCCATCAGGCCACCACTGCCCTTCATATAACCAACCGGACTACATTTGGAACTGTAATGAAGATTCTCGTATATGTTTTGTATCTTTATGGTTCCACCTAAATGAAGATGGATTTCCCTTTGGAGTTGGTTCCTCTCAAGGTTTCTTCCTCACGTCCACTGAGGGAAGTCTTCCCTCCACCGTCACCACAGACGATGCTCATTATGGATGTATACGGGTTGTCGGAAATGTTTAAATTCTTTTATACTTCATAAACCTGTACTTTTACTGTTTAACTGTGTAAAGCTGCTTTGTGACAATGTCACTGTAAAAAGCACAAAAACAAATAAAACTGGATTGAATGGAATTGAAAGGGCACTTAGTGCTGATGTCAGCGGCATGTTGGCACGGTATATTTTTTCCTGGCACTTTCCTCAGTTATTGTGTTGCTAATGTGGGCACAGAACAACAGAGCACAACAAAACCCATTTGCAAGTACAGTACACCAGATTGTCGCTAATATATTACAAATACATTGACTTGCCTTTTATTAGGAACACCTGCTTATCATCTGATTATTTACACAATTATTCAGGTCAGTCAATCATGGGAGTGCAGCACAATGCACACTGTAACCTCATGTGGATAAATACGAATTAGTGTATGTCATCAAAATAAGGAAAAACAAGATCAGGGATTGTTTCATCGGTGCCAGAAAGGCTGTGACTATTTTACATTTTTATGTACATAATTTTACCCCCCGGGGGGCGGAGGGCACACATCCTATCAAACAAGATCAGGTACAAAACCTGCTGATGATCCACATACATTACTCTGGGCTCAGTGGGGTTGGTGAGGCTGGGGGGTGTGTTCTACAACAATACAAGTTCCTTTTTCAAGCACCGTTCCACTTTCTGTTCATCAGCACACGTAAATGCGTATTTCCTTGAATGGTCAAATAGTTGGCATTTATTTTCAGGCTGAGAAATCACACATGGCCTCACTATGCAAGGTTGTGCTGAACTAAAGAAACACGAGAGTAAGATCCAGCAAAGTCACGCCCAGATGTTTTGTATTACTGTTCAAAGAAATTTGGGTCAAAACAATTTGTAGCTTTCTCTGTACTGATGTTCTCTAGTCATGACTTTTAGTTATAAACTGGAAACATTCAGCAGCAACTTAGACCCAAATATAGGCAAGTCTGAGCATCAAAGCAAACATTATGAAGAATATAAACAAAGAATTAAGAATAGATAAAACTAAAAACACTAAAACAAATTAAAGGCTTATTAAAGCAATACATCACAACCATGGGTGCTGCTGCGGGACTGAACTGGAGTGAAGCTTCTTGGCTGGAGGTTTGACATGTCTGGTGATAAAGACCGTGATGTACAACAGTGTGCTTGCGAGCATACCATCACTTTTTTATACATGTTATATCAACAAGAAATTAGCATCAATTATATGAATAAATTTTCTGTACATTTTTCTCTATCAGCTCTTGAAGTCAGAGTTGGATAAATAATTCAATGTTGTCACGCCAACACAAAATAACCATAGTAATGGTTTCATATAATAAACTGTGAATGGAATTTTATGCCACAAGCACACAGTGACATTTATTATTGCTGTTGTATTAAATATTAGCACTCTAGAAATGAATGTATATGAATTAATATATAAACTATTGAGTCAATAATCATTAAACTCGCCTTTGAAACAGTATGGATACTGAAGTGTTCCTTTATTAAAATATAATGAAAACTGATGGCACAGTCATGTAGTGGTTTGCACGTCTAAATCACAGTAAGAAGGTCCTGGGTTCGATTGCCAGCTCGCGCGTTTCTGTGTGGAGTTTATATGTTCTCCTCATGCTTGCGTGGGTTTCCTCCGGGTACACCGGTTTTCCTCCCACGGTCCAAACACATGCACAGTCGATTAATTGGATGTTTCAGCTCTCCCCAAGGTGTGGGTGTTTGTGCGAGTGTCACCCCTCTGATGTGACCCCTCCGACCCCTAAACATAGTTTTTAAATATTCAAGCTTTCATTAAATTTCCATTTCAGATTAAATAACGATGAATAAAGATATTTGTTCATGCGAGGGCTTTTGTGATTTTTGTGAATTTACTGGAGGGAACATTCACTCTGATGTGTTTTACCCATTTAAATTCTGACCAGATTTCATCATGCTGACATGTTTTGTGTCTTGTATCAGAATTTGTGGTGTTTGTGGTTTGTTTTCTGATAATTGCTTGTATTTTGGTTTGTTAGTTTGTCAAGGAAAGACTATGTTCAACGGAAAGGTGGATTTAAATGTACTTTATGAACGATGCGATGAAAAAATGAATGATGACTGACTTTACTCTCGCACTGATCTGAATTTACTTTCTTGAAATCATTATAAAGAATTTTGATTCCAGGGAGAACTGTGGGAGACAGGAGGTCTGAGATGTGTCTGAGACGTTAGCTACATTGACTTTTGTGCTGTTTATTTTTGCTCAGATTTACTGTTGTTCTAGAAGCGATGACATCATTCGATTCACACTACATTGAAGTATACAAAGTGTAAATGGACAGGACATTCCTCAGACTGGGATCGATGTCAGAGGAAGGCTTCTCATTTCATCTCTTTGTCTTTCCACATCAGAATACACGCAGGAAGAATCCAAGCTGTGAGATTAGAGCTCATTAGATATGTATCACTGAAGCACCAGTTTAAAGCATTGACTGCATGAAAGCATCATTATCAAAAATCATCATCATCATAAACTGGCATGATTATATTATTGTCTTTATATTCCTCGCAGAAAACGCTCTAGAATGATTGTAATGAATAACAGGAGCATCTCATCGTGCTGTATGTACCGTACTGCTTTTGTACAAATACACGTCTAGTTATTTATTTTTTGAATAGTTTTAAACTCCTGCTGTCTGTCCAAGATGTTTAATTTTTGGGCAGGAAACAGGCCTTAACAGACAGCATCCTAAAACGATGTATAATCCCAAGCACGAGTTTACAAATTATGCATCTGTGTTCATCAATCGCACTCAATTTTACAGAAATAAACTCCGTGTCGATGTTAGGAAGTCAGTTTGAATTAAATCAGTCTTCCGCCAGACGTTTATAACATAAATAAAAAAAAAAAAATTAATATCCCTCAAGCTATCCAGTGTAAATCTTTGTCTCCTGTGGATAAAGGTATGGCCTGGAAAAGACCACACCCTTCACAGTAAGGCTGATCAGTCTGAAAATGTGTTGTGATTTGCAGTGTTCCTTCACGCTGAAGACGATAAACGGGCCCATATTACATCCCTTTGCTGCTTTGTTTTTTTGTTTTTTGTAATTTTTTCTTCCCGCTCTGTGTTCCATGACTTATTATTCAAGTGTATAATGTTCCCCATTATTAACTTGTAACTGCGTCTGTTAGCAGGATGCATCTGTCTTATTTTAATGACTTTTCACTGCAGCTCTGTGTGTGTGTGTGTGTGTGTGTGTATAAACAGATATGTTTATTTTTTTTCTTGGCTGTGTTTTTATGTTATGCTTTGCGAATTTGTATCGAACTTAAATGTTTTGTTGCTTGATTATTATATTACTGTTCTGCTTCCTGATAAATTACAATTTTTGGAACCAATCAATCCTAATTAAGGTCACAGGCGCCCATCCCAGCCGACTCTGCGCGAGTATACTCTGGACAGCTCACCGGGCCATTTCAGGGTAGAAACACCGTGATGGCGATACAGCTCCTCCTGACAAAAGTCAGCAATGGTTATTTTTACATGAACCTCACACCACAGACAGTGAGAGACATGGCCAGCCTTTGATAACCCAGTTAGTGCACTGGGCGGACAGTAGTGACAACCGTTGCTAATGGGGCTTGAACCCCCAACCATCCCCCCTTTCCCCCCTGGATCAGTGATCCAGAACCTTACCCACCAGGCCATCACTGCCTAATAATTTTTGTTATATCTGACATAAAAACCTATGCCAAATCAAACATGCGAATCCGATGATTTGCTGTGGCGACCCCTGTAAGAGGGAAACATCCGAAAAGGAAAAGAAGAAGTTATAAATACTGTAAATGGAATGAAATACCAAGCCAGAAAAATCCCTGAAGCAGAAGCCGAAGCCCACTCCGTTAAAGTGTGACACTGATTTGTGAATGATACAGTGTGAAGGGATTCACAGAAGCTTAATATTTGTTTCTCATGTATACGGTTCGGTCCCAACGCATCAGTAAACTGCTGCTCCTGAAACAACCGCCTCATCCCGACAGAACCGATTTTGAAAGTTGTTGTAAGTCTCTGAATGGTCTCATGCCGGCTTACCGAGCTGGACTCCTCAGTTTACACTCCGTTCTGATCAACCCAAGTCTTTTTAAACATTATTAATAAACTTAACCCGGAGTGTTTGTCACACGGCACTCTAATGCACAAACATTTCTATGAATGAATCAAGTCTCCAAGCAATTTCACTGACTGCTGTCCCAGAGATCTCCATGCAGAGATCTGCTGTAGCTACTGAAACATGAACCTGCTGAAAACGTTTTGTGACTGAAGCTCTTACGGTCTCTGCACCAGCAATGAAGCCCTTTCACACTCACGGATTTATTCAGCTTTAGTCTGTACACATTCCAGAATAATCACTGCAAGCTTGCATTTACTCGGGATTTTATATCTGTATGTATGTGTGTGTGTGTGTGTGTGTGTGTGTGTGTGCATATAAATGTATTTTAATTCTATCCTTTATTTTTTTGTAGCTGGTTTACTCAGGCAGGAGTACCACGGATTCACAGCCCAGTGGGAAAATATCTCGAGTTGGATGGAAATGCTTAATTGAACTCAGTTTAAAGGCTCTTGGTCAGAAATGGTGTTCTGGGGAGGATTCAAAACAAACTGAAAACCAAATCGAATCAAACACATCATTACAGGAGCTTTTCGTTCAATTAAAAAAACTAACATACTGTTTGATCAGTTTTAATAGTTTGCATTTTTCAGTTCTTGTTTTACAATAACAATTTAAACAAAAATAATTTAATTCCTAACTGATATAAATAGAGGATCAGCCCTCTTCTTCCAGAAAACCACGTTCTAGCTGGTTCGGCATGTGAAAGTTATTGCGAGAAATAAAAATATTAACAAAGAACTATTCATCTGAAACTTACCTTTTGGTCAACGATGGAGCAGGCAATTTGTTTGACGTATGTGATATCCGCTGTTTGGGGCAGAAGCACGGACTCTCGCGTCAGTCCTATCTGGATAATAAAAGACACTCCAGCTGGTGAGACAGGTATGACGGACATGTTGGTACCACTGGGCCCTTGGGAAACAGAGGACTCCACGGTGGGGAAGCTGGGCGTACAGACAGCAGGTAATGATACCGTTGTGGCATGCTGTGTCTCCAAAAAGCCAGGGGGCGAAGACCCACCTGGAGGGAAGAAGACCGGAGCCACGGGTGCTGTAATGCCCACAGGGCTGCTGTTGGCCATCCTGAAATGTTAAAGGCAGTCAAACAGTGGAGCAAGACCAAGGACTGTGGAGAAGCAAGAAGTACACAAACAAGCCAGCACAGTTCACACACTCCAACTGTGAGAGTCCTGCTTGTGGAGTTCTCCTGACGGGACAGGAAATGATGTCTAGAGCATTAATTATATTTGGGAGTTTCTTCAGTTTCCTCACAAAATGGTTTTCATTTTTTAAACTTGAAAGTGAAGGGAGAGCAACACCTAAACTTCTCTGCGAAAAACAGCCTCCTCCTTTCCACCCTCAGGCTCCCCCTACCTCGTCCTGCCCTGGTCTTCTAAAGCCGCTTCCAGAGGGAGAAAGTCCAAACTTCAGCATGAGCCTCACAAAGGGGGAAAAATGGTCAAAAGTACAGCAATAATAAAAAGAAAAAAAAAAGAAATATCGCATAAGCTTGTCCGAACAAGATGGCTTCCAAATACAGGAAACCATGAAGGCAC
This sequence comes from Plotosus lineatus, assembly GCA_024760905.1. NCBI lineage: Eukaryota > Metazoa > Chordata > Actinopteri > Siluriformes > Plotosidae > Plotosus > Plotosus lineatus. Next base: position 1,153,565 of record CM045734.1, on the reverse strand, counting down.
CAGAGGACGCCTGGTTGAGCTTGCTTTGCAAGTTGAACCGTTTCGGTTTCTTGTGTTGAACTAAACAGTTCAGCCTTGAGAATTTGTGAACACTCCCTCTCTTGTCTCCACCTCTCCGCTTGCCTGAGGAGGAAGTGAAGTAACAGACAGGGTGCTGAGCCAGTAGGCCACAGCAGAAGTTCTAAAGGGGCTTTCCTTGCTCTTTGCAGCCCCATCTGCCCCTCCTTCTCAGTAACTCAGTTTTTACCCCTTCATGCAGGAAAAGGTCTGCCTTTCTTTCTTTATCCTTGGTTCCACAGATTTGATTCTTTATCTGTAATACTATCTGGAATTGCTAGTGTTCGTTTTTCCAAATCTGTTTTGGTCTCTGTTCAAAATGTGGACAGTATGGTTATCACCATTTTTAACTTTTGGTAAAATAATTGCTAATCTGGATCATGATTTGATTGTTTTGTCTTTTTTTCGCAAACAAAACAAAAAATGAAGACGATTTAGTTCAGTTTATTTTTTAAATAATGTTACTCTTCAGAGACCTATCACATGACTATGTTTGCCAGTGCCTGGAACATACTGATGCCTATTAAATTATGATTTATTTATTTAGGTGTTTTTTGCATTTTGTGCTTTTGCAATCATCACAAATAGTAAATACTGTAAAAATAATAATAATAAAAAAAAAAAAATCAGAATACATAGCACTTATTAAAAACACCGACCAGGAAAAGTTAGTCAAGATTGTTTATGTGGAACATCCTCATCAAGTCATGGACTACTCGTTGGTAATCAAACCACTCTTGCGCCCTGTGACTGGTATCACTGAGTTCAGAGGTGTTACGTTCGAGAGGGTACATGCACCCCTGTCCGGCATCTCCATGACCGATGACTGTTCCAGCTCTTTCGGCACACCGATCTGTAGCAAGATGTCAACACTAAAATCATTCAAGCGTCCAGCAGCTTATTTTAATTTCCTAAAAAAAAAATAAAAAAAGGAAGCAAAATACAAAAGCCTCCCCCGCTGCAGAGGCAGTTGTGCAGAACAGGACGAGGCTGGTGAAGCCGAAGACATTTTACATTTTTCTGTTCCCCAGACCTTTTCTCAGATAGACTCATTTCAATATAACCAACATATGATTATGTTCATGAAACCATAACTGAAAACCTTCAACTGGCAGTTGTGCCATTTTTATTGCTTTTAAAATCTATTTCTTTGACTTTGACTCAGTCTGCAGGTTTAGATTAAATAACAGTTTTTCTTACTAAAGGTGACCTTTCCTGGTTTTTATGGCAGAAATATCCTTAGTCCTAGCCAGGTGGTAAAACATGCAAGCTCCAAACCTTTCAGCAGCAGAGTCTTTAATTCTGTAGACGTTCACATGCCACAGAAGGTACCGGGTTTAAACCCTCCATCTTTTAAAAGTTTGTTTTTCTTGTTTTGTCACATTGAAAGGCAGAACTTCTTCTTCTTTTTCTTTCGGCTGTTCCCTTCAGGGGTCGCCACAGCAAATGATCTGCCTTCATCTCTCCCTATCCTCTGCATCTTCTACTCTTACTCCAACGACCTTCATGTCCGCCTTCACCACATCCATAAATCTTCTCTTTGGTCTTCCTCTGAGCCTTCTGCCTGGTAGTTCCAGCCTCAGCATTGAAAGGCAGAACACAATATTAATAATGCTATCATGGCTTCACTCTAACATCACAAAAATAGTTTTAACAGGGATGTGTAAACTTTTACAGAAATACTAAATAAATATATAATATTCACCACAAATTCTGTTTACAGTATAAGTGGGAAGCTGCTCACCTAGACTGGGGATGTTGTTGGCAGGTGGAAGGAATACTTTGAGGACTTCCTCAATCGCACCAACGTGGCTTCTTGGGAGGAGGAAGACCCCGGGGGGGTTTGGGTGGAGATTCGCTCATTGCTGTGGCTGAGGTCACCGAGGTAGTCAGAAAGCTCCTCAGTGGTCTGAACATCTCAGGGCTCTGGAGAGGAGGATCCGACCGATGGCTGAACCTCGGATGCAGAAGTAACTATGGGCCATTCAGTCTCTGTATCACCGGAGACAGAGTTTGGTCCACATTGGGAGCAACAGGTCGAATTCGTTTCTGGTGAGAGTTGGAGTCCACCCAGGCTGTCCTTTGTAACCGATTCTGTTCGTAATTTTTATGGACAGAATTTCTGCGCGCAGCCGAGGCGTTGAGGGGTTCTAGTTTGTTGGTCATCGGATCTGATCTCTGCTTTTGCGAATGATGTTGTCCTTTTGTCTTCATCAATCCGGGACCTCCAGCTCTCATCAGAGCGATTTGCAGCCAAGTGTGAAGTGGTCAGGATGAAAATCAGCACCTCCATGACTGAGGCCATGGTTCTCAGGCAGAAAGGGGTGGAATGCACCCTCCAGGTCAGGAATGAGGTCCTGCCCCAAGTGGCAGAGTTCCAGTATCTCTGGGTCTTGTTCACGAGTGAGGGAAGGATCAAGGCGGAGATGGACAGGCAGAATGCTGCAGCCTCTGCTATAAAGCGTAGCTTGTAGCGGTCCATCTTGGTGCAGAGGGAACTGAGCCGCAAGGCAAATCTCTCAATTTACCAGTCGATCTACGTTCCAACCATCACCTATGGTCACAAGCCTTGGGTAGTGACCAAAAGAACAACATTGCGGATACAAGTGGCTAAAATGAGCTTCCTTCACCAGGTAACAGGGCTCTCCCTTAGAGATCGAGTGAGAAGCCCAGCCATCCGGGAGAAGCTCGGAGTAGAACTGTTGCCTCTCTGCATTGAGAGGAGCCAGTTCCGGTGGCTCGGGCATCTGGTTAGAATGCCTCCCGAGTGCCTCCCTGGTGTGGGGTTTTGGGCATGTCCAACCTGGAAGAGACCCTGGGGTCGACTCAGAGTACACCAGAGGAACATAGTCTCTCGGCTGTTCTGAGGTCACTGAAGGAAGCGTCTGGACCTCCCTGTTTAGGCTGCCGCTGCTCCTGTGACCCGACCCTGTATTAAGCCGAAGATGATGATGAAGATGAGGATGGTGTGTAAACTTATGCATCTACTGAACTTTCAGTCCATGAATTTAATAATAAAACTGATTTTTAATCTGAATCAGTTCATAGAACTTTAGTGAACAGAACTAGTTCAGAATTAAAGGGTAAGGCTCATCAAGTGAATCTGAATGTAAATGTTTTACATTGATGGACGTTGTTAATTAGGTGTGGTCATGTGATCAACTGTATCATGTTTATAACATTTATTTTCAACAGAAATAAAAAGCACACGATAAAACACAAATGTATTGCACTCCATGTACAAAACCATCTTTATTTTTATTGAGGTTCATAATAATAAAAAAAAAAAAACATAAGCATTGCAAACTGAAACAAAAGGAAATATGCAATAGTTTCATTTGACAGAACTTGTAATGCAGTTTAAAAATATGTATAACAAAATAAAAATAAATAAAATGCAGGCCTTGATCCCTGGTGTTAAAGAATAATGCTTCAATACAGCATAATGTAATGTACAAAATATTACAGAGACAGACTCAGTCCAGACAGCAAGTCCCTTTGATCTCGACTGACTCACCTTTAAATCACAATAGGTTTAATCTTTCGTTCCATCGCACCTCGGGTTCGACGCTGAATAAAAACTACTTATTCACCCACGGCACGACTCTCCTATCATCAATTGTTTGGAAGATGATGATTCGTGTCAAGAAAAGTAAATAAAGATATATATTCAGATTAATAAATCCTAATAAACCTACTGAGTTACAGTAAAATCACTGACTGAGATGTGCAGGAAAACTCTAGATGCATCTGTAGTCTATCATATCAAGCACGCTGATCATTCCTTTAAAATCACTTCCTTTAATGTGGCCTAAAGGTATTTATTAATTAGTGTTTTGTGATAAGTTACCCCTTAAAAGTTAATTGATAAACCTGATTAATCTAACATGGTTATTAAATTAAGTCATAAAGTCACTAAAGGGTTAATCATCATCATCATCATCATCCTTCTGCGTAAACATGCTAATGGAGGCTAATAAACATTGGCAGTGTCTGAATTCATGGACAGAAAGAAATCTGAATAAATGCAGTGGAAAATCATCCAAAACATGACCTTTGACCTCTGCACCCCACAAAAATTCAAAAGTCTAAAGCTACTTAAATGGATGATGCTGAATGTTCAGTCCTTTTCCTCGGCAGGTTTTCTGTGTTGCTGTGTATGAAGAGAACATATGAAACTTCTCCAGGTTTCCCTGGGAGCTTTGGTGACCTTTTGTTTGTTTGTTTGTTTTGGTTTTTTCTTTTATTTAAAAGGAGGCAGATAATCACACTGACGTGTCCAAATGTGTCACTTTGTGTTCTTTTTGAGAGTTCAGGAAAACACATGAAATGCTGCTACACAGAACCAAAGTTCTTATTAACAGTCCTGGATTATAATGGACTTCTCTTCATAAAAGTGTTTAATTTTCTGCATGAAAGTTTTAGAACTGGCTCCGAAATTAATGTCTCCCTGATCTGCTCATGGCTGATACAACCTTTAAAACAACCAGATATAAAAACCACATAAATCATCAAACATTACATCGCATGTCTTGGGCCGACAGTGGGCAGCGAGGGCAACTGAAGCAGTGCGAAAACACCACAGTGTATAAAGTGATGTGATGTAGTGCTGAGAGTCAGCGGTGCAGCAGGTCGGTTTCAACAAACTCGCTAACTGCTGCACGACCTCATGTTTTATTCACCAACACAGATTTGTACTTGTGTGGGAAGAATGGTAGCTGGTAATTCTGGACCTGGTTGGTAAAATAATAAGGCTGAACAGACAGAAAAACCGAATTTTAAATAATTCACCTTCTTATGCTTCTGTGATACTGAACAATTTAGCACCAAAGTTTGTAGACAGTGAACAGCACAGTCCAAGAAATGCATCCGACAGTAAATTAAAATGATCCTGGACTCAGCAAACCTTCTCTAATTACAAAAAAAAACAAATCTCTATCAGGCAGATTATTATAGAATATTTTGTGATTATGGATATGAAAGTATGGTGGTGAATGTAAAACACATATATCATGTTGTACATTAAATACATTACACGGGCTGAAAAAGAAGGAGATATCAGAATGAAAATCTGAGTTCTGTACAGAATCCAAAACACACAGGGACAGTGTGGGACCATGGATACACAGTCCGGGATGTATTATCCAGATAAGACGTGTGCAGACATGAAACGTGTGTGTGTGTGTGTGTGTGTGTCTGTGTGTGTGTGTCTGTGTGTGTGTGTCTGTGTGTGTGTGATGTTAATGCAATCTGGTTTCTTTCCCGAGAGTAAAAAGGAAGAAAGCAGATTCACCAGCCAACAGAAGTGATAGAACATGCCACTCACTCCTGTAAACAATAAAACTCCTGCATAATCATCTCGAAATCACCACTGCAGTGGTTCATCTACGGCTTTTATCTCATTTAGGATTTTAACAGCTCTTCGTCATGGCATATAAATTAGTTGTGTATAGAATCTATACATTGGACCAGAACGTTTATGTAACCCCCGCCTCACTCGGGCGGGGAGACGAACGGATGTAATAAATCCACACGCTCGCTGACAGCACACACAAATTCCGCAGAAAAGACAAGAGCAGCATCAGAGTTTGGTATTATCAAAACTTACATTCTGACTTTTAACTGTCAATTGTTTTGGACTGGTTTCCTTCATTCATTCATTTTCTGAATCGCTTAATCCTAATTAGGGTCTCAGGGAGGCTGGTGCCCATCTTAGCTAACTCTGGGCGAGGCCATTGCAGCATTTCCATCATTCTTAAGTTTTATTCATTGGTTTATTTGAGGTTAATTGTGGAATTGTTTACTATGTCTATTAGGCATTTGGGGGCGTAGCACAGAAAGTAAGTGTTAAAAGTATGTGAGAGTGAGTGTGTTAAAAAAAAAAAAAAGTGTGTGTGTGTGTGTGTGTGAGAATGAATGTGTCTGTGAGCGTTCGAGTGTGTGGGTGTTTGAGTGAGACTGTGTTCGTGTGTGTGTGTTTGAATGAGGGTGACATTGATGGTGCGAGAGTGTGTGAATGTTTTTAATGAGGATGAGACTGTGGGTGCAAAAGTGTACTAGTCCTTCTCAAAAAATTAGCATATTGTGATAAAGTTCATTATTTTCTGTAATGTACTGATAAAAATTAAACTTTCATATATTTTAGATTCATTGCACACCAACTGAAATATTTCAGGTCTTTTATTGTTTTAATACTGATGATTTTGGCAGACAGCGCATGAAAACCCAAAATTCCTATCTCAAAAATTTAGCATATTTCATCCTACCAATAAAAAAAGTGTTTTTAATCCAAAAAAGTCAACCTTCAAATAATTATATTCAGTTATGCACTCAATACTTGGTCGGGAATCCTTTTGCAGAAATGGCTGCTTCAATGCGGCGTGGCATGGAGGCAATCAGCCTGTGGCACTGCTGAGGTGTTATGGAGCCCCTGAATGCTTCAATAGCGGCCTTAAGCTCATCCACAGTGTTGGGTCTGGTGTCTCTCAACTTTCTCTTCACAATATCCCACAGATTCTCTATGGGCTTCAGGTCAGGAGAGTTGGCAGGCCAACTGAGCACTGTAATGCCATGGTCAGCAAATCATTTACCAGTGGTTTTGGCACTGTGAGCAGGTGCCAGGTCGTGCTGGAAAATGAAATCTTCATCTCCATAAAGCTTTTCAGCAGATGGAAGCATGAAGTGCTCCAAAATCTCCTGATAGCGAGCTGCATTGACCCCGCCCTTGATAAAACACAGTGGACCAACACCAGCAGCTGACATGGCACCCCAGACCATCACTGACTGTGGGTACTTGACACTGGACTTCAGGCATTTTGGCATTTCCTTCTCCCCAGTCTTCCTCCAGACTCTGGCACCTTGTTTTCCGAATGACATGCAAAATTTGCTTTCATCCGAAAAAAAATACTTTGGACCACTGAGCAACAGTCCAGTGCTGCTTCTCTGTAGCCCAGGTCAGCCGCTGTTTCTGGTTCAAAAGTGGCTTGACCTGGGGAATGCGGCACCTGTAGCCCAGTCCACTGCTTCCACAGGTCCCCCAAGGTCTGGAATTGGCCCTTCTTTCACTTTTTCCTTCCCACAGACGTCCCACTGAGGTGGCTTGATACAGCACTCTGGGAACAGCCTATTCGCTCAGAGATTTCTTTCTGTGTCTTACCCTCTTGCTTGAGGGTGTCATTGATGTCCTTCTGGACAGCAGTCAGGTCGGCAGTCTTACCCATGATTGCAGTTTTGAGTAATGAACCAGGCTGGGAGTTTTTAAAAGCCTCAGGAATCTTTTGTAGGTGTTTAGAGTTAATTGGTTGATTCAGATGATTAGGTTAATAGCTCGTTTAGACTACCTGAACATGATATGCTAATTTTTTGAGATAGGAATTTTGGGTTTTCATGAGCTGTATGCCAAAATCATCAGAATTAAAACAATAAAAGACCTGAAATATTTCAGTTGGTGTGCAATGAATCTAAAATATATGAAAGTTTAATGTTTATCAGTACATTACAGAAAATAATGAACTTTATCACAATATGCTAATTTTTTGAGAAGGACTAGTATATGTATGTGTGTGTGTGTGTGTGTGTGTGTGTGTAAGTATTTGGTGTATCACGATGAAAGGAGAGCCAGAGAACCGAATTCGAGCTCTCAAGCTTCGTTCAGCCTGCAGTTTCCATATTGGAGTGTTAATGTAGCTACACTGACAGGAAGAACATTTTGAGGGTGTGATTAGTGTGCTGGGGTGTGATTAGTGTGCTGGGGTGTGATTAGTGTGCTGGGGTGTGATTATTTTCCAGAAAGCCTGGATGTATTTATCAACTTCCATGTTAAATGTTTTGGTTGGGGGGAAAACCCTATTTACACTAACCAATGACAGGTGAGAGTTGGCAGTAACGTTATGATCATATAAAGATCTTTGCGAGGGAATCTGCTCCTGCACTGGCGATGAGGGGCTGTGACGGGTGGAACGCCACGTCATGGATAGCTTCATCGTGCTTCTTCCGATGGGCTGTGATCTCCTGCACGCACGTGCGATTATCCAACATCCACAAGCGAACTGAGCAGTCGTGACCTGAGGTAAAGACGGAGAGTGTTTCTGTTACAGATGAAAATGGGTTTATATCACAGAGAAATTTACATGATGGAAAGGTATCAGAAGCTTATTCTTTTTAGTTATTCAAAATAATAACTACCGGCAGCACTTTTTAAGTTATCCAACCAGCCATAAGAGGGCACTGTTGAGCCCCAGAGTCACAGCTGGGTTGAATATTTGGCCGGACACTGATATGCAGCACTCCTGAAGTGTGTATTTACGTATAGCTTGTACCACAAAAATGCAAAGAAGTAGTAAAAAGGAAAACAACAACAACATGTTTGTGCAAGCAGTACTGCCATCACAGCACAGTCACAAACGCCACTAAGATGTGGCACTCAAACAAAATCATCTAAAAGCAACAACAATTAATTATTAAATGCACGTGTAGATAACTTTACATTTTGTGATATGGATGGGTTATTTCGCACTTTTTTCCCCTGTGGCATGACACAGTAGCTGCTCATATTGTGATGCTAACATTATTTACACAGTAACAATCTGTTTGTTTTTGGATTATCATGATGACAAAGTTTGTCAATCATATGATGATTACTTAAAGTATTAAACTTAAGTATTACTTAAAATACTTCCTGTTGTCAGGCACTATGACAATGAAATATTAATGTCTTGTACTTTTTCTTCTGCCTCATCAGGGAACCTACAGTCTTCTTCTTTTCCTTTCTGCTTTTTCCCTTTCTTGGGAGTCGCCACAGCGAATCATCTGATTCGCACATTTGATTTGGCATGCATTTTTACGTCGGATGCCCTTCTTGTCACAACCCTTTAGCAAGGGACAGAAACACGCTGACGGCTTTGCAGTTCCTCTTTATGAAAGTCAGCAATGCTTCTTTTACATCAACCTCTCTCCATAGACAGTGAGAGACATGGCCCACCTTTGATAACCCAGTTAGCCACACTGGGGGGACAGTGACAACCCTGTGGGGACTCGAACCCCTAACCTTAGGATCAGCGATCCTGCACCTTAACCATTAGACCATCACTGTGAACACTGTGATCAGTGAACCTACAGTATCCAAACTAAAATTTTGCTACTGTCTTCCTACTCCAGGGCGTTGCATGGCATCCCAGTTTAAGAGTGTACCATTTATTCATTCATTTTCTGAGCCGCTTAATCCTAATTACGGTCGCGGGGCGGCTGGTGCCCATCTCAGCCAATGCTTGGCGAGGTCAGACTACACCCTGGACAGCTCGCCAGGCCATCGCAGGGTACGAGTGTAACGTTCCTTTCGCAATTTAACATCATGGACATTTTCCCATCATACCATCGTCCCAAAGTAGATATGGATCTGATGAACCCTTGAGGAGGAATATTTACAGATCAGGTAATCAGGCCAACTTGCGCTTTCAACTCGGTGGCGTTTAGGAAAATGGGTCACTACAGGAAGCCCCCGTCCATTTGTTGGTCACCGTTCGAAGCCCAGCATACTCACGGATTTTTTTGTGCGCAGTGCTTCTCGATTATTTTCTGTGATGCCCCCTCTAGGAAGAAAAAAAAAACATTACACCCCCCCCCCCCCCCCAGCACGACTATAAATAGTATTACAGTAGGCCCTTGACTATTCGCGGTTTTGCACCCACGGTTTGAGTATTCGCTGACTGCCGAGCAGCCGGCACGTGATTCAAATTCAGCCAATGGCTGCCTTCCTTTCTCCTGATTGGTTGAGCTGATGTCCCGCCCATTTTCCCTCATTCACACACAAGTTGTCAATGAGCCTCTTTATTGTATGTTTTAATTACCAGTTAAGCTCCATGATACCACTGAAACGTTGTACGTCTACGCTGGCTAAGCGATAGAAAACGCTGGATGTCTCTTCTGAAGAAATAAGACTTTCTCCTGAGAAACGATGGTTTTCTCTGAACTGTTGTATTAAAATCTTTTTCAATTATTATTCCAGTACAGTACCTAAGTTCATGTTTATGCGTGAGATTTTATGTTCTGTAGCATGCTTAACAAACGATACCAAAAGGAAAAACGTTATTACAGTACTCTTCATGTCCTTTTACATTGAAGTTGGAGTGACGTCTCCAAGATGGCGCTGCCCAGAGGGTGACGTCGCGGAGTTGTCGGACTCAAATTGTTTCTTTGTTCGTTTTATTTGTTCATGTTTTGCACTATGCTCATCTACAACCGGTCGACTCTACTACAGCAACAAGATCGGAGTATCTTCGGGCGTGTATAACTAAGCAGAGCTAACATGCTATTAGCGGGCGAACATGCCATTAGCAGAGCTAACATGCTATTAGCAGAGTTAGCATGCTATTAGCCGAGCTAGCATGCTATTAGCAGAGTTAACATGCTATTGTTCGTTTTAATTTGTTTTGTTTGTTGTGTTGTTTCCTCATCTTATTGGGTGTACTCTCCTCGAGCCATGTTTCATAGAAACACAGTCCTGTAGACCCCTCTGCGCTGCAATCTGAGCATGAAGCTCGTCCATCTTGTTTCGCAGGGACTGAACATTTTAAAGCAGTATGGCCGGAAGTGCTAACCAAACGCCAGAGAATCTGAGAACTCCGCCTGGGCTTATTGTTAGCATTGGGCTCCCATACCACAGCATAGCAGCGCAGCTCACGATAGGCGTGCTTAGTTGCCCGAAGCTGAAGCTACTCATAGCTGTAGTAGGGTCGACCGATCATAGACGAGCATAGTGCAAAATATGAACAAACAAATAAAACAAATTAAAACGAACAAAAACAATTTGTCTCTGAGAACTCCGCGACGTTGCACTCTAGGCAGCACCATCTTGGACACGTCACTCCAAGACGTCACTCCAAGGTCAATGTAAAAGGACATGAAGCGTAATAAAGTTTATCCTTCTGGTATCATTTGTTAAACATGCTACAGAACATAAAATCTCACGCACAAACATTCTCAGAATTAACTTAGGTACTGTACTTAGGTACTATACCCCGCGAATGTCAAGGGCCTACTGTATTTGTCTATAAAAATTGTTCTGAATACATCTTTGCATAATATTGTACCTTTATTAACATTAAAAATAAAATAAAAAAACCATTAAATAATTAAAAAAAACACTTAATTCTAGTACAGTATGGCAAAAAAAAGCATGTTCCCCAGAGTCATACTTGGTCCCCCTGGCATCACACCACGACCCACTATTTGAGAAGCACTGAATTAGCAGCATCCCTGGCAAATTATACATACGCAGCATTACAACATTACTGGCACGTGATTCAAATTTAGCCAATGGCTGAGAGCTTTTGTTTCTCCCTCCTGCTGATTGGTTACCGATGATGTGTACACCTTTTTTTTTCATTTATGCACAAGTTATCAATGTGATTGGCTGAATTGTGAATTCATTTTTTTCGTGGGTTTTTAATTATTATTGAAGCGCTATGACACCACTCAAACACCCTGCATCTTCTCTAGCTTCTGGTACGGAGCCTAAGCGCTTTATTTATTCATAAATATTATCACAGCACAAAATTAAAAAGTTTTTAATTAATTATTATTACATTTTACTGCATCATTACTGTATTAATGAGTAAGACTGGCTTTAGAATGTGTTTAACAAGCATATTTTAGGGAATGTAATATCATACATAGGGTTTTAAAACCGTGTCAATAATTTGCTGATTTCCATGATCTGCGGGTGGGGGAGGAACATGACCTCCACGAATAACGGGGGCTTTCTGTATTTGCATGTACATGGGATTTTGCATCATCGGGGAATTCTGCTTCACTTCCTGTTTGTGTGGTACGACATGTTGGTTGAGCGAATCCACATACCAGCACTGTCTGTGAAGTCAGTAACTGCAACATCAGAGCAGAAGCATGAAGTGTGTCGTGTTTAATACTCACTCCCGGAGACGAGGTAACTGCCTTTAGGGTCCGTAGTCAAGCAGGTGACCGCGTCAAGGTGAGCCACCATGGAGTGAATGACCTTCCCTGCAGGTAAATCAGTCCGTGGGCACAAAGGAAGAAGAAGGGAAGAATTGGAGGGAGAGAAAATGTAAAAAAAAGAAAAAAAAAACTTTACAGTTTAATATTTGGTTCTTTGTGTTTTGATTGTTTGTTTGTTTTGATGTGTAATATATTTTGAAGGGTTATTTTTTTAAAAACTTCCATTAAAAGATTTACTTTGGCTATAGATTTATTCAGCTTTATAGATTCATATGATTGCAAGTATATTCGTACATTCAACAAGAACATATTGTTTTTATACTGTCATGCTTCACACAATATAACGAACAGCAAAGACACTCGTTTACATAAACACAAACATACCCGTTCTGTTGTCCATGAAGCAGATGGTACGGTTCTCATGTGCAGTAATCGAGATCGGTTGGGAAGGATGACTGACCACGCTGTTAATCAGCTGAGATCCTGCACAGTTCAGATTATATCGACATGAAGACGAAAATGATATAAAGTTAATAATGCAGCCATATAATCCTGCAACGTCTAATTATTAAAAACACAGGATCACATGATACACTAAAAATACAGTGCACTGTAAAGATGTCCAACAGAACAAACAACACACTGCACATTTCACCATGAATCCGTGCCAGGAGCTGAGCGGAATCGTCAAACTCAAACTTCTAGAAGTTCATTTTCTGTAACCGCTTCATCCTAATTAGGGTCGCAGGGAAGCTGGTGCCCATCCCAGCCAACTCAGGGCGAGGGCAGAGTACACCCTGGACAGCTCGCCAGGCCATCGCAGGGCGGAAACAAGCTGACGGCTTTGCAGCCTACTCTTGTCGAAAGTCAGCAATGGTTCTTTTACATGCCTCTCACCATAGACAGCGAGAGACATGGCCGGCCTTTGATAACCCAGTTAGCTGCACTGGGGGGACAGTGACAACCTTGTGGAGAGTGGGACTCGAACCCCCAACCTTTGGATCAGCGATCTGGCGCCTTATACCACTAGACCACCACTGCCCCTTACTTCTAGAACTTCTAGAAGTTCCGGATATAAAATGAGCTGAACGGTTTTTGACAGATTTTATTTGATGCTCTTTGGAGAAAAAAAAAAGAAAGAAAATCACCGAGAAGCCTTTTTGAAACTCATCATTTTGCAGGTGGAATGTCTTGAGTTCGAGTTGCATTGTGTTTCAAACAAGAGATTGACCTTATAAGAAGCCAGATGTTGACTTAAGTCCCTAAATCAGAACAAAGGAAGAACCTGAGATGTCATGAAGAACCATTTCATGGAGTCAGACTCAGAAGGGCCATTGGAGGGTGAGATGTTAAATGATTTCAAGAAACAGGTATAGAAGAGTGAAGAAATGAATAGCACATTGCAAACATGTTAAAATTAACACACAACACATGCTTTTTTTCCAAAACGTCTTTTTTCATTTAGAATGTGTTCTTTCTGAACACCGATCGAGTAAACAGAGGTTCATGTTACTCACCATTCTTTATCTGGGAATCAAGGACCATGATGCTCTGCTCTGTGTTGAGGTCATAGATCACAGTCTTCCCAGAATCGAAGGACACAACAGCCTGGGACAGGTCTACGTTCCCAAAGGCAATAGAGGTGGGAGTTCCATGTTCTGTGGTTTAAGAATAATGTAGTCAGAAACTACAACGTATGAATTCCTGGCATGAGAATGAATTTATGTAAAAATGCATCTGTGGTAAAAGAGATGTATTCATTTATTTATATTACTGATAGGAAAATACTACCCAGTCAAAATTTAAAAATAAATAAAAATAAATATAAAAATATAAAAAATAAGTAATAGAAAAGCTTGTACATTCTAATATTTTGATGGAGAGCATTTATCCTTGATTACCCAGCATGATTACGGCCTTATGTACAATCAGTACGAAGAGATGTAAGTAGTAAGTAGTAGTACCCAGCATGGTGTCCTTGCTCCGGTTGGCCGGTCGAGGCTCAGCAACATTAATGTGGTTAATAAAATGAAGCGGATGATGATCTGAATGTACTGATTCAGCAGGTGATTACATCAATGCACTTTTTCTTCCCTGACGGCTCGGAGACTCGAATAATGAAAGAGTGGTTCAGGGAGCACGGGGAATCATTTTCATATCGAGTCGTGTTCAAAATAATATCAGCGTATTGAAAAAAGTAAATAAAGCTCAAAATCCTTATAATCGCTTTTATTTCCAGATACACATACACATTGAGAACACGACACATTCTACTCCAAATCAAAACACGAAGGGAAATTGTAACAGGACTCACAGCTCACTTTAGACCTTCTTTGATCTTTCTGGAGCTGATTGTTTGGATCTTCATCCATTCGAATGGTAGTTTTTTCTTCCACGTCTTTCAGGCTTTATTGCCATTTTAAATAATTTGGGATCATTTTATCTGAGCAGCCGAACATTCTCTGCTCTTCTTTATATGTTTTCCTGTCCAATCCACTTTTTAATCAAGGTTCCTCTGAACAATGTCTGGAACAACCCGTTTTTCTCAGAATTTCAGAGAGATATTTCCCGCCTTCCTTCCTTAAATAAGGACAATGATTGGCTCCTGTTTATCAAAGAATGAATGAACAAATTGAACTCCACACTGACATTATTTTCACGCCCTTTTCGATTAGTGATTAAATTCCATAGAATCAGCAGCATGCGGGTCAGGACTGTTGGTTCTGTTGGATTCTATTCCTCTACTAAACCTGATAGTACATTATTTACCCTGTAGAGACATGATTTCTACCAAAAACACAGATCGATCAGGATAGTGATGTCTGGCTGACATTATTTTGAACACAGCTGTACGTATTGGCACCCCAGAGTCCTGACCTTAACCCTATTGAACGTTTTTCGGAATGTACTGGAGAAGACTTTATGGCGTGGTTCAATTTTCTCATTGTGACTTAATGGTGCCTTTGAAAAATGAACTCAACACTGGAAGAAATAAATACTGTGATGTTGCTCAAGTTTGTTAAAAAAAAAGCTTGGAGTTCAAACATAGTATTCAAGGCTTAACGCAAAATAAATACCCTGCAGTTTATTAATACAAGAAAATAAATAGCTGTGAGACAGTAATATACGTACGGAATTTTAACAATTTTACATTACCATCGGTCTTTTATTCAAACTTACATATATATTATGAAAATGATTGATGGATAACAAACCCACCTTTTTCTTTATTAAGAACAGTTAAACAGGGTGTGGACTGCTGAGCATCCCAGATACGCACAGTCCCGTCTGCTGAGCAAGACGCCAGGCGTTTTAGGTCGGATGAGTATGCCAGATCCCAGACAGAATCCTGATGTCCTAATAACACGGCACTCTCAACACCTTGGTCTGTATGAAAGAAATACAAAAAAAAAGGTAAAAATCAAATCCAACTGTTGGCCAAACACTAATAAAACACACATACAGTAAAGTGAAAAAAAAAAAAAATCAGGGCACCTCATGAAATAGTCAGCTCTTTATTACGAATAATAATATCCAATCTTGTTTTTATTGATTTATGGAAAAGAAAGTGATTTATTTGTACCTGTAATTAAACAACATAAATTAGTATAAATGTACTCATCAAACAAAGGATAAGAACAAAGCATATTTCCATGGGGGGAAAATAGGACACCAACCCCCTAATAACTAGTGCTATCCCCTTTTAGTGAAATAACTTCAGTGAGACGATTCTTCTATCATCTATCAGTCTCTCACATCGAACTGAGGAAAGGTTGCCCCAGTCCTCAATGAAGAATCCTTTCAGCTGTGAGATGTTTCAGAGGTTTCTTGCATGCACAGCCCGTTTCAAGTCACCCCACAGCATCCCAATGGGATTAAGATCTGGACTTAGACCAGGCCATTCTAGGACTCTCCACTTCTTAGTTTCCAGTTTATGTTTTGGGTCATTGTCATGTTGCAGTGTCCGGTTCAGGTTCGGCTTAAATTTTTTACAGATGGTTCCACATGTTGAAGCCCCATCTGATCCACAGTAGAATTCATGGTGGAGCGTCCTCAAACCATAACACTTCCACCTCGTCGCTTCTCAGTTGGTATGAGGTTCTTTCCCTGGAATGCTGTATTTTGTTTCCAATTAACATATTTTCGGTTCTGTTATCAAAATAATTAAACTTTTGACTCATCTGAACATTATCCCAGAAGACCTGGTCTTTGTCTACGTTCTCTCTGGCGAACTTCAGTATCATCTTAATATTCTTTTAAGAGAGCAAAGGTTTGTACTCCTCCCATGAAGGTCAAACTTGTGTGGTCTCTTTCTGATAGTAAAGTCAGGTGTTTTCACATTAACAGGAGTGAGAGCCTGCTGTAGCTCGCGTGATGATATTTTATGACTTCTTTTAGCATCTTGCGGTCTGCTCTGGGGGTGAACTTGCTTGCACGGCCAAAGCCGAGCTTGGGGACAGCGTCCACTTATAAACAGTTTTCCGAATGGTGGAATGACTGATGTAAAATTCTTTTCATATCCTTTTAGACAGTGCTGTAGTGGTAAACTAAATAAATGGGTATACTATGAGGCTGCTTCGGCGGCCGAACGAGAATCCACACTGTCCAATCACGGCATGGGTCTTATTATACTGGGCTCTCAACACACTGAATGATCGTAGATAGAGTACGGAAACACAAGTGTGACGTGACAAGTGACAAAGCTGCAGGTCGTGCTGAAAAATGAAATCTTCATCTCCATAAAGCTTTTCAGCAGATGGAAGCATGAAGTGCTCCAAAATCTCCTGATAGCTAGCTGCATTGACCCTGCCCTTGATAGAACACAGTGGACCAACACCAGCAGCTGACATGGCACCCCAGACCATCACTGACTGTGGGTACTTGACACTGGACTTCAGGCATTTTGGCATTTCCTTCTCCCCAGTCTTCCTCCAGACTCTGGCACCTTGATTTCCGAATGACATGCAAAATTTGCTTTCATCCGAAAAAAGTACTTTGGACCACTGAGCAACAGTCCAGTGCTGCTTCTCTGTAGCCCAGGTCAGGCGCTTCTGCCGCTGTTTCTGGTTCAAAAGTGGCTTGACCTGGGGAATGCGGCACCTGTAGCCCAGTCCACTGCTTCCACAGGTCCCCCAAGGTCTGGAATCGGCCCTTCTCCACAATCTTCCTCAGGGTCCGGTCACCTCTTCTGGTTGTGCAGCGTTTTCTGCCACTTTTTCCTTCCCACAGACGTCCCACTGAGGTGCCTTGTTACAGCACTCTGGGAACAGCCTATTCTTTCAGAGATTTCTTTCTGTGTCTTACCCTCTTGCTTGAGGGTGTCAATGTTGGCCTTCTGGACAGCAGTCAGGTTGACAGTCTTACCCATGATTGCGGTTTTGAGTACTGAACCAGGCTGGGAGTTTTTAAAAGCCTCAGGAATCTTTTGTAGGTGTTTAGAGTTAATTGGTTGATTCAGATGATTAGGTTAATAGCTCGTTTAGAGTACCTTTTCATGATATGCTAATTTTTTGAGATAGGAATTTTGGGTTTTCATGAGCTGTATGCCAAAATCATCAGTATTAAAACAATAAAAGACCTGAAATATTTCAGTTGGTGTGCAAAGAATCTAAAATATATGAAAGTTTATTTTTTATCAGTACATTACAGAAAATAATGAACTTTATCACAATATGTTAATTTTTTGAAAAGGACCAGTGTATCGTCGGCCCCCAATTTACGAAATTAATCTGTTCCAGAGCCCGTTTTGTATAGCGGGGATTTCTTTAGTAGGGGTCGCATCTTACATGTTAAACGCCTAATTTGTTCCAAGTCCCCAGTCCTTGGACTGGATAAACCCCATAAACCCTTTAAAAATGATAAAAGTACACCAATTTTGTATGAAATATGTGCTAAAAGTAAAAGAAAATTATTCATTAAACAATTAAACCATTTTATTAACATATGTATTAATTAAACCATTATTAAACATTTTTATTAACACTCACAGACACACCTCTCTCATTCCGTGGGCCACGCCCACAAGACGTGAATTCAAAGTGCATTCACTGCTTGACAAACTCATCTTTAATTTAAATCCTTGAGGGATCGGGATGCCAGATGAGCTCAAATGCACCCACATTTGTTAAACATTTACTGAAGTAAAACAACTTAAAAAACTAAACTAAAAACTAAAGCGTTATTCCTTCTCTCTCTCTCTCTCTCTCTCTCTCTCTCGCTCACATGCGCGTGCTGCAGGCCACACCCACAAGATGTGAATTCAAAGCGCATTCCCTGCTTGACAAACTCAACTTTAATTTGATTCCTTGAGGGATCGGAATTCCAGATGAGCTCAAATGCGCCCACATTTATTAAACATTTACTGTATTAAAACAACTTAAAAAAATTAAACTAAAAACTAAAGCGTGAAGCTTCCTTCTGTCTCTATCTGGGAGGCCAGCGGGGCGGGACGTTGAGAGACAGCCGCGTTTGAATTTCTTTTCGCAAGAGGGGGTTGTTTCGTATTTAGGGGACGGAAACTCAAGAAAATGTTTTTCGTAATCCAGGGATTTCATACAAAGGGGTCTTCGTAAATTGGGGGCCGACTGCATATATTTTGCTAAACTCTATTCTGGTAAAGATTATTTGCAATGCTCTTCACATCCAGTAAACAAAACAAGGCTAAATCCAAGTGAAGCGCAAATCATGACTTCAACCATACCAGATCATCGATCTGATATGAAGTCATCGACCTCGAAGGACGAACAACACACACAACACTATCCCAGCACCATTGTTGTGGTCACATGAAGACATCATACACTCAAAGAGATAAAATGTCCTGAAATCTCTGATCGCACAGAAAGAGGAAAAAAAAACAAGAGCTTTTATCAAGTTCCAGAAATTATTAAAACCCAGGACTCGCATGCAGAAAAACTGTCCAGAAAAAGGTGAGCTAAATGGTTCAGAAATATATCGAGAGCAGATTTGGTTTAAACCCGCCCGAGAGCCGCATTTGCAGAGACCATTTTAAGATTATTGTCCATGTAAAGCTCCTTTTGTTTGTGGTTTTATTTTTAGTTCTAAAAAAGACACTCATTATACATAATTATAGTGCAAGCAAATAAGAGACTGAGGGGGAAGTCACTTGGGTTAGCTTTTACGATTGGACAGCAGTAACGAGTCGAGGCCATGCTGGGTGAAGTCCTAACTCTTAGCATCTGCCTGCTTTGTTGCAGTACCACACGTGTAAACATTAAAAATATATACACATACATTTCATACACACACACACACACACACACACACACACACACACACACACACACACACACACACACACACACATACATACAGGGGAGCCTCGGTACTCGAATTTAATCTGTTTCAGATAGCTGTTTGGGCTCTGATTTGTTTGGATTCCCATCCGCTTTTCCCATTACAAGTAATGTAAATGGTCTTAATCTGTTCCGTCATCTTTTGAACAGAAGTTAACAGTACTGTAACTCATACCACAGGTCCGCAAATTAAGTGAAAAAATTGTTGACTACAGTACACTATGTTATGGTCTGTGTTGTGAGAAACCCTTTAACTGCACTGTGAATTTTTATGGTCTCTTACAAATGAGTGACGCGTTGGAGAGGGGCGTGGCGAAGTGCTAAACAAACACACCTGATTCCATTTAATCACGGGCGATAAAGACTAGCAGCGCTCATTGTCCATGTCTGTGTCTCACTATCGAGCAGCTGAACCCATCCCTTACACACACACACGCACACGTGTGTGTGTGTGTGTGTGTGTGTGTGTGTGCATGCATGAAATGCGCATTGGAGAGTGGCGTGGCGAAGCACGAAACAAGCACACCTAATTCCATTTAATTACGAGTTACAAAGACTAGCAGTGCTCTTCTCTCTCTCTCTCTCTCTCTCGCTCTCTCTCCCCCCCCAAGTAACAGTAAGTACACATATAAACGAAAGTTTAAACGTTTTTGTTTATCATTTTCCTTCATTGCAAGCAACTCATGTTTGTCTCACTATTAAGCAGCTGAACCCATGCCACACACACACACACACACACACACACACACACACACACACACACACACACACTTGAGCAGAGCGTCACATTCAGTTTCACAACCCAGTCGTGTGTGAGGCGACTTCTCGGGTTATTAGAAGTACACTTTATTTTTGTGGTGGTTTGTGTTTCTGTCTTAAATGGCTGCTTTTGTTTAGATTGTTTGATTGTTTAGGCTCATAAAAGCATAGTTAAAGGTTTTCACAGCACTGCTCGCACTTTAGCCTAGCTAAATTAAATGGAATCAGTTGTGCTTGTGCCCCTCTCCAACGCGCATTTCAATGAACAACTCATTTGTAAGCGACCATAACATACAGTACTGTTAAAGCATAAGAACAATAAAGATAAGAAATTTAACCTTTATGGTGGTGAACAGTTGGTATACGTAAAAGTTGGAGAAGAAGAGAGGCAGAGGATTTCCTTCCATAACAGAGAGCGATCGAGGAAAGCAGATTCCATTCCATAACAGCTTCAGGTAAATCAGCCAAAGGTGTTTCTTTCTCTTGTTACTGCTTTGCATGGATAACTATTCTTCCGGATGTTCCTACTTTTCTTGAAGAACATTTCTAACGTGGCTTGTTCGTGCCTTCTTTTCAAAACCTTACTGAAGTGGCTCTTGACTGCATAGTTAAAGGTGTTCACAGCGCTACTCACGATTTAGCTTAGCTTTAGCGCTTTAGCTTAACTTATGTACATATACACATGCATCCTCTTCAGCTTCGTTTAGGCGGTTGTGCCTATAAGCCAATCTGTGGGTTTTTTGTTCGGTACTCTAAATCATATTTGTCGCTGGAGGTGGTATATGGTGTTAGTGAATAGATAGCTTTAGTGTTTTAGCGCTGGCATTAGCTTTACATACACAGTACTGTATCAACAACTTCCAGACTTCCCCAGGACAGCTTTTAGGGTGATACATAGTATCAACAACTTCCGGAAGTCGCACACTTTTCTTCCCTCTCGGTCTCATTTTTTCTTGCGTGTTTCTCGAGTTCAACTTCCGGTTTTTGTTCGGTTTCCGGGACGGAAGAATTCACGGATTTTTTTTTCGGATTCCGATTTGTTCAGACTCTAGAGCGTTCGGATTCCAAGGCCCCACTGTATGAGGTCATGAGCCACTTCCGTAAGGATTTGAAAAGAAGGCTGAAACAAGCCACGTTAGAAATGTTCTTCAAGAAGAGAAAAGACATCCGGGAGAAGAGTCATCCATGCAAAGCGGTAGCAAGAGAAAAAACACCTTTTGGCTGATTTTCCTGAAGCTGTTTGGAAGGGAATCCGTTTTCCTATGCCCTCTCTATTATAGAAGGGAATTCAGTTCTTCTCACCCTTTCCAACATTTACGTATGCCAACTGCTCACCACTACAAAGGTTAAAATTCTTATCTTTATTGTTCTTATGCTTTTCTTCCCTCTCGGTCTCATTTTTTCTTGCGTGTTTCTCGAGTTCAACTTCCGGTTTTTGTTCGGTTTCCCGGACGGAAGAATTCACGGATTTTTTTTTCGGATTCCGATTTGTTCAGACTCTAGAGCGTTCGGATTCCAAGGCCCCACTGTATGAGGTCATGAGCCACTTCCGTAAGGATTTGAAAAGAAGGCAGAAACAAGCCACGTTAGAAATGTTCTTCAAGAAGAGAAAAGACATCCGGGAGAAGAGTCATCCATGCAAAGCGGTAGCAAGAGAAAAAACACCTTTTGGCTGATTTTCCTGAAGCTGTTTGGAAGGGAATCCGTTTTCCTATGTCCCTCTCTATTATAGAAGGGAATTCAGTTCTTCTCACCCTTTCCAACATTTACGTATGCCAACTGCTCACCACTACAAAGGTTAAAATTCTTATCTTTATTGTTCTTATGCTTTAACAGCACTGTGGATTTTTATGGTCTCAAAAGAGTTGCACGTTGAAATACGCATTGGAGAGGGGAGTGGGTGCCACACGTGGAGTGAAATGCTAAACAAACACACCTGATTCCATTTAATCGCATGCTATAAAAACTAGCAGCGCTCTTCCCGGTCTCTCTCTCTCTC
This sequence comes from Plotosus lineatus, assembly GCA_024760905.1. Lineage (NCBI taxonomy): Eukaryota > Metazoa > Chordata > Actinopteri > Siluriformes > Plotosidae > Plotosus > Plotosus lineatus. The sequence continues at coordinate 1,131,464 of CM045734.1, read as the reverse complement.
TCTCTCTCTCTCTGTCTCACACACATACACACACAAAAACACTCTCTCTCTCGTGTTTGTGTGTGTGTGTGTGTGTGTGTGTGTGTGTGTGCGAGAGAGAGAGAGAGAGAGAGAGAGAGTGTATGTTGTGTGTGTAAGAAAGAAAGAGAGAGCGAGTGTTTTTGTGTGAGAGAGAGAGAGAGACAAAGAGAGAGAGAGACAGGGAAGAGCGCTGCTAGTCTTTATAGCCCGTGATTAAATGGAATCAGGTATTTTTGTTTAGCGTTTCACCCTGTGTGTGGTAGCCACGCCCCTCTCCAACGCCCATTTCAACTCTTTTGTGAGACCATAAAAAATCCACAGTGCAGATAAAGAGTCTCTCACAACACAGACCATAACATAATGTACTGTATTCAATAATTTTTTCACTTAACTTGTGGACCTATTGTATGAGTTACAGTATCGTTAACTTCTGTTCAAAGGACGATGGAATGGATCAAGACCATTTACTGTAATGGGGAATGCAGCCTCGAAGAGTGGGAACAAACCAGTGTCTCTCCCTCATGCTGGCCCCAAGCCCGGAGAAATGCAGAGGGTTGCGGCAGGAAGGGCATCCGGCGTAAAACAAATGCCAAATAAAATATGTGAATCACAAGAAAGAATGACATACCGGATCGGTGGAGGCCCGGATTAACAACGACCGCCATCAGTGCTGTTAACCAACAGGATGCTGGTGGAAATTGGACTACTGTTGGTCGAGGAAGGAGCGGCGGGAGGCGTGTCCGTAGACAGAGAGAGAAGAGGAAAGACATGAGTCTAGGACTGAAAGTAGGGACTTTGACTGCTGGAACCATGGCAGGAAAAGGTAGAAAGCTAACTGACATGATGCAGAGGAGGAAGGTGGACATACTGTGTGTTCAGGAGACCAGGTAGTAGGGCTAGAAGCTTGGGAGAAGGGTTTAAGCTGTTTTTTCATGGTGTGGATGTGAAGAAAAATGGAGTCAGAGTCATCTTGAAGGAGAAGTTTGTCAGGAATGTTCTAGAAGTGAAAAGAGTGTCAAACAGAGTGATGAGTCTTAAGTTAGAAATTGAAGGCGTGATGTTCAATGTTGTTAGTACTTATGCCCCACAGGCAGGATGTGAGCGAGAAGAGAAGGAGAGATTCTGGAGTGAGTTAGATGAAGTGATGCAGAGGACCCAGAGGTGAAAAAGTGGTCATTGGGGCAGACTTCAATGGACATGTTAGTGCAGGAAACAGAGGGGACGAGGAAGTGATGGGTAGGTTTGGTATCCAGGACAGGAACGCAAAAGGACAGATGTTGGTAGATTTTGCAAAAAGGATGGAAATGGCTGTGGTGAATACTTTCTTCTAGAAGAGAGAGGAACATGGAGTGACTTATAAAAGTGGAGGTAGGAGCACACAGGTAGACTACATCTTGTGTAGGCGATGTAATTTGAAGGAAGTCAGTGACTGCAAAGTAGTAGTGGGTGAGAGTGTTGCCAAACAGCATAGGATGGTGGTGTGCAGGATGATGCTGATGGTGAGGTGAAGAAGGCAAAGGCAGAACAGAAGACAAAGTGGTGGAAGCTGAAAAAGGAAGAGTGTCGGGTTGTCTTCAAGGAGGAGTTGAAACAGGCTTTGGGTGGTCAGGAAGTGTTTCCAGATGACTGGATAACTACAGCTAATGTGATCAGGGAGACAGGTAAGAGAATACTTGGTGTGTCATCTGGAAGGAAAGTCGCTAAGGGGACTTGGTGGTGGAATGAGGAAGTGCAAGAGTGTGTACAAAGGAAGAGGTTAGCTAAGAAGAAGTGGGACATTAAGAGAACCGAAGAGAGTAAACAGGAGTACAGGGAGACACAGTGTAAGGCGAAGGTAGCGGTGTCAAAGGCCAAACAGAGGGCGCATGATGACTTGTATGCTCGGTTGGAAAGTAAAGAGGGAGAACATGATTTATACAGGTTGGCACAGCAGAGAAATAGAGATGTGAAGTACGTGCAGCAAGTTAGAGTGATTAAGGACAGAGAGGGAAATGTATTGACTGATGACAGAAGTGTGCTGGGAAGATGGAAAGAGTACTTTGAAGAGCTGATGAATGAGGAAAATGAGAGAGAAAAAAGAGTAGAAGAGGTGACTGTTGAGGACCAGGAAGTAGCAAAGATTAGTAAGGGTGAAGTGAGGACGGCATTGAAGAGGATGAAGAGTGGAAAGGCAGTTGGTCCTGATGACATACCGGTGGAGGTATGGAAGTGTCTGGGAGAGGTAGCAGTAGATTTTCTGACAAGAATATTGAACAAGGTCTTAGAGAGTGAGAGGATGCCAGAGGAGTGGAGGAGAAGTGTGCTGGTGCCCATCTTTAAGAACAAGGGAGATGTGCAGAGTTGTGGCAACTATAGAGGGATAAAGTTGATGAGCCATACGATGAAGTTATGGGAAAGAATAGTGGAAGCTAGACTAAGAGCAGAGGTCAGCATTTGTGAACAACAGTTTGGTTTCATGCCAAGAAAGAGCACCACAGATGCAGTGTTTGACTTGAGGATGCTAATGGAGAAGTACAGAGAAGGTCAGACGGAGCTGCATTGTGCCTTTGTGGATCTGGAGAAAGCATATGACAGGATGCCGAGAGAGGAACTGTGGTATTGCATGAGGAAGTCTAGAGTGGCAGAGAAGTATGTTAGAGTGGTGCAGGACATGCATGAGAGATGTAAGGCAGTGGTGACGTGTGCTGTCGGTGTGACAGAAGAGTTCAAGGTGGAGGTGGGACTGCATCAAAGGTCAGCTCTGAGCCCATTCTTGTTTGCTATGGTGATGGACAGGCTGACAGACGAGGTTAAACAAGATTCCCCATGGACTATGATGTTTGCAGATGACATTGTGATCTGTAGTGAGAGCAGACAACAAGTGCAGGAAAATCTAGAGAGGTAGAGTTATGCCCTGGATCGGAGGGGAATGAAAGTGAGCCTCAGTAAGACAGAATACATGTGCATGAATGACAAGGACGCAAGAGGAACGGTGAGGTTACAGGGAGCACAGATAAGGTGGAGGATTTTAAGTACTTAGGCTCAACAATCCAGAGCAATGGAGAGTGTGGAAAAGAGGTGAAGAAGCATGTGCAGGCAGGTTGGAATGGTTGGAGAAAAGTGTCCGGTGTGATGTGTGATAGGAAGGTATCGACAAGAATGAAAGGAAAAGTGTACAAGACGATGTTGAGGCCAATGATGTTGTATGGTTTAGAAACAGTGGCCCTGGGGAAAAGACAGGAGGCAGAGCTGGGGGTAGCAGAGATGAAAATGTTGAGGTTCTCTTTGGGAGTAACGAGGATGGATAGGATTAGGAATGAGCACTTCAGAGGGACAGCACATGTAAGATGTTTTGGAGACATAGTCAGAGAGGCTAGATTAAGATGGTTTGGACATGTACAGAGGAGGGATAGTGAGTATATTGGTAGTAGGATGCTGAGGCTGGAACTACCAGGAAGAAGGCCTAGAGGAAGACCAAAGAGACGATTCATGGATGTGGTGAAGGAGGACATGAAGGTCGTTGGTGTAAGAGAAGAAGATGCAAAGGATAGGATGAGATGGAGGCAGATGATTCGCTGTGGCGGCATCTGAAGGGAAAAGCCGAAAGGAAAAGAATGGGGAAAGCGGATTGGGAATCCGAACAAATCGGAATCCGAACAGCCATCTGGAACGGATTAAGTTCGAGTACCGAGGCTCCACTGTATTGTTCCATCATTGTGTGTTTTTGCTTTTTTGTAAAAATATATAAAATTCCATACCTTATTACATAAGATGATGGGCAGATATATTAAGAGTGAAATAAATATGAAGAACCTTAAAACAATCAGTTATATAGAAATATTCCGATATAAAGTCACTGGGATCACTAATGACCCCACTCGGTCATATTAGTCGCCGAAATAGCTTGGTCGCTTGAGGGTTAAAACCAAAATCTTCTACATTTCCCAACTACTGTACTGATTATCTTCTTTGTACTTAAAAATCGCTGTTCCATTGCCATAACTGTGTTCCAACACTGAACATTTAACATTGAGCTTCACTTGACTGGACTCGCCCTGAGCCACACATAGATCAGGCATCAGCATCACCATCTGCACGTTAGTATTAAACCTTACCATGAGAACACTTTCAGTTCGGCAAGATTTCACTGTCATTTCTTGCACCATTCTCTGACAAAATAGATACAAGACTCTAAAAACCTGTTGGCCTTCATCTGTTCTGGTGAACACTTCACAGTTTGTACTAGTTAGTTCACAATATCTGCAGACTGTACACTCGGCCAGAGCCTGATTTTATCCAAAACTCCATCTTCTGAAGTCTGTTACACGAAGCTATTTATCATTTATCTGCATTTGGCATACCAAACTTATCATGTGTCTCCCAGCATTTTGGACTGCCTTCGTAACCAGAAGGTGATGCCTGGTCATGTGATCAGTTCATGTGCCTATTGCAACCATTTACTTTTTATTCTATAAATATGCGTATTTACTCCAATGAACTCTTCTCTGTTGCATTTGCACCAACTTCCTCAAAGGTTTTCTTAATCGGGCCCACTGTAAGGGGTTGTTCTCACTCAGGCATTAATTCCTATCTTTCTCTGCATTTATTTTTCATGGTGTTGGTGGGTGGTGTTCAGAAGCTCTCTGGTGTATTTTTTTAAAGAAATTCAAACCAGTTGATCAGTTATCAGGGTTACATTATCTTTCTGATTGGTTTATTTTAATTTCTCAGCCCAGTGAACGTTTGGATTTGACATAAAAAGTAACATGTTCATGGTAATCTTTATATTAATCTGTAAATATTTACAGACTGCAAATGGAAATATGATGCAGTGAAAATCTGGGGTAGCAAGCTGAAGTACCAATGATTGAATAATTATGGGTGAGATTTATGAAAATTATGTAATTACATGAGTGTAGCATTTATCTCCCTCAACATTTATTGTTTATAGTCATAAATATAATTCAAAGCACTCAACATAAAGCAGAACTCAAGAGTTTTGTGTCCTGGACTTCCTTTCACTGCTGTGTCTCCAAGGGTGAAATAATTAAATAACTGTACAATAAATATCGAAATAATGATTAAAAATGTCCTGTCATGTCATCTTCCTCCGCTTAATCCCAGGTCGAGTCGTGGTCGTGGGGCAGCAGCCTAAGCAATGAAGTCCAGACATTCCCCTCCCCAGATACTTCCTCCAGCATTTCCAGGGGGACACCAAGGCGCTCCCAAGCCAGCTGAGAAACATACCCCCCCCCCCCCCCCCCAGTGTGTTCTAGATCGACCCCGGAGTCTTGTCCCAGTTGGACATGCCCCAAACACTACACCAGGGAGGCGTTCAGGAGGCGTTCTCACCAGATGCCCGAGCCACGTCAACTGGCTCCTTTCAATGCGGAGGAGCAGTGGTTCTACTCCAAGCTCCTCCCAGATTGCTGAGCTTCTCACCTTATCTCTAAAAGACACACACTTCCCTGCCACCCAGCAAAGGAAGCCGCTTGATCAGATGTCTACCAAACAAGAGCCCCTCAACACTGCAGCTATGCCTAGAAATTCTGTCCATTAAAATTATGAACAGTACCGTTGACAAAGGCGAACTCCAGCCCTCACTGGAAATGAATTCAACATGTTGTTACCAATGTGGATCAAGCTCTGGCTCCAGTCATACAGAGACCATAGCAATGAGTCCAGTACACTGAACTAGTGGAGCATGCCCTACATGATAGCCTGAGGGACACGATCGACAAACTTCTAGAAATCCACAAAACATATGTGGACAGATCGGGCAAACTCCCATTACCCACTCCAGGATCCCGTGGAGCATATAGAGTTGGTCGAGAGTGACGCAACTAGAATGAAAACCACATTGTTCCTTCTGAATGCAAGGTTCAACCATCGATAGGATCCTCCTCTCTAATACCCCCACATAGACTTTCCCAAGTAAGCTGAGGAGTGTGATTCCACGATAACTGGAACACATACTCTGGTCCCCTTTTTTAAAATGGGGGACAACCACCCCGGTTTTCCAATCCAGAGGTACAGCCCCCAATGATCATGAGTTGTTGCAGGGACATGTTAGCCAAGACAGTCTTACAAGAGCCCGGACACATACAGGGTGGCTCTCATCCACCCCCAGAGACCAACCACTGGGGAGCTTTTTGACTACCTCTTCGACCTCAGCTCCAGTGATGGGCAGACCCAAATGTTCCCAGGTGACCCTAACTACACTCTTGGGCCTGCCAGGTCTGGAGGGGCGTCTACCCCTCTATCGGAGCCAGGTCACCACCAGATGGTGATTGGTTGACAGCTCAGCTCCTCTCTTCACTCAAGTTTCCAGAGCATGCAGCCGCAAGTCCAGTGGCACGAATACAAAGTCGATAATCAAACTGCTACCTTGGGTGTCCTGGTGTCAAGTGCACTTACGGACACCTTTATGATCGAACATGGTGTTCATAAACAAACCGTGATGAGCATAGAAGTCCAACAACAAAACACCGTAATTACCAATCAAAGCTTTCCAGATCACACCATTGGTGCCCACATGGGCGTTGAAGTCTTCCAGGACGAGGGAGTCCCCAGGAGCAGCGTTCTGCAACACACCCCCTAAAGACTCCAAGAAGGGTGCATACTCTGAACTGTTATTTGGTGAATAAGCGCAAACGACAGTCTGGACCCTTCACCCCAACAAAAGGTGGAGCAAAGCTACCCTTTCGTCAACTGGTGAGAGCCCCGAAATATGGGAGCTGGGGGAGGCAACAAGGATACTCAAACCGGCTTGCTGCCTCCCCCATAAGCAACTCCAGAATAGAATTAATCTCCAGCCTCTCTTGAGGGCTATGCGTTGAGGTGAGTCCGACTATATCTAGTCGGTATCTCTTCACCTCACACACCAGCTCAGGCTCCTGTCCGTGAAAGGACACAGTTTCCCTTGCCCGGATATGGGATACCGGGGTCCCACCTGGAGCCAGGCCTAGGGTAGGGGCTAAAAGGCGAGCGACTAGTGGTCAGGCTTCTGCCCGTGGGGCCTGGCCTAGCTCAGCCCGAAAAGGAGACATCTGTGGGAGAGGCTATAGAGGTTTGGTGCAATGTGAGTTGGGTGGCAGCCGAAGGTACTGGTTCTGTCGAACCGGTCCCAGCTACTGACTCTGACTCTTGGGGACACTTCTCTGGTATTAAAAATGTAATTTTTGAAAAATCTCAACATTATGATAACATAAGTTTACTGTTCATTCTTAGGCAACCATACACTGTTTATAACGTGAAGAATTTCATAATAAACATGCCATAGATTTACCATAACTATCATACGGATCCACGTTCAAATCAGGACTTTTCCAGCAACGTATGCTTCCATCCAGACCCCCACTATAGCAGGACTTCCCTTCTTCGCCCATCACTAGAGAGAGGACTGCTCCACTACACACACACACACACACACACACACACACACACACACACACACACACACACACACATGCACACACTTAATTTAATGTAATTTAGTCTGTCTAATCACAGATTCGGTGCCAAGATCTCATTCAAATACTCACCGATGTCCTCGGAAAGTGTAAATGGGTTCAACATCCAGCGCTGCACTCCTGTACACATAAAGAGAACCGACGGTGCATATTAACAACAGTACGAGGTTTTTTATTGATTGAGTTATATAGGAACAAACACTGTTTTGCCCTAATGTCAATTAAAATCAACTAGTCTGAAGTCAATTAATAAAATATACAATATATAAATATAAAGTAGAACATAAATATATAAATCTATTTATCATTGGAATCATCACACAGATGAAATAAAAAACTTTATCACCATCATCACGGGGGCAACAACCTAAGCAATGAGGTCCAGAGGTCCCTCTCTCCAGCCAGTTCCTCCAGCCTTTCAGGGCGGCACCGAGGTGTTCCCGGACAACATGCTCTGTCCAGTGTGTTCTAGGTAGACCTCGCGGTTTCTTCCCGGTCAAATATGCCCAAAAACACCACACCAGGAAGACGTTCTGGAAGCATTCTAACCAGATTCCCAAGCCACCTCAACTGGCTCCTCTCAATGTGGAGGAGTAGTGGTTGTACTCTGAGTTCTCCCCATATATATGTCAGTTATATAGTGTGTTACCCTTGTTTTAAGACGTTGTCTCTGTGATCTTTGTGTTTACACTGTTTTGCAGACTTTTGTAACCCTAAGCAAATCTGGTTGGACAGAAGTGTAAGCCTACTAGCATGGGTGCAAGTCTCATACACAGAGATGAATTAACTATCTGCTCGGATCGGTGCAATCTACCATGCATACTCAGTTAAGCAAAGAGTTGTAAAATAAATGAAAACCAGAATGCACAAACTACAGAACAATCACAGATATTTATTATCTTTTAGCAGAATCCTAAGAGTGTATACTTATTTTTATATTAATATTCATTAGGATTTGTACTTGTTCTTTGTATGCATCTCTTGAATAAAGTTTACTTACTTACTTACACAAAAGAAAGAACTCTCCGCTTTGCTGGGATTCACATCAGTGCAGGCTGTGTTCTAAATGAGTTCAACGGCACCCTTGTGCACTTGAAAGACCGGAAGTCTGTATAACCCACAGCAAGTACACTACTTTCGCAAGTACACTACTTTCGCAAGTACAGGAAAACCTCCGCTGACGAACGCTTAAGCTCACAAACTTTTCGCCTCAAGAACATTAAATTCGTGAGCATATAGTCTCTGCTGACGAACTAGTTTTTGGCGGACGAACCAAACCACGCGGTCGAACAGCGCCACGGTGGCGGCCACGAGAAGCTGACGCACGCTCAAGGAGTCCCAGTTCGTCACCCCCTTTCTTTGAGTGCGGACGTGGTTTGTGTTTGATAGACATTTTGGACCATATTGAGTGTACTTTTGCTATTATGGGACCGAAAAAAAACCCACGACAGGCGGAGATCATTGAAAAACACGAACGAGGTGTGCGTTTGTGTGACTTAGCGTCCCAGTACCAGTACGCTAAGTCTACCATTGCTACCATCCTTAAGAACAAGGAAGCTATTAAGGGTGCGTGTGTGGCTAAGGGTGTTTCCAAACAGTAGGCGTTTCCAAACACTCCTTCCAAACAGTAAGTCCCTGTCAACTACCATCACAAAGGTAAATTAAAACGACTTTATCATACAGTACAGTTTATTTCTTTAATTACAATACAATAGCACATTTATTATACATAAAATAAGGTATATTTTTGTGTAGTTTTAAGGCTTATTTAGTAGAAAATTATGTTTTATGGGGACCTGGGAACGGATTATTCTCAGACGAACATTTCGCCTTACACACACTTTCTGGGAACCAATTATGTTCGTGAGCTGAGGTATCACTGTACACTGCTTTTGGTATTGAGCGCTTCACATATTGTAAGCGTTGATTGGCTGTTTTAAGCTTCATGTAAAGTAACTCGGTATAAATAAGTGACTTATTTGAAATTAATATTGATATTATTTGATATATTTGATATTATTTTACAATGTTATGTTTATAATAATTGATTTAGGGGTGTTTTATGAGATACGGTAATGATATTTATGGATGTATAGTACAGTATGAGTGTCATACGTCACACGTCATACATCACTGTAACAAATTATGTTCACTTTCAACTTACGTTCGGCTGTCCGGAACCAATTAAAAACATAAGTCGGGGAACGTCTGTATATGGTAATGTTAGAAATTACATTCATGTAAGGAAGGTGATGTGGATGGAGTGAGGAAGCAGGTGTAGTGAAAGTCGATGTTCCCAGGGTGTATCATTACCAGCAATCTGAAGATGCCATGAGCCAGGCAGCCAGCCCACCAGTCAGTCAGACAGAGAGAGAGAGAGAGAGAGAGAGAGAGAGAGAGAGAGAGAGAGAGATGGAGGTGTTTGTATGCAGAACACACACAAGCTCACAGGGTGTAAACTTTATTTAACCTTGAAAGAAGCCAAAGCTCTGAAGTACTGAGGCAGTATTTTGTTTAGTTAGATGTTGAAGTGAAATTCTGGTTCATGTTGGTACTCTGTGTGTGTTATGTAAGTACAATTCTGTTATTTACACAAGGCGAGACTCCTCCTAAGTCGATGCCTGACTACGCCCTTCGGTCACACCCCTGTCCACATTACCATGTACAGAAAGACAAGACATTAAGAGAAAGAACTCACTTTTTTGAGTGCATTGTCTTATTCAGGTTCCAAAGCTTTAGTGTTCCATCCTCTGAGGCTGTCAGTAGCACAGGCTGAGAAGGGTGAAAGGTTAATGACCGAATTGCATCAAAGTGGCTCCTGAGCGTGAAGCGTGGATTCCATGTCTTCTTAAACTCATCCTGACCTTCCTGTTGCTGAGGAAGACGTGCAGTGGATATAAAGGTCTACACTTCAAATATAGGGGTTTGTAATGTAGTAATGTAAATGAAATGAAAAGTAAATAAATCAATCTTTAATATAAAAAAAAAAAAATGCAAAAAAAAAAAAAACATTTATGATGGGGGTAAAAAAAATCAGCTGGGCGTGTCTGTACGCCGTTTATGTCATACTTTGTTAAAGCACCTTTTGCTTATAAAATGTTTCAATTGATCAAATCAGGATTGAATCCTGTACACCCAAAAAATAATTTCTCAATTTCTCTGTAGGATTTCGATCTGGGGTTCAAGTCATTCTATAGATGTAAAATGTTCATTTATAGCTTTTACAGCATTTGGCAGACGCTCTTGATGTTCAGAAGTTCAGCAGTCGGAAAGAGATCTGCAGATTTTCTGACAAAGCAGATATCTGATATTTGGGGACCTTCATGAGCCGATCGTGGCTAAAGCTGAAGACAAGCAGTAGGTAATAATAATAATAATAATAATAATAATAATAATAATAATAATAATAATAATAAAATATTCACATATGTGAGATTGTGGAAAAGAAAAATAATCTGAAAAAAGACAGGGGGTTTGTGGGCCGTCCTGGCCCCCATTGGGATCCATTGGCAAAGCTACGGTGGGGGTTCAGGGAGCTTCGCCCACTGAAGCCAGAGATTTTATGTGTGTTTCAGCTCTATTTCTGCCTTGAGCTGTTGATGAGCCCAGGTTAATTAAACTTAATGGATACCAGTGTGGAGGACGCAAAGTAACACCAACAAGAAATAACACACCATCAGCAATATTAAGATCATTACTTTATATCAATGTGTAAGTTTTGTGATTGAAATTACAATGTTATGATTCAGCCGCATCAATTGAAGCACGAAGTTGTGAGTGATCCCTGCATCGGAAAAATCTCATCTCTGCATTAAAGACGATGTTGAATTAAAAAAAAAAAATACATAAACTAAGACTGTATAGATGTAGACTGAGATGTAGGCTATGGGAAAGTATCTGGTCTACAGAACCCAGACATAAGTAAATAGATTTACTTTCCCAACATTTCAGAATGAACATTTGCTGGTCGAAGAAGAGGTTTGTGTCTTCCTGCTTGGCAATAATGGCCCATTTACCCGAGCCTTCTGCATTGTCTGTGGCCTTGGAATGGGGATTTTTCTCCACTGCTCTCTTCATGGAGGAGGCATCCTGCTGACAGTCGACGTCGACCTGGTGGTGGATCTGTGTTGCCCTTACTTTTGCTGTTGAATGTTATTTTCCATTGACAAAGGAAAATTCTAATTGTTGGCTATCTGTCACTGGCTGATGCCGCCCTCTGACTGACTCACAATTTGTCTAGCCCAAAGATCTGACAATTCTTGAGCTCTTGGAGTCTGAGGCATGTTTACATATTTTAGCCCAACTTTGTGCCCCTTTAAACAGCAGTCTGACTATTAATTAATTTTCTGAACCGCTTAATCCTAATTAGGGTCACGGGGAAGCTGGCACCCATCGCAGCCGACTCTGGGCGAAGGCAGAGTACACCCTGGACTGCTCACCAGGCCATCGCAGGGCAGAAACGTGCTGACGGCTATGCAGCTCCTCTTGATGAAAGTCAACAATGGTTCTTTTACATGAACCTCACACCATAGGCAGTGACAGACACGCCCGGCCTCTGATATCCCAGTTAATGCACTGGGGGGCAGTCTGACTAATGTTTATTAAATTTAATTCATTAAATTGATTGATGACTACAATTGTGAGAGCGTCTATTATCTTATGTCAGTCTCTATTGTAGTATTTCCAGTATCGATCAGTCCAGATTGGGTGACTGTACCTGATCACTGTGATCACCTGATATTCCTACTTGTGTGGGTTTCCTCCAGGTAGCCCAGTTTCCTCCCACAGTCCAAAGGCATGCACTTTAGGTTAAATGTTAGCTGTTCCAAATCGACCCTAAGTCGGAGTTCAAATGTTATTGTGCGAGTGTGTGTTGGATCTGCAATAGTCTTCCGAGCTTCTGTGGGTACATCCCACCTTTGCCCAGTGTCAGCAGAGAAAGACTCCAGCCTCCCCATGACCTGAATAGGATTAATCAGTTCATCAGATGAGTAAGCAAATTAATAAACTTTTCAACCCTGAAGCACATGAATAAGGTCATTAGCATATACATGTTTTATAGTCTGCAACATCAACAAACAAACACACTCACATCAATGGTGAAGTCATTAGCAACTGTAAGATCAGCCAACTCGCCAAGATTTATGTCTCCATCGCCAACGGTGTCCAATATGAAGACATCAGAGGAAAAACCTAGCGTGCACCCTGCATTGCAAAAAATTACATCAATAAAGATATGAGTCAGGACCCCCCCACACACACACACACTAAACAAATATGAACCACAGAGATCCCGTGATAATAAATGGCACAACCACAGTGCAAAGTAGAAATAACCACCAAGTTTGATGAAGATATCTCAGATGGATTGTGAGTGCAGATGAAGAATTGATTACAGACGGATGTACTGATGATATCCCCGCATTAAATACCAAAGGAAAGAGGAAAGAATAAAAGAAAGATCATGTTTGGAACCACCACAAAGGTTAAAATTCTCATCTTTATTGTTCTTATGCTTTAACTTTTCTGTGGTTTTCATTTGAGTATGTTATGGTCTCTCAGAAAAGAGTTGCGCATTGAAATGCACGTTGGAGAGGGGCGTGGCTCTAACACACTCATCTATGAAAACGAGATGTGCTTTATTGTTCACAGGTTTCTACTGCTCTAGTGCTCTAGTTATTGTTCCTGTTGATTGTTCCCTGTGAACAATAAAGCACAGTCGTTTTCATAAATGAAACGGAGCAATCGTAGTCACTGAGAGATTCTGAGAAACATGGAACTCAAACTAAAGCTTGAACTGCTTGAGCACAGAGCTGAGAGATCAAGAGGGACAGTCTTCTAGCACCGGGAAGAGCGTTGCTAGTCTGTATAGCCTGTGATTAAATGGAAATGATTAAATGTGTGGGTTTTTAGCACTCCATCCCATGTGTTCGAGCCACGCCCCTCTCCAACACGCATTTCAACACGCAACTCTTTTCTAAGAGACCATAACATTAAAATAAAAACCACAGAAAAGTTAAAAAGTCTATCACAACACAAACCATAACATAATGTACTGTATTCAATCATTTTTTCACTTAACTTGTGGACCTATGGTATGGGTTACAGTACCATTAACTTCTGTTCAAAAGACGAACGGATTAAGACCATTTACATTATTTGTAATGGGAAAAGCGGATTGGGAATCCGAACAAATCGGAATCCAAGCAGCCGTCTGGAATGGATTAAGTTTGAGTACCGAGGCTCCACTGTACAGTAGGCGTCCACGCATATTCGCGGCTTGGCGACAAACCCAAAAGTAACTGGAACGTGATTCGAATTTAGCCAATGGCTGAGAGCTTTCATTTCTCCCTCCTGTTGATTGCTTGCAGATGATGTGTACACCTTTTGTTTCTCCTTCATGCACAAGTTATCACGTGATTGCCTGAATTGCAAAGTATTTTTTTAATTGTGTTTTTAATGATTATTTAAGCCCTATGATGTCACTCAAACGCCTTGCATCTTCTCTAGCTTCTGGTAAAGAGCCTAAGCACTTTATTCATTAATAAATATAAATATACAATATATTATATTATATATTATATAATATTATATAAATATACAAAATTAAAAAGTTTTTACTTAATCATTACTACATTTTACTGCATTATGACTGTATTAATGAGTAAGACTGGCTATAGACTGTGTTTAACAAGCAGAGTTTAGCGCATGTAATGTCATACATAGGGTTTTAAAACCGCATCAATTATTCACAGATTTTCGTGATCTGCGGGAAGGGCCGGAACCGAACCCTCACGAAAAACGGGGCCGAGGCTATGCAGTATTCTATTCAGTTTGCAGTTGTATTTCCCCGGGAATCACTAATTCAACTTGGATTTCCCGCATAATCTCTTGGCTGATACAGGATTTTCATTTCCGAACTCATAATAAATACTCAAGTTTTAATTATCAGAAACTTCTTACAGATAATTATGCACTGATCTAATATAGAAGCTCCATGCTCCACTATCCCACAAACACGTGCGTGTATCCACTTCAGACCAATAGTGCACGCTGCAATAGTATCTGTGCAACAAGCACTTGGATTTGTTTTATTTACATTTAAAGGGCAGGTTCCATACACAGAATATATGTGTGTGTGAATGCCAAGGACCCAACAGGAATGGTGAGGTTACAGGGAGCAGAGATAAGGAAGGCTCAACAATCCAGAGCAATGGAGAGTGTGGAAAAGAGGTGAAGAAGCGTGTGCAGGCAGGTTGGAATGGATGGAGAAAAGTGTCCGGTGTGATGTTTGATAGGAAGGTATCGGCAAAAATTAAAGGAAAACAAGACGATGATGAAGCCAGCGATGTTGTATGGTTTAGAAACAGCGGCGCTGAGGAAAAGACAGGAGGCAGAGCTGGAGGTAGCAGAGATGAAAATGTTGAGGTTCTCTTTGGGAGTAACGAGGATGGATAGGATCAGGAATGAGTCCATCAGAGGGACAGCACATGTGAGACGTTTTGGAGACAAAGTCTGAGAGGCTAGATTGAGATGGTTTGGACATGTACAGAGGAGGGATAGTGAGTATATTGGTAGTAGGATGCTGAGGTTGGAACTACCAGGCAGAAGGCCGAGAGGAAGACCAAAGAGACGATTCATGGATGTGGTGAAGGAGGACATGAAGGCAGTTGGTGTAAGAGAAGAAGATAGGGTGAGATGGAGGCAGACGATTCGCTGTGGCGACCCTTGAAGGGAAAAGCCGAAAGGAAAAGAAGAAGGGCAGGTTCAATACAATATATGCCTCTCAGAATGGCTCCTCAATTCAGCGTCTTACTCTGTGACATTCTTTTTAATTGGTCAATGGTAATGATGACATAATGTGGACAGAGGTTCTGGTTAATTTTAGTGGTTCTCCTGCTCCAAAAAAAAAAAAATTGAAAGCCCTGACTGTGTATGTGATGTAATAAATTTCAAGCCTTGAAAGGTTTGAGGATTTTGTGCCCTTGAATGCAAGGTTACAATCTCATGTCTGCGAGAGAGTCATGTGTACTTAACGCTCATCAGATCAATCATCGGACCGAACATGTTCGAACCCCTCATTCCACTACTACAGAAAATGTCTAATGTTGACATTAGTATGAGAAAGTGTGATCTCTGTAACTTTAACCAGGACAGGATGTTGGTCTGCGATGACCTGGTTTGAGTATTTAGAAATGGTAGCACTCCCCCTGGGAGCAGTCCCGAGTGTACAGGTGTTCCTAATAAAGTGGACGGTACAGCTGAGGGCGTGTGCATTACATCAGATGTTAAATGGTGTGTGTGTGTGTGTGTGTGTGTGTGTGTGTGTGTGTGTGTGTGTGTGTGTGTGTGTGTGTGTGTGTGTGGTGGAGTTAGGAAGCAATTGGGGTTTGTCACTTCTAAATGCCTTGTACTTCTACAACCTGGATCTTGATTGGATTCCTGAGTCTAATTTGTAAAACTTTTAAAACATGACCCTCATATCATAGTTTCCGTACCCAACTCACGGCCATCTCCTGAAATGCATGCCTCCCCTGCCCCCTCGCCCTCTTCTCCTGAACCAAGGAAATCAAATTCACTGAGGGCATCTTCAGAATCATCCTCATCATCTTCATCCTCAGGGTCTAAACCTGCAGTCATTGGTTCACCAAAAATCTGAAGAAAAACCCAACATATCTCATTAGTACTGAAAGGCATGGTCATTGGGTTATGTTGTACTACATACAGTGGTACCTCACCTTACAAAAGACCCAAAAACCCGAAAAATCCAAGTTACGAAACACATTTACCTAAAATTTCCGTCTCTGGACATGAAAAAAATTCACGTTACGAAACGCAACATCTCAATAATTCAAACAATGCGCGCTCGGTTTCGCAGCCGCCCGAATCCCCTGAAACGTAAATACACTTGTAGCATCCTGTATTTTGTTTTGAATTTGGCACGATAGAGTTGCTCTCCCATTAGCTATCTCCCAACACCCCGCCCGGCTGGCCTCCCATTGGCTAGGAGAGAGCTGCATCTCCATGATACCCATGATGCTTTTCGTGTGCCTTCGACCCAATGTTCGTCACAGAGCTCTAACACGCGTAAAGGACAGAGTTACTGTTGTTTCATGAGTTTTTCAAGTGTGCTCATTGCAACTTTATTTTTCGTCATTCATCATGGACCCCAAGAAAGTGATTTCCGGTGCGAGTGAAAAGAAGAAGCAAGCTTGTGGCATAATGATATCGCAAAGGAATACGGCTGAAACCCGTCTACCATCGGTACAATATTGAGGCAGGAGGCCTTAAAAGGTATACAGTCGGCCCTCTACTTACGAAATTAATCCGTTCCAGAGCCTTTTTCGTAGCCTGGAGTTTTCGTAAGTAGAGGCGAGTTTTACATGTAAAACGCATGATTCGTTCCAAGGCTCCCAAGACTACCCTGTCTGTCCGTCTTCCTTTCGGCTTTTTCCCTTTTACTCGGGAGTCGCCACAGCGAATCATCTGATTCGCACGTTTGATTTGGCAGAGGTTTTTACGTCGGATGCCCTTCCTGTCACAACCCTTTTAGCAAGGGACAGAAACACGCTGACGACTTTGCAGCTACTCTTTACGAATGTCAGCAATGGTTCTTTTACATGCCTGTCACCATAGACAGTGAGAGACATGGCCCGCCATTGATAACCCAGTTAGCCGCACTGGGGAGGAGAGTGACAACCTTGTGGAGAGTGGCTCCCAAGACTACCCTATAAACCCTTTAAAAATGAGAAAAGTACACCAATTTTGTATGAAATATGTGTTAAAGTAAAAGAAAATTATTTATTAAACCATTAAACATTTTAACATCATCATCATCATCATCATTTTCTGTAACCGCTTCATCCTAATTAGGGTCGCGGGGAGACTGGTGCCCATCCCAGCCAACTCAGGGCGAGGGCAGGGTACACCCTGGACAGCTCGCCAGGCCATCGCAGGGCGGAAACACGCTGACGGCTTTGCAGCCTACTCTTGTCGAAACTCAGCAATGGTTCTTTTACATGCCTCCCACCATAGACAGTGAGAGACATGGCCCGCCTTTGATAACCCAGTTAGCCGCACTGGGGAGGAGAGTGACAACCTTGTAGAGAGTGGCTCCCAAGACTACCCTATAAACCCTTTAAAAATGAGAAAAGTACACCAATTTTGTATGAAATATGTGTTAAAGTAAAAGAAAATTATTTATTAAGCCATTAAACATTTTAACATATTAAACCATTTTATTAACATATTTATTAATTAAACCATTATTAAACATTTTTTATTAACACACACATCCACACACACACACACAAAACTCTCTCTCTGTCGTGCTTTGCCGGATGCGGGCTCCGCCCACACGCAGCTCCGCCCACACGCAACCCGGAGCTGACGGAGAAATTGTATTTAAATGTTTAAATGGACGGGATGTTGTATTTAAAGCGGAATTACAGTACCTGTTTGAAAGATCAGAGGTCCTAATTCAATATTATCGTTCTTCCTTGTAAGATCGGAGATCTTTATTAACGCACATAGACAAAACACTGTCTCTCGCTCTCTCTGTCTCTCTCGGTCTCTCTCACACACACACACACACACACACACACACACACACACACACACACACACACACAGACACACACACAAAAAACTCTCTCTCTCGCTGTCGTGTTTTGCCGAATGCGGGCTCCGCCCACCAGCGCGGAGCTGACGGAGAAATTGTATTTAAATGTTTAAGTGGACTAGATGGTGTATTTAAAGCGGAATTACAGTACCTGTTCAGGTAAAGATCAGAGGTTCTGATTCAATATTAACTTCCTTCCTTGCGAGATCAGCAGTCTTGTCCCACAGAGCACTTTTTTTCATGCTCCTTCTGCTTCTATATCGTGCCGAAATAATCACCTCCGTCACTGTATTTCGGCTTTTCTGTATTTTCCGGGTCCATGATGTATAACAAAATATGTCACTGCAATGGTCAATCTCAAAATAAACTCTTGAGCCAACATTCCTGTTCAACTCTCCTCCCTCACGCGTGTGACAAACAGGAAATATGGGTACAGCTCAGCTGCCTCCTGGCCAATGGGAGACCAGTGGGGCGGGATGTTGGGAGACAGCCAATCAGAGAGCAACTCGCGCATTCTTTGAATTTGTGAATGGCACGTTTCGTAAAAAAGAGGTTGTTTTCGTAAAAAGAGGACGAAAATTTAGGAAAATGTTTTTCGTAACCTGGATTTTTCGTATTCAGAGGCTTTTGGAAGTAGAGGGCCGACTGTACTTTTATAATTTTTAAAGAATTTAGGGGGTAGTATTGAGAGCCTTGGAATGAATCAGGCCTTTTACATGTAAAATGCGACTCAACTTACGAAAATATTCAGGTTACGAAACCACTTCTGGTACAGATTAATTTCGCAAGGTGAGGTACCACTGTATAACGTGTGTGGTTTTATTTATATATACAATCTTTGTGGATGTGTTCACATGGTTCTCACCTTGCTTCTAGATTTCTTGTTTTTATGTGGCCCATCAATGCGATCTGTAGCAATTCCTTGGAAATCATCATCCTCATCACTGTCATCTTCATCATGACAGCTACGCAGGAAAGGAATTTTATCCAATACTGACATGCCAGCATGCTCCACAGAACTTTCCTTTCCAGCATTTCTGCAAATTTCCACAAAACAAGACATAGTCCACTGCCATAAGACACAGTCGCATCAACGGTACAAAATCAATTCATTCCGTTTATTCTCAGGCATGAAACTGGATTGGACTTGGCGCCACCAAGACTTCTCATCATGCAAGTTATTTCTCACCTTTTGATCTGTTCTTCTATCTGGCGTACAAGTAGAGAGTCTCCTGCATGGGGTTTGGCTTCAGGAGAGAGATCCTGTGGCAGAGGCCCATTTACTTCTGGGCTACAGCGACCCAGCAGGGATTTGACTCGTTTCGAGCGCATATTCAGAATAGTGTCAGAATATCCCACCTCTTCCAGGTACCTGTGCAATTACACTCACATGCCTGAACTGGTCTTACACATAACATTTAAAAAAAAGATCGATCTCACCATCAAGAAACACCACTAACTTGCGCAACAGCTGACGGCCCTCCTTCCATGCCATCTGATTGGTTGTCTCATTATCAGACTCTCCCTGACCATTAGGAACTGCTCACCAAAAAAAAAAAAAAAAAAAAAAAAACCAACAGTCAATAGCAACACTTTAAATTATAGGCATTTATACATGTAGATAAAATTGGATATAATAAAGTATAAGAATTAATTTTACTTTGTTCAGTCTTCATCTCAGTTTTCTTCTCCGGGCTCTGATCACTGCCAGTCTTCAATTTCTGATATTTAGCCCTAAGGATAATGAAAGCAACATGAACATGGAACCTAGTTGATTTACAATAGTTGATACATCATCATCACAATTAGTAGTACGTGAGGCAGTTTGGACCTGCGAGCTGTTTGGACCCTCCCTTCTGAAATCAAATATGCATCGTTGTGAGTTGTCCTTCCCCGGTTGTATTATATCAAGTGTTGTCATAATCCAGACACATGGTATCAACAGACTTCCTGTCATTGTGGAGGAAACGGTGTGTAAAAACTCGTAACTTTTTGATGGATTATTTGGTTTTATTGCATGAGGGCCAATCTCAATAACCTGTGTGTTCTGTAAATACTTGATCTCTGGCACATAAATAGGTGGGCGTCTGAAAGTGAAAAACACCACTTGGCTAAACGTATTGCATCAATTCTTATTTTAAATAAAATACAATATCATGATATGAATGCTGAAGGCAGACTGGACCTCGCTCACATCGTGGTACATTGGATCCAGGGTTCAAAGTGCCCCAGTGTATCATCTAACCTGATGTTTGAAATTACACTATTAATAAGCCCCCAGTACACTAACTGGGTTATCAAAGGCCGGCCATGTCTCTCACTCTCTATGGTAAGAGGTTCATGTAAAAGAACCATTGCTGACTTTTCGACAAGAGGAGCTGCAAAGCCATCAGCGTGTTTCTGCCCTGCAATGGCCTGGCAAGCTGACCAGGATGGACTCTGCCCTTGCCCTGAGTCGGCTGTTCGTGTTAACGTTAGCGTTACCATGACTATGCCTAGTGGATCTGCAGCCAGTAGAGGTGTTGACCCGAAGCCAAAGGAGAAGAAAGTGTTTACATTTACATTTAGGGAAGTCTGTGGTCTTCTTATTACAGTTTATTAAAGTTGTTGCATATTTTCCAGAAAACATTTAAATGACTTTTATTTATTTATTACACTGAAAATGAGGTAGCTGACATTTTAAGAATCTTTGTATTGTTACAGATATTAATTTACAGTATATTGAAACTATTGTATTTCTCTTTGAGAGTCAGAAACACCATTTGTTGTTGTTTTTACTCTTTTAAACATGACTTGAAAATGAAAATGTTTTCCTTGAAAAGTGCTTGAACGACATTTGGCCCAATGTGAGGGAACCATGTGAAGTTATATTACAGTATATTTTAATATTTGCTCATCTTTATGGACTGTAAATAATTCTGGAGTTCAATAACAGCTGATCCTTTTTTGTTCCTGCAAGAGTGACGTTAAACATTTACACGTGAATAAACAGAACTCACCGTTCTTGTTTAAGTGCATACTCGAGCATTTTGATCCGCCTCACCAGGTCCTGCTTCATGCTTTCCTGCCCTTTCCTCTCTCCCTGCAGAAATGCCACCTGCGCCTGAAATCAGGAAACACAGCAACAAAAACCATAGAAATAAAATCATGAGTCAGATCCCAAGTCCACACAGTACAGTGAGATTTCCTTTTGGCTTTTTCCCTTTCTCAGGGGTTGCCACAGAGAATGATTCGCACGTTTGATTTGGCAGAGGTTTTTACGTCGGATGCCCTTCCTGACACAACCCTTTAGCAAGCGACAGAAACATGCTGACGGCTTTGCAGCTACTCTTTACAAAAGTCAGCAATGGTTCTTTTACAGGCCTCTCACCATAGACAGTGACAGACATGGCCGGCCTTTGATAACCCAGTTAGCTGCACTGGGGGGAAGCAATTACAACCTTGTGGAGAGTACTCGAACCCCCAACCTTAGAATCAGTGATCCAGCGCCCTATACCACGAGACCACCACTGCCAAATCCAGACAGTACAGTATTGTGTTTTAAGAGCACAAGGTCATTCTTCTTATTATTATTATTATTATTATTATTATGAAGAAGAAGAAGAGTAGAGTTATATCAGATCAAATTGAAAAACATCAGAAAATCATGTTTATTTGGAGTACACAGAAAAACAAAGCCTCATGTCTCATTCATTTCATGTTTCTGATAAACTCTGTATCGGAGTGTACATTTGAGAAGAGGAACAATATTTATTACTGTTTCTTAGAAGTGTTTTCATAGCGCTGATGACAGACTGACATAAATCTTCCTTATCAGGGTTTGATCTGACACTCGGGTCAAACCATTTGAAATCGCCCAGTGATATAAGAGTCAATGTTAAAGCAACCCTTTGGCATGCTTCCCCGCATTACTTCCACATTCTGATGTACAGAGCACACACAGACCGAGGGAGACCCCTTTTGGCCTCACCGGAATTCTTAATTCTTCTTGATTCACATATCTTCAGGGTATTGTTCTTTAATGTTATGTGAAGTTCATTCAGGTTCTTCAAAAGCAGTCTTTTTTGTTCATGTTTCTTTTCCCCTTCTGAATCTAATACAGGGCAGTGGTGGCCCAGGGGTAAGGTGCTGGATTACCAATCCCATGGTTGGGGGTTCAAGCCCCACTCCAATAAGTTGTCACTGCTGTTCCCCGGTACGCTAACTGGGTTATCAAAGGCTGGCCATGTCTCTCACTGTCTATGGTGAGAAGTTCATGTAAAAGAACCATTGCTGACTTTCGTAAAGAGGAGCTGCAAAGCCGTCAGCTTGTTTCTGTCCCGTCCTAAAGGGTTGTGTCAGGAAGGGCAACCGACGTAAAAATCTATGCCCAATCAAACGTGCAAATCGTTCGCTATGGCGACCCCTGATAAAGGGGAGAAAACTGAAAGGAATTCATCATCATAGTTTTTGATGGCTATAAATGGCACACAGAGGGTTAAATGTGGTCACGCCCCTTTCTCAAAACCCTCTGAAACAAAAAACAGATAAAGATTTTGAACTGAAACCAACTACATTTTACTTCTATCACCACAGGATACAAAATATATCAAATTCAAGCACGTAGGGCATCATCACTGGGGAAACCATGGTAACTTTGCATGATTTGAGATGGATAGACATTCTCCACTCTCTAAAACAGTCACTCAGACAGTGATGATGGGCTGATGAAGTCTGGGTTGGTTTGTTGATGGCAGGTGGAGTCGGGAGGAGGGAATTAATAATCAGGAAGGAGTGGCATCACTTCCTTTAATTCAGTCTCTCTCATTTCCTTCCAAACCAAATTACAGCAGTACTATGTAAGTGATGTTTGTGTTATTTATTTATTTTTTTTTTGAATATTTAGATTTTTACATATCCTGTGTTTAGGTGAACAGTGAGGAGATGTGAATGAATTAGACTTAGAAAATGGACATCTGGAGTGGCACACGATCTGAGTTGCACTGTACACGTAACCCAAGACATACAGTAGCACTGGAAAAGGCTCTGGGAAAATGAAATAAAAAAAAAAAAAAGAGGACATTAGTATGAACCCACCATGGACCCTTTAACCCTTAATGACATGAACAAGACCCTTATCATCATCCAGCAGAGCCACCAGAGCCAACGTAAAGCCATGTCTGAGATGCTGCAGGAGCTAAATCAAGTAAACAGGCAATTCACTAGTAACCACGGCAACTACAGGAACTATACCTCAAATCATTCTTTCAAACATAGGACATCAAAATCATCTCAGAGAATTTTGAAAATGCGGCATTGTGAGGTTGGCCAGAGACTCTGGTACCCAACTGTTATATACATCTAGCTTTTGTGAGTGTGGCTGCTGAAACAGGCTCAATAATCTTTAATAATGATATAATATTGAATTTTATAGAAATATTTATTCTGCCAATTTACAGAGAAATGCACCTGAATAAATTAGGAGAAACTTTATCATGGAGGAGGACACAAAGGAGCAAGATTATAAACATGCCATCACCACAACAGAGGACTTCATCAGGGGACCAGCCAATTCACATTTATTTACTAAATACATTTAAATAATAAAAAAAATTAAATAAACTAAAATGGCCTATAATCACTGAATCAGTTCAAATTGGGCTTAATGTTAATGAAGCACAATTAATCAAACCTCAGTGCAATTTCAAAGTCCTATGGGGTGTGATTTAGTAAGAGATCATTTGCAGTAAGATGATCTTTATCGAGAAATAAAATAATGATGTAGTGACGGATACCTGGATGGGTCATACATGCAGCATGTGTAAGGATAATTCACCTGTAAAGATCTTGATTTATTTTAATTTTTATGTTCCTGTGCAGTATATCTGTCCTCATTCGTTCATTTCTGAACCGCTTAATCCTATAATTAGGGTTGTGGGAACACTGGCGCTTATCTCAGACGACTCTGGGCAAGGGCTGAGTACACTCTGGACGGTCCTAAGTCACTAAAGGCAATCCAGTGGCCTTCTTTTTTTTACGCAGGACAGCCATGATTATTTTACATGCCTCTCACCACAGACAGGGAGCGACATGGCTGGCCTCTCATAACCTGGCAAGCTGCACAGGGGTTGGGAGGTCTTGAGGCCGATCCTGGTACAGAGACCAAACATGGTATCGCACTCGGTAAAAAGAGCCGCTGGCTGAAGGTGAGCGAACCAGAGTCCCCGTGTATAATCACCACCACCTCGTCTCTTTCTCGTGTCAACAGGATGGGTTGAGATTAATGTTCGTCTCAGACACCTGAACAAATCACATCTCAGACCTCAGCTGCTGGAACAAGGGACGAGTTAGAGATGTCACAGCTCATGTTTATTTCTCTTAAAATCCCGTGTTTTTCTGCTTTTCTGCTGTTGCAAGATACAGATATAATAATAATTTATTTTAGTGAGTCTTCTGATGTGATCAAAACTGAATTTGTTTTCAGAAAAATTCATTCATTTTCTGTAACGGCTTAATCCTAATTAGGGTTGCGGGGAGGCTGGCGCCCATCCCAACCGACTCCGCGATAGGACAGAGTACACCCTGGATGGCTCGCCAGGCCATCGCAGGGCGGAAACACGCTGTCCTTTTGTTGAAAGTTACCAATGGTTCTTTTACATGAACCTCACACCATAGACAGTGAGAGACAAGGCCGGCGTTAGTGCACTGGGGGGGACAATGACAGACCATTGAGAGTGGGGCTTGAACCCCCAACCTTAGGATCAGTGAACCAGCACCTTTACCACCAGGCTACCACTTCCCCATGTTTTCAGAAGCATTGGTTATAAAAAATGATGTGTCCTTCTAGTAAGAAATAAAATATTTTAATCAAGTTCACTTCAGCCAGGACATCATTCAGTAAATAATTTCAGGTCACATGCATGATAGGAGACAAATACCATAAAGGTCAAACACAGTCCCACAACACTCCTGAAACTATTCATATCCGCATAAAGTAGTGCAGTTTGATGGTTTTTGTTCTATTGTGGTAGTGTGTGTGTGTGTGTGTGGGGGGGGGGGGGGGGGTCCCTGTATTTTAGTGCAATTTTGGTGGTTTATCAGCAAAGAAAGTGGCAGATTACACAAAACATTTTTTACATAAATTAAATAAACAGCTACTGCAAATGGTTTGAATTTAAAATGACACAAACTTTACGTGAAGCTCCTATTTTTAAAAGACAAAAATAATATCACCCAAAATATAAATTATATTTTATTCCTATTTCAGATGTAAAATCCGAATGCCTTATTGGTCCCAGAGGAAATTGTATGCACACACAGAGGCAAAAATGTATCCAATTTTGATGTAAGATTGTGGATTGGGTTTTTTTTTTGTTTTGTGTTTTTTTGTTGTTTTTTTTTGCATAATCGGCCTTTTTTTTGTGACATTTTCCATAACTTTTCCCCCTCTTCTTCCTTAATTTCCTTATTTTTTTAATTTGATGAATATTAACTTATGTATTTGTTTTTTTTTAAAAAAACGTGATGCACTGAAGCCACATTAATTGAAGCACGAAATAGCGAGGGAGCTATATATATATATATATATATAGCGGCACGGTGGTGTAGTGGTTAGCACGTCTGCCTCACAGCAAGAAGGCCCGGGTTCGATTCCCGGCCTGGGCGTTTCTGTGTGGAGTTTGCATGTTGTGCTTGTGCGGGTTTCCTCCGGGTGCTCTGGTTTCCTCCCGCAATCCAAAGATGTGCACTGTAGGTTAATTGGCCATTCTAAATTGACCGTAGATTCTCTCCTGCAGTGGCACTGGAACCCAGTCGTATCGGCACTTGCCTTTCCATTGGATCCTTCCGGTGGCGCCGAGACGGGGGACTTGCTGCTTGGGTAACAGCCTGTCCCTCATTACTCTCCCTACCCGGGCTCTGCGCACTAGGGAGTATCACCAGCCGGGATACCAGCCAGAGCGCAGCCATGGTCCTTCGGGACTGACGGAGGCCTACCATATATATATATATACACACACACACAGCGCTTACAAATTTCTGACTTTTTTTTTTTTTTGCACGTTTGTCACTGTCATCCATTTCAGATCAAGAAAACCTCAATATTGTACAAAAATAAAATATAAGTAAACACAAAATGCAGTTTTCAGTGCCAGTTGCATTTATTAAGGGGGAAAAAAACCATCTGAACCTACAAGGGCCTGTATGAATAAGTAGTTGCTCCCCTAAACCTAATAGCTGATTGAACCACTTTTTGTGATGGAATTTTGGCCCACTCGTCTCTGCAGAATTGTTTAAGATCAAAAGACTGGATGGTTTTTCGGGCATGAACAGCCTTTTTAAGGTCATGCCACAGCATCTCAATAGGGTACAGGTCGGGACTTTGACTAGGCCGCTCCAAAACCCTTGTTTTGTTTTTTTGTTTTTTTAGTCATTCGGAAGTGGACTTGCTGGTGTGCTTTGGATCGTTGTCTTGCTGCAGAAACCAGGTGCGCTTTAGCTTGTGGTCTCAAAATGATGGCCGTTCTGGTGCAGACACTCCGACAACGTGAAGAACATGCTTCGCCAGGATTTCTTGGTAGCAAGCAGAATTCACGGTTCCATCAATCATGACAAGTCACCCAGGTCCTAAAGCAGCAAAGCAAGCCCAGATCATCACACTTCCACCACCATGTTTCATTATTGGCACAATATTCTTTTTATCAAATGCAGTGTTGCTTTTGCGCAAAATGTAATGGTATGCATTTCTCCCAAAAATTTCAACTTTAGTATCATCAGTCCAGAGAACATTTTCCCAAAAGCTTTGGGGATGATTGAGATAATTCTTGGCAAAAGTGAGTGGTACCTTGATATTCTTTTTTGTCAACAGTGGCTCTTGCCTCGGAACTCATCCACGGATGCCATTTTTGTCTCGTGTCTTTCTGATAGTGGAGTCATGAAAATTGACATTAACTGAGGCAAGTGAGGCTAGTGGTTGTTTAGAAAGTGGTTTTTGGATCCTTTGTGACTTCTTCGGTTAGTCTGCGCCGTGCTCTTAAAGTAATTTTGGTAGGTCGGCCACTCCAGGGAAGGGTCACCACTATGTGATGCCTTCTCCATTTATGGATAATGGCTCTGACAGTGGTCTGCTGGAGTCTCAAAGATTCACCAATGACTTTGTATCCTTTCCCAGAATGAGACATCTCAAGAATCTTCTTTCTTGTTGACTCTTGAAGCTCACTGGATCGCCGGAGCACCAAGCACCGGAGACTCTGAGAACTCCGCCTGAGCTTATTGTTAGCCGGGGTGCGGCTAGCATTGAGCTACCATAGCATATTAGCTCAGGATAGGAGTTGAGCGTGCTAGGTGCTAAACTTCACAAGACTCCGATCTCATAGCTGTAGTAGGGTCGACCGGTCATAGACAAGCATAGTGCAAAACATGAACAAACAAAACAACAAATAAAACAAATTAAAATGAACAAAGAAACAATTTGACTCAGAACTCCGTGACGTCGCCCTCTAGGCAGTGCCATCTTGGAGACGTCATGTTCAATGTAAAAGGGCATGAAGCGTAATAAAGTTTATCCGTTTGGTATCGTTTGTTAAACATGCTACAGAACATAAAATCTCATGCAAAAACATTCTAAACATTAACTTAGGTACTGTACTGGAATAATAATTGAAAAAGACTTTAATACTAGTGCTTTACAACACTATATGCTATATAATGTTTATATTTTATCATCAATAAGTACAACAGTAAAAATGTAAAAGTTTTTCTTAATCATTACTACATTAATACTGTATTAATGAGTAAGACTGTCTATAGAATGTGATTAAGAAGCATATATATTTAGCACATGTAATAGATACACAGTATTTTACTTTCCATTTGCTCATTCGGGCATGTAATATGATACATGGGAGGGTATTCATTAAGTTTTAGAGTAGAAGGAGGATATTGATAAGTAGGGGGTGGAAATTGTTTGAGGCAAGCATGGGGAGGGTGCGGAGGGATGTTCACTCCCGAAGGGGAGTCTGAGGGGGCCAACCCCAGAAAATCTTTTAAAATTCATGTGCTCTGTGGTGCATTCTGGGCCCATATTTATGAGAAAATCAGACAAGCTAGAAGCAAATAAAACAAAGTTTATATTATAAAAATAGTATTTGTTACAAGGATAGTAGACTTAATTCTTAAAGGAAAGTACATAAAACTTCTTATTTGGAAAATCTAACAGTTACCTTACTAATATAGAACATTTGTGAATCAAACTGCTACCCTAATCTGTCAAAACTGTTTATGTAATCTCGGTGTTGTGTTCGGACATGACATAAAACTTTTTACCTATTTCATGAGATATGGATGTTTCCGAAACAGTGGAATCATCGGTCTTGAGTCGCTTCCACAACGTATTTAATGTTGGTTGTTTAGATCTACTTCGCTTCGGCGCCATGCTTGTCGGTTCAACTCACATTAGTTTGGACTATATTTTACCCGGGTTTGTACGACCCGTCACGATCTAAATCTACATGGGAGCACAGGCAAATGGCAGCACGTATATAAAAAGCGTCACGAGCTTGAATGAGGTCGCATAGTGCATCATGGGATATTGGAGGTTAACCGATTGAGAAATTATCAAAACAGGTAATCATGTTGTCAAGTATATAGCTTAACAAAGCCGTGGAAATGGTTTTATTAAAGATTATTATTATATTATTATTTACTATTACAAAATATAACCGGTGCTAGGCTAATAGTAGCCGGCACTTCCGCCGGTCGCCAGCACTTAATGAAAAGTGTGCATGGGGTTTTACTTCCAGGTACAGAACTCACGAATATCGAGGGCCTACTGTACATATATAGACAGGGATCTCTCACTTTCCAAGGTTAATTGGGACAGAGTAGGATCACCCCCCAACCCCAACCCCCGACTGACGTATACGTACATGTATATGTGTATATAATATCAATAAATACATATCCGATGTTATAAATGCTTATAACAATTAAACCTTGAAAAAATAACATAAGATGTAAATAAAATATAAATACAGACGCTCTCCTACTCACCAACATTGGTTTTGCAAACATCTGGAGATACCAACAAAGGGTGAAAGTGAAAGTTAAATGAAATTGAAGAAGTAGAAATAGAAATGGAATAAATCTACAGAAAGGTAGATCATAAATACATCCCTAACTTACGTTTTTAATTGGTTCCGGACGGCTGAACATAACTTGAAAGTGAACGTAAGTTGTTACAGTGATGTATGACGCTCATACTGTACTATACATCCATAAATACCATTACCGTATCTCATAAAACACCCCTAAATCAATTATTATAAACATAACATTGTAAAATAATATCAAATAATATCAACATTAATTTCAAATTAATTAAATTCAAGCAAAATAATTTCAAATTGATATTTTTAAATCAATTTCACTCATCAAATATCAAACGAAGTATCAAATATAACCTTTAACATTCTCTATGATGCGATCTTTCTGCTTGTAAATGGTTCCGATGGTCGACGGATGATCACGTTACATGAAGCTGAGCCGACTCACTTTACATGAAGCTTAAAACAGCCAATCAACACTTACAATATGTGAGGCGCTCAATACCAAAAGTAGTTTGCTTGCTGAAAGTAGTTTACTTGCTTGAAACAAAGTGCGGGTTATACGGACTTCCAGTCTTTTAAGTGAGCAAGGGCGATGTTGAACTCGTTTAGTACTCAGCCTGCACTGATGTGAATCACCAGCAGTGAATCTTTCTTTTCTGGATTTAAGTTTCCGTTCATTTTACAACTCTCTTTGCTTAACTGAGTATGCATGGTAGATTGCGCCGCTCCGAGCAGATAGTTAATTCATCTCTGTGTATGAGACTTGCACCCATGCTAGTAGGCTTACGCTTCTGACCAACCATATTTGCTTAGGGTTACAAAAGTCCGCAAAACAGTGTAAACACAAAGATCATAGAGACGACGTCTTAACACAAGGGTATACACACGCTATATAACTGATATTATATATATATATATATTGATTCCGAAAGTCAGCAATGGTTCTTTTACATGCCTCTCACCATAGACAGTGAGAGACATGGCCCGCCTTTGATAACCCAGTTAGCTGCACTGGGGGGGACAGTGACAACCTTCTGGAGAGTGGGACTCGAACCCCCAACCTTTGGCTCAGCAATCCAGCGCCCTATACCACTAGACCACCACTGCCCATATATATATATATATATATATATATATATATATATATATACATATATACATACACACACACACACACACATAGTGGAACCTCAACTTACGAAAGCCCCACAAACGAAAAATCCAGGTTACGAAAAAGATTTTCCTAAAATGTTTGTCTCTGGGTACGAAACAAGTGCATGTTCTGAAAGCACCATCTCAAAAATTCAAACAATGCATGAGTTGCTATCGCATTGACTACATTTCCCAACACACCCCCCCCCCCCCCGCTGGCCTCCAATTGGCTAGGAGGGATGACGCAGCTCCTTCCCATTGGCTACTTCCCAACATTCCGCCCCGCTGGCCTCCCATTGGCTAGGAGGGATGATGCAGATCCCTCCCATTGGCTAATATGGAGCACCCATAATGCTTTTTGTGTCAAGGGCAGAGTTACTGTTGTTTCATGAGTTTTTCTAGTGTGCTCATGGCAACTTTATCTTTTGGCTCAGGCTTTTAACCTTGCATAAACATTTGTAAGATTATAACTCTGCTAAGAAGACATGGTCAACACACACATGCGTGCGTGCGCACACACACACACACACACACACACACACACACACACACACACACACACACACACAGATTCCCAGTGCGAGTGAAAAGAAGAAGCGGGCTTGTGGCATGCGGTTGAGTGATATTGCAAAGGAATATGGCCAAACCCGTCTACCATTGGTACGATATTGAAGCAAAAGGAGGCCCTAAAAGGTGTGCTTTTATAATTTTTAAAAGGGTTTAGGGAGTAGTTTTGGGGGCCTTGGAACGAATCACACATTTTACATGTAAAATGTGGTTCAACTTACAAAAAATCCACGTTACGAAAAAAGGCTCTGGAACGGATTAATTTCGTAAGGTGAGGTACCACTGTATAAGTCCTCGGTTTTCACTGGTCCCGACTTACACCGTTTCGTGGTTACAAACGCACCCCCATAAAAATATTAAAAAATAATATTACGCGTCATTACGTCTTTCGCGGTTACGTAAACAAATGCGAACTAGTTTTGGGAGCGCGAGGCGGAAGAATACGTTGTGTTGTGGTTGTGGGCCGAGGAAGTCGTCATTGCTTCCCTTCGCTCTGTCTTGGTACTGTAATATTACGAGTCATTACGTCTTAAGTCGTTACGTAAACAAACGCAAATTAGTTTCGGCCGCACGAGATGCAGCAAGTGTTGGCAACTTTTGAGGCTCAGGATCCCCAACTTGGAAAGGTTCACTAGGGATTCCAGAGGCATCATAGATTTGATGCAATGCTACAAGGAGATCTTGGATGAGAAGACGTTGTTCTCTGTCCAGTCTAACCTGAAGCAGAATTTTAAGAAGGTTGAGAGGCCCACAACAGATCCTGTACCCTCTACCTCAGCTGCATCTACGACTCCCGGCTCACCTGCCCCATCTTCTCCAGCACAATAAGCCTGTCTCTCACTCCCTTACTGTATTTCATTCTTGTGGTAAGGAACTGTTTTCTCTTTTTTAATACTTTATGTCATTAACTGTTACATTGTATTATAGCGCTGTACGTACAGTGCTTTTCAGTATATTTTATGTTATGTTCTGACTTACACTGAAATTCGGGTTACATCGCGTCTTGAAAACGGATCAGTGTCGTAAACCGAGGACTCACTGAATATACATTTTATATATATATATATATATATATATATATATATATATATATATATATATATATAAATTACATTTTCTGAGGGTTGTGGGGAGTTCGGTGCTCATCTCAGCCGACTCTGGGTGAGGGCAGGGTATACCCTAGACAGATTGCAAAGCAGAAGATGGTGTGCAGTTTGAATAAAAGTTATTCCATTCTCTGTCGCCAGCAATGACTGACAGATGCCTGGCACCCCGCCAGTTCCATCAGCGCATGCCCGATTGAAGTTTGTGCAATATCTCTTAATTATCGCTAGTGGATAATTCTTGAATAGCAACAGCAGACAAACATGGTCCCTGATTCTGAAATCAATGAAATCCAAGAAAATTTCCTGCCCCACAAATGTGAAGACAGTTATACAAAATGGTCAAGATATGAAAAATACTCTTCAAATGTTATGGGGTGAGGTGTCTTGGTGGGTGTATATCCAGGGCTGCCAACCCATGAGAGCACTGTTTTATTGTCGATAAACCAAAAATTAGTATTTTGATCTGAAAATTAGTACTCATAATAGACAAAATTAGCACTCAAATTAGGATTACATAAAATTCCATATATGGACATACAGGTTGTCTTTGTCAAATTTTACTGCATTTTGGTTTAATAATGAAACAGCAGTACAGACGCTCCCCGACTTATGTTTTTAATTGGTTCCTGACGGCCGAACGTAAGTTGAAAGTGAACATTAGTTGTTACGGTGACATATGACGCATGACGTGTGACGCTCATACTGTACTATATATCCATAAATACCATTACCATATCTCATAAAACACCCCTAAATCAATTATTATAAACATAACATTGTAAAATAATATCAAATATATCAAATAATATCAACATTACTTTCAAATAAGTCACTTATTTATACCGAATCACTTTACATGAAGCTTAAAACAGCCAATCAACACTTACAATATGTGAAGCGCTCAATACCGAAAGTAGTGTACTTGCAAAAGTAGTGTACTTGCTGTGGGTTATACAGACTTCCAGTCTTTCAAGTGCACAAGGGTGCCGTTGAACTCCTTTAGAACACAGGCCGCACTGATGCAGTCTCCCAGCAAAGCGGAGAGTTCTTTCTTTTGTGTAAGTAAGTAAACTTTATTCAAGAGATACATACAAAGAACAAGTACAAATCCTAATGAATATTAATATAAAAATAAATATACACTCTTAGGATTCTGCTAAAAGATAATAAATGGTTTTCATTCATTTTACAACTCTCTTTGCTTAACTGAGTATGCACGGTAGATCGTGCCGATCTGAGCAGATAGTTAATTCATCTCTGTGTATGAGACTTGCACCCATGCTAGTAGGCTTACACTTCTGACCAACCAGATTTGCTTAGGATTACAAAAGTCCGCAAAACAGTGTAAACACAAAGATCACAGAGACGACGTCTTAAGACAAGGGTAACACGCTATAGAACTGATATATATACACACACACACACACACACACTCAGTCTGTAGTTTGTAAACAATGAATGCAGCATCATTGCGTCATTACGTCAGCGTACTACGTAGGTATGTCTAAACTCAAAATTTGACTTTTTTTTTTTTTTTTTTTTTGGGGGGGGGGGGCGTAAAATCGAAAAAACATAAAACGGATGAACATAAGTCGGGGAGCGTCTGTATACGTATTTGAGGAAACCAGGTTTATTTGACAGAATTCTACTGGTGTTATAATATAGAATATAATATCTTATAATTATTATTATATTATGCATGACCCTGAATGTTATTTGAAACCAGCATTTACAAATAACAAGTAAGAGAGCTCAGGACAAGAAAAAAGTTATAAAGTAAGCAAACCGTTCGCTAGCTTCTTCGTCTGCCTCCTTTTATATGCGTTTTAATATCAAAAATGGAATCGCACATTGTGCAAAAGGCCATGTATCGGTTACGCTTCTTAATGAATGTATAAGTTGTTGAATATTCTGATAAAAATTCTCGCTTTCTTTTTGCCCGCATTTTGGGTTGCCGGCAACCACTCGGTGATCGGCTCTGGTTACCATGGAGACTATGCAGGATAGCCGCTGATCCGTGGAAATCGACCTACCTTTCTGCCGATTAACGAATCATGTGATATAATACAACAGTAACATCCCATGAGATTATCGTGAGACTTGGCTTTGCCGGAAAGGTAAACATGTAAACACGGATCGAATTCAATGTGATTCATCAGAATTATTGACAAAATATTGTGAAATAAAATTGAAATGAGCGTATTAACCCGAAAGTTTGAAATTCGTAGTAATGTCTGAATGAATTGTATTACCATATTTTGTGTGATTTTTCGTATGAATACGGATAAATTTGTACAAGTTGGCAGCTCTGTGTATCGTTCATTGTTTGATTTATTTGCCTGACCAAGAATCTCGTAGGTTGACGGGGAGGCTGGCGCCTATCTCAGCCAATGCTGGGTGACGATGTGTTCATCACTGAATCGACACAGACAACCATTCACAGTGACCCCAGGGGCCCTCACACCACCTGAGTGTTGGTTCAGGCGGGAAGAGAACGGGTCAGATCTCAGGGTTGGAACCAGATGGAGCCTGCATGGTGCCAGACATGACCGAACAGGTCCAGACTGGATCACTGCGTTTCATGCATGAAGTGTTAAAGAGGAATAAAGTGAACATGTGTGTGAATGTAAACCGAACCAGGTAAACCACCCTGTGAAACCAACATGAGATGAAAAGAAATGTGGACTGACCCGGAGTTCGTCTCTCTCCGCTTCCCATCGGCATTTTTCTGCCTGGAAACGGCCCCATTCGTACTGTATAAAGTGTAGGATCCCCGGCAGAGACAGGCCCACCGCGTCCCCGTCTCGCTGCTCCGCTGGGTGGAAAGATGCGGACATCGCCCCGGCGACGCGCGCCGGAACACACGCACTCGACCCGTTCGGATTTCGACCGGTACCGGCGCCGCTGGCCACATGGCTCGGATTAGTTCCGCCGCCAACCGGCCCGGATATGTCCGCGTCCATTCTAATCTATCCACCGTCAACAAAACAAAACGGTCGAACCTTGACAGGAAAACAAAGGGCGGAGAAATCCGTCACTCACACCCGACCACCGCCTCCATTCTTCCTCCACAGCGGGGTTGCAAAATAGTGATCCGCGCATGTCCCGTCCCACCAACAAAACGTGCAGTCCGGCAGTGATGGGAAAACCGATCCCGAAACAGGACACCGAACAAAAACCCAACATGTATAAACCTCTTCTGAAGCCAACATGAAAAGATTTTATTTATTTACTTATTGTTAAACGATGTTCCAAACACTTTTATACTGTGATTTCTCCGTTTTAGCCGTGATGTCATGGCGGGTGAGGCTGAAAGTAAGAGACATTATTCAGATCAAATCTCTCGGAACCATGTCCTGTGTGTTCGGAGCATCATCTGCGGATATTAACCGTCAGTCTGAACTCTGGTTCGGTTTCCACCGGTTTTTTCCCCCCTGTGATTTGTTCTAAATGTTCTTGTTCAAAAGTCATCAAGTCTCAAAGCTTGATACAATAAACTACCACTTTAAGTACCGCAGGAATCCCTTTATAGTTCCGACTCGGTTTACCGTAGCCATGACGGCGCACGACGTCAAGCTACTTCCTGCCAAATTGTGATATCCGCCGAGATTCCGCTGCCGATCAACACAAACATATCCCGTTTCCCAAAACCTTCTCCGATTCTGATCAATTCCCCTCGTGAGGACGATCGGTATTTTATCAGTCATACATTTAGTCATTATGCAGGAAATATCCTTTAAAATTTGGAATGAGTGGTTTGTTTTGTCTGGAGTGTGTTTTTCAGACAGATGTAGTGACGGATTTTAAACTGAAGGGAAATCCTCACAGACTGCAGACTGAGTGGAATGAACCCGAGATGTGCACTCAGATGGTTCTGGAGTGTTTCCCACATGACTTGTATTAATATTTCTTTAAGTATCGCGTGATCTGTACAGAGAGCCCTGGGGTTCTCCTCAGCTTATGTTCCATGCTGATGGTGAACACCACAGAGCAGCACAGCCGGTGAGCTTCTTTTCTGCTTCCTTCTGGAAAGGATTTTCTCATGTAATCCTTCGAAATTAAATATTTTATCATTTACACAGAACGTTTTATCCTTAATTTACTCAAAATGTCCGGGCTTTATGTGTAATATTTGGGGTATTATGATGATGATGGATAGTAATGCTGTGGCTTGTTTTCCTGTTCCCAGTGATTGCAGTAGAGATCTCGGGATGTGTTGAGCTTAAAGTGGATCAGAGACCCCAAATGATCTTTTCGGAAGGACCTGAGTGCAGATAAAGTTGACGGACTGTGCTCAGTCATGAGCTTTCCGTGGGCCCAGTTATGCAGGATCATTCTCCTTCAGTGTGTTGCTGCCTGAAAACAGCCTCATCCATAATGAATAACTGATAATGTACAAGGTGGTGTCTCAGCACATGGGCTTCTGTTTCTCTTTCGGCTGGGATTAGTATGCCACCTGCACTCACTGGTGCGACCAGTAGGTTTCCTGTCTATTTGAATTTTCCCCAGTTGCACTGCCTGCAAGACTGTAACATGGTCTGTGTCCATTATAAGGTGTCACCAGAGCAGGACACGCACAGAAAACAACAGGCTGTATCCCTTCACTAGGACTCAAAGATGGATAGCTAGGGACGGGGCTGGACAGACCGACATTACCGATGCCAGTACAACCAGAATCCTTTGATTATTTCTTGGATAGATTAAATCTATAGAGTTGTTGAATAAATATGCAAATCAGTTTCTGCCAGGCGTTGCTGACAGGAGCCATTGTGCTGAACTTGCTGATTCTGTATTACATATCTCAAGCCCAGCAGCAGATGATGGAGAAACGACGTGTACATGGAAAAGGTTTAAAAAATGCCTTTCAGTCAGTGTCGGGCCTGAGGGGTTCAGGGAATATAGTGGTGAGGGGCATCACAGGGGACAACAAAGCAAAGGGTAGTGTGCAGAATTCGCATTTGACTGTTATCTTGCGCGAGTTTGAAGACTTTGAGAACTATGTTGGCGATGTGGCCCAATCCTTCCTGCACTACATGCCAGAAGTACGTTTCTTGGTAGTAGCAGACACCCTGCCTTACCCTCCTCTTACGTTGCCTGAAAATGCAAGTTTACTGCTGCTTTCCCCAAGTCCAGAAAAGCCCCCTCAAACGCATCGTCCAGAAAGCCATGTGCGGTCTGAGTTTGTGGTGCTTGTGCCAGATGGTATTCAATTAGAGCACAAGCAGCAAGTTGAGAGGCTTGTTCAGGAGTTGAAAGCTGAAGGAAATGGCCCAGTGCGACTGGTTGCAGTGCCAGTACTGACTCGAGCAGCTGTACAGTGCCTGCACTTACAAGTGAACCTGAAGGAATGGACAGCTACGTACTCCCTTGGGGCATCTGTCGGTGGTGGCAGTATATGCACGGCTTTGTATGGTGATGTTGTGGTCATTCTTCGAACCGAGGACCTTTTCAACTTGTCGGTCCCACTTGCACGCCCCCTGCTGTCTGCATTATTTATTCAGACTGCGATTAGAGGTTGGAAGGTGAAGCTACTGGAGGGACCTTCATTTACTTCCAGACACAGGCCCCTCTATAGCTCTGCACACAACCAGTGGAAGGCAGATCATCATCTCAAGGACATTACCAACCAACTCATGAGAAGCTTTGGTCTGAAACGCTTGGTATGGCCTGACAGGAAAGAGCAGTGGTTTGGCTGCAGTAAGGAGACATCACGATGTTTTGGTACCGTGCATGATGACACACCAGAGTACCTCTATTTGGAACGATGGACTCCACCCTGCTGTTTACGTGCCCTGCGAGAAACTATAAAGCATGTCATCAATATTCTAGAGAATTGTGGTGTGCGCTACTGGTTGGAAGGGGGTAGTCTGTTAGGAGCAGCCAGACATAAAGATATTATACCTTGGGATTATGATGTTGATTTGGGCATTTACCTGGAGGATGTGCCCAATTGCGAATACTTAAAAAACCTAGATTCAGGATCACTGGTGGACGCCAATGGTTATGTTTGGGAGAGGGCAGTAGAAGGAGACTTCTACCGTATTCAGTACAGTGAGGCCAATCATCTGCATGTGGACCTTTGGCCTTTCTACTCTCGCAATGGAATTATGACCAAGGATACATGGACTGGCCACAAGCAGGATGTGGAGTTTCCTGAGCACTTCCTGCAGCCTCTGGTACAAATGCCATTTGCTGGCATCAATGCTTATGGACCCAATAATCGCCGTGCCTTCTTGGAGCTCAAGTTTGGGGAGGGGGTAATTGAGAACCCTCAGTACCCAAATCCTATTAAGAAAAGTCTGACTAATTCATTAAAAAAGTATCGATTGGAGCAAAGATTACATTAATTTTGGTACATATTAAACATGGATTTGAGATCAGTGGATATGAAAAAAAATCAGAATTTCAGCTTTTATTTCATGTTATTTATGTCACACTGTGTTTTACAACTTTAAGCAATATACAGTATTGAGGTAAGTAGTGGGCAGTGGTGGCTTAGTGGTGGCCTGGTGGTAAAGGGCATTGGATTGCTCAATCTAAGGTTAGGGGTTTGAGTCCCACTCTCCACAAGATTGTCATTGTCCCCCCCCCAGTGCAGCTTATCAAAGGCCGGTCATGTCTCTCACTGTCTATGGCTGAAGTTCATGTAAAAGAACCATTGCTGACTTTCGTAAAGAGTAGGCTGCAAAGCCGTCAGCGTGTTTCTGTCCCTTGCTAAAGGGTTGTGTCAGGAAGGGCAGCCGACGTAAAAACCTATGCCAAATCAAACATGCGAATCATTGATATGACTTAAATGAAGATGGAGGCAGGTGATCTGCTCTGGCGACCCCTGAGAAAAAAGGGAACAGTCGAAAGGAAAAGAAAACAATATTGAGGGAAGCAAAAATTCAGGAACAGACAATCATTAATTAATGTTCCTTTTATCACTTCTTCTTTTCCTTTCGGCTGTTCCCTTTCAGGGGTCTCCACAGCGAATCAAATGCCTCCGTCTTTATGGAAGTCATTAATGATTTGCATATTCAATTTGGCATAGGTTTTTACGTCGGATGCCCTTCCTGAAACAACTCTTAGCAAGGGGCAGAAACACACTGATGGCTTTGCAGCTACTCTTGACGAAAGTCAGCAATGGTTCTTTTACATGAACCTCTCACCATAGACAGTGAGAGACATGGCGGGCCTTTGATAATCCAGTTAGCTGCACTAGGGGGACAGTGACAACCTCTGCGGAGAGTGGGATCTGAACCCTCAATCCTCGGATCAGCTATCCAGCACCTTTTACCACCAGACCACCACTGCCCCATAATGTTCCTTTTATCACAAAAGTAGTAATAACTGTGAAGAGGTGTTTTTTTGTGTGTTGATGTTTTGTTGCGCAGCCATTGTCAGTACCTGTGAGTTTTGGAGGTTCAGTCTTTTCTTCAGAAGATGAAATCGGCTTCTGTTTGGCTTGGTCAGTCTTAAACCTTCCGGTTTTCCCCCAATGACCTCTTTGTGTTTAACTCCCATGTCCGGCAGAACTACAACCACATCTCGAAGGAGGTGGGTGACATGGAGTCCGAATGGGCTATGTTTTGGCATGAAGCGGCAGCCCATAGCTGTGGCCGGAAGGTTGTCAGTGCTTGTTGTGGCGGTAATCCCCGAACCCGGTGGTGGACACCTGCGGTGAAAGGGGGGTGTTTCCAGCTGAAAAAGGAGGCCTATCAGGTCTTATTGGCCGGTGGGACCCCCCGAGGCAGCAGACAGGTACCGGCAGGCCAAACGTGCTGCAGCCGAAGCTGCCACCAATGCAAAATCTTGGGCATGGGAGGAGTTCGGTGAGGGTCTGGAGAGTGATTATTGGTTGGCCTCAAAAAGGTTCTGGATCACTGTCTGATGCCTCAGGAGGGGAAGCAGTTCTCCACAAATACTGTTTACAGTGGAAGTGGGGAACTGCTCACCTCGACTGGGGATGTCATCGGGAGGTGGGAGGAATACTTCGACGACCTCCTCAATCCCACCAATATGCCCTCCGTGGAGGAGGACAACCCTAAGCGTTTGGGCAGGGGTCCACCCATCACCGGAGCTGGGGTCACTGAGCTAGTCAATATCTCTGGATGCTGTAGGATTGTCTTGGTTGACACATCTCTGCAACATCGCATGGGCATCGGGGGGGCCGTACCTCTGAATTGGCAAACTGGTGTGGTAGTCCTCCTTTATAAAAATGGGGACCGGAGGGCGAGTTCCAATTGTCGCGGAATCACACTCCTCAGCCTACCCCGGAAGGTCTATGCAGGGGTACTGGAGAGGAAGATCCAACCGATGGTTGAACCTCAGATTCAGGAGGAACAATGTGGTTTTCGTCCTGGCCATAGAACTCTTTATGAACTCCATACACTCCACAGGATCTTGGAGGGCACATGGGAGTTTGCCCAATCTGTCCACATGTGTTTTGTGGCTTTGGAGAGGGCTTTCGACTGTGTCCATTGGGTTATCTTGTGGGGCGTGCTCCGGGATTACGGCGTTCAGGACCTGTTCCTACGAGCCGGTCGATCACTGCATCATCGAAGACAGATTTTGGTCCATATTGGTAACAACAGGTCGGATTCATTTCTGGCGATTGTTGGAGTCTGCCAAGGCTGTCCATTGTCACCAATTCTATTCATAATTTTTATGGTCAGAATTTCTAGGTGCAGCCGAGGCGTTGAGGGGTTCTGGTTTGGTGGCCATCGGATCTCGTCTCTGCTTTTTGAGGATGATGTCATCCTTTTGGCTCCATTAAGCTGGGACCTCCAGCTCTCATTGGAGCGATTCACAGGCGAGTGCGAAGCGGCTGGGATGAAAATCAGCACCTCCAAGTCCGAGGCCATGGTTCTCAGTCGGACAAAGATGGAATGCACTCTCCGGGTCAGGAATGAGGTCCTGCCCCATGTGGAGGATTCAAGTATCGGGAGATCAACAGGCAGATCGCTGCAGCCTCTGCTGTAAAGCGGAGCCTGTACCGGTGCGTCATGGTGAAGAGGGAGCTGAGCCACAAGGCAAAGCTCTCAATTTACCAGTCGATCTACATTCTAACCCTCACTTGTGATCACGAGCTTTGGGTAGTGACGGAAAGAATAAGATCGCGGATACAAGCGGCTGAAATGAGCTACTTTCGTTGGGTGGCAGGGCTCTCTCTTAAAGATAAGGTGAGAAGCTCAATCATCTGGGGAGAGCTTGGAGTAGAACCGCTGCTCCTCCGCTGCTCCATTCAGGTGGCTCAGACATCTGGTCAGAATGCCTCCCGGACGCCTCGCCGGTGTGGTGTTTTGGGCATGTCCAACCAGGAAGAGACCCCGGGGTCGACCTAGTTCCTCCAGCGTGTTCTATGTCTCTCGGCTTGTCTGGGAACGCCTCTGTGTCCCCTGGAAGAGCTGAAGGAAGTGGCTGGGAAGAGCGACGTCTGGGCCTCGTTGCTTTGGTTACTAGTCTTCGCGACCATACCCCGGCATAAGTGGAAGATGATGATGAACTCTTTGCTGAGTTGCAGTGCATTTTGGGTCATTGTCTTGTTGCATGATTAAGTTGCATGAAAGTGTAATTTAACTTGGCATTTCAGCAGCAGATTGGTAGTAGAATTGTACACAATCTGATACAAGCTCAGTGGTGAAGCATGATGGAGATAGCAAGTTTTGGATCATCAGAAGATCCTTTCTTCCTTCATACTTTGATTTGTGTACATACACCCTGTCACGTGGAGGTGATCACTGTCTACAAGCACCAAATATTCTTTAAAAAAAAAAAATAAAGCTTCCTTCTCTGCTCTTTACCTGATTAATGCAAATGAAAACAATCTGCAAATTGCATGCACTAAACATTCCCATCTGGTTTGTGTCCAAGCACAGAGTTTATTGCAAGACAGTTAAGAACATAAGACATATTGTATGTGTCCAAAGATTCTCATAAATTATTGTAAAACGACCTGAATATCGGCGTGTATCATTTAAACCCCGCCACCTTTTATTACATACATACGCATTTCATACTGTTGCACTGGCTTCGAATGAGATTTCTGTAAATTTGCCTCGTTTATGCTCGGCTCCGTTTATCCTTTTTAAACATGAACGTAATCTTCACAACGAATCTCCAACAAAGAAAGGACATTCGCAGGCTTTTCGGTTAAATTGAATAACCATCCTGCACCTGAGCAATGAGGAATGCCTCGTCTATGGGTTTTAAACACGGAAACCATGTGTTTTCAAACAGAAGCTGCCACGTTCCAAACGTTTTTAAACATCTTGACATCAGGAAACAAAAGCTGAAATTTTTGTTCTGTGATCTCATCCCATATTCATGTTTACAAGTTATCTCTACAGATTCACACACTGCATGTTAGTCAAGTGTGTTTTTGAGAAGAACATTTAAAGTGCACAAGAATTGTTGTTTATAGTGTCAAGATTATGTTGATGTTATTGGAGCAGAGCCCACAAAGGAGGATTACTGAGGTCATAATATCTGTACATTATAAATACATGCATGTTCTCATTTTAATGCAAACTGTACAAGAAAAAAGAGCATTTAACTAACAGAACTATTTATTTATTTAGTGAGTTAGTTGGTTGTTTTTGAGATGGAATGGAACTTTTCATGAAACCCAGCAAGCCTGTTCAGTGACATTTCTTGAAGGAAACAAAGGTATAAAGATTTTAAATGATAAATATATAAAATTACAACCTTCTTTGAGATGGGTTCCAAAACCCACAGGCACAGGCCCACCTATTAGTCTCTTGGTTTCTTGTTACGAAAAAAAAAAAACTCACCTTGGATCCTTTTATTTTTCCAATTTATGTTTTACAAAAATATTAATAATTAACTTTAAAAATACTTTTTTAAAATTTGAAAATCTTCCCTGATATTCACTCATGTCATATTTAAAAGAATAGTGTGATCACTTTGTGTGATGTGTGCATGTAGTGATTTTTTTTTTTTCAAGCACCAATGTCCGAGTCCCACAACACAACCCATCTACCTCCACTAACAAACATTCTACCTCATCACGTGGACTCAGATATGCTTTTATTTTATTTTATTTTTTTCCTGAAAATAGATTAGTTCAGGACAAGCACGTGGGTCAGTGTACGGTTTGACCTGAGGTTTGATGATTTTATCTGTGCAATATTTAATACTGGAGTGTTTTGTGAATTACAGTGGTATCTCACTTTACGGAAGTCTCACCAAACGAAAAATTCAGCTTACGAAACACATTTTCCTAAAATTTTTGTCTCTGGAGACGAAACAAGTTCACGTTATGAAACTGTCTGTCTTCCTTTCGGCTTTTTCCCTTTTACTTGGGAGTCGCCACAGCGAATCATCTGATTCGCACGTTTGATTTGGCAGAGGTTGGCGCCCTATACCACTAGACCACCACGAAACTGCCATTTTAAAAATTCAAACAAGCCATTCAAACATTTAAAAAAATGCACGAGCTGCTCTACCATCAATGATGTTCAAACATCCCGCCCCGCTGGCCTCCCATTGGCTAGGAGGGATGACGCAGCTACCTCTTATTGGCTATCTCCTAACATCCTGCCCCGCTGGCCTCCCATTGGCTAGGGGTGATGTCGCAGCTCCCTCCCATTGGCTGTTATGGAGCTGCATCTACCATAATGCTTTTCGTGTAAAGGACAGAGTTACTGTTGTTTTATACTTTATTTCTTGACTCAGGCTTTTAACCTTCCATAGACACTTGTAAGATTATGACTCTGCTAAGAAGACATGGTCAATACACGCGAGTGCGTGTGATATCCGCTGCGAATGAGAAGAAGAAACGGGCTCGAGTGATATCGCAAAGAAATATG
The DNA here is from genome assembly GCA_024760905.1 of Plotosus lineatus. NCBI lineage: Eukaryota > Metazoa > Chordata > Actinopteri > Siluriformes > Plotosidae > Plotosus > Plotosus lineatus. Next base: position 1,087,649 of record CM045734.1, on the reverse strand, counting down.
GCCAAACCTGTCTACCATCGGTACGATATTGAAGCAGAAGCAGGTGTTAAAAGGTATACTTTTATAATTTTTGAAGGGTTTATGGGGTAGTATTGGGAGCCTTGGAATGAATCACGCGTTTAACATGTAAAATGCGGTTCAATTTACGAAAAATGCAGGTTACGAAAAAGGCGCTGAAATGGATTAATTTCGTAAAGTGAGGTAGCACTGTACAGCCAAAAGAACTACCAGACGTTGTTTTTGCAATAGTGACCATTAATATCCAGCCTGTGGTTACATACAAGGAGCAGGTTTTTCAACTTCCAGAAAAAAAACTTGACAAAAATGTAAAAAATGTGAAAAGCTGTCGAAAAAGTGAGAAGGTGGATTTATATTTAAACAGAGCACTTTGCTGAAGTAAAGTGACCCACCCCCGAATATCCTTATTCGGTGCGGCTAATTATACAGCCTCCGTGTACAATAACAATACCGACTGTACCGGCAGCAGGAAATATCATTTTAACCCACTTTAATTATTACAGAATATAATACAGTACCACCATTTGACATACACCTGACATGAACTTTGTTAAAAACCCACATGGCTGTGAAAACAAAGAAACTCACACCACACAAACATTTACTTCATACGATAAGACTTTTGTTTTTATTAGTCTAATGATAGTTTCAATATTAAAAATGTTCATCTTGGAGCGATTTCTACTGAACCAACCTGTGCATTATGAGTAAATAACATGCACTGTTTATCCTGTTGGATTTGTTTAATCTCTGGCAACCCGTAGACCAGTTTCTATGAAAGTCTCACTTTAGAATTAAATTTGAATAAAATTTGTTTTTACTGATGTAAACACTGAGGATCTCTGGTCCGTCACCTCATGCTGTGCTGCCCAATTAATTGTGACTTAAGCAAAAGGTCTGTTTGTGTATGAATCTTGACTTTAAAAGTTTTTGATTTGATATCCAGTGGAATGTATGATGAAAAATCTTTTAAAGAAAACAAAGATTGAGTGATTAACACCAATAAAATAAAATCAGAAATCATGTGATAGCTGCAGAACACGTGGCCCCTGCAGTGAGGAGCATTTTCACCCTGGTGAGTTTATTTTTTGGTGAATGTCTTTGTTTCAGATCGCAAATTAAATTAATATAAGCATCCAAAATAAAACTAGGATGTTTAGAAATGCTGTGAAGTCTTGCTCTGATTATTAAAAGAAAAATCACTTGAGAAATTTACTAAAGGAGAAAAAGCCTTTCACAGGACTATAAGTACATTTCCTCATCATTCCTTTAGTTCGTAACCAAAACAATATCTCCATTTGTTAATGACAACATCTATGAATGCGTGAATGAGACACTTGATAATAAATGATAAGTTTATACACTGCTTCTTACAATCCCAGGTTTGTTTCACGTCTTTTTCTATTCTGTTCCTACGAATAAAGTCCACATCTCCGAGTCCAGCTCGAGCTTGAAATTCAGTCTAATATCACAATCACAGAAACGATAACCACAACATCATAAAAATTACTTTATTAAAATATCAGGGACATACATTATGGAAACGCAGGATACTCTTTCTTTGGCATCAAAAGCACAACTGCTATCAATTTGCTCACAACTATTGGAATGATAAAGCCATCGATGTGTTTTCTTCAATAGATTACACAGAGACGTGTACCGTGGAGTAATGACACTTCTCAGTATCCTGTTGGTTTTGCTGGCATACTGAACAGTACTGATTACAGGGCTGGTTTTAAATGTGCAAAAAACAAAAAAAAAAACAAAAAAAAAACCCTGATCGGACCGTCTTAGAAAAAGAAAGAAAGAAAGAAAGAAAGAAAACCAAGCAGTAGGAAATTTCATCCAATTTCTAAATGTTTCGAGAGAGCAGTTATTGCCTCCTCGGGGTATTCAAAAATTGTAAAAATCAACACACGTAGCAACGATACTGAAAACGTCTGACCAAAAATCCTGAGCTGTGAAAATACTTAATTCAGAAGAGGATTGTCGTACACACTTTGATATCAAACAGGAGTGTCTCAGGAATTATAAATAAAATATACAGGTTTTATTTATAGTTTAAGTTCAAGGTTTTTGCAAAATTATACATCAAACTTTAACCCAGTTCTTTTTCATTAAATAATTGAGTTTTTTTAAAGGCCTATTTAATTGTTTATAACAAGCGAGAAGCTTGAATAATCTTTCTAATTAAACTATGAACAATCGAGACTTGAAAAAGGATTTTAGACCTAGGACCAGCCTATTACAGGTACTAAAAGAGCAGAAAAAGAAAAGAAAATCCACTACCAAAATATCAAAAATAAATAGTGTGGAATTGTGAAACCCTCGTAATGAAAATGTTTTCTGTTTAAAAGTCCCCTTTTGGCATATTTATATCATGTACGTTCACGCCCTATATATCTTTACAGGAACTGAATTCTCTTTACATTGTAGTCTTTTTCAAACGTGTGAAAGTCACTGTGTTCTAGTTAAGCACATTTCTGGAGGAGACCGGACTGCTCAGACCTCACTGGAGACCCCACTTCTCCCACATGTATCTCCTTCAGCTCCATCCCCTCCTTCTTGCTTTTTCGATCGACAAAGTGCTGCAGCAGCCCCGCCCCAAAAGCGTCTCCCTCCACGTTGATGACCGTGCAGGTGCGATCCCTGAAAGCAATAAAATAATTACTCCACATATACACACACACATACACTGTTCCATCAACTCGTGCACTTAGATCTGTTTCTTCATCGCAAGTTTATACTTCTTTCATAAATTATTCCAACATAGACTTCTTCAATTTTTCAGATTTTACTCACACAAGCCAGTCTACAGCGAAGATAAGAGAGAGGTCATTTGTTGGCAATCCAACAGCCTCCAGGATGATCGCCAGCGTCAGCACACCACCGGCTGGGATCCCCGCAGCCCCCACACTCGACGCAGTGGCCGTCACCCTGGAACGATATCGAGAAAACAGTTCATGCCGTTTCATGGCTTGTTTTGCCATTTCAACCAGGATCGAGTGGAAGAGTCATGGCCGCACTCACAGGATGGTGACAACCTGGACGAAGTTGAGCGAGATGTTATTTAACTGTGCGATAAAGACAGCAGCCACACACTGGAAACAAGCGGCTCCATCCATGTTGACCGTGGCACCAATCGGCAGGATGAAGCGACTGATGTGTTTCGAGACGCCGTTGTTCTCCTCTACACACTTCATCATCAAAGGTAGTGTTGCAGAACTAAACACATGACTGAGGTGAGGCATCTTACACAGCACTTTTATTTCACTTTAAACACTTCTGATCAATACGCCTGCTTTAACTCTACATAAATCCATCAAAATGACTCCAAGATAATGCTACAGATGTAAACAGAACATTTCGGGAAGAAGCCATCAGCAAATTATTGGTTTCTTCTATGAGCCAGTTTATAAATGATTATAAGGTAGAATCATTTGCATGACTGGCACACGCCAGTGTTTCTCTTTTACGCATATCATATAAGCTACATTTGCTACGCCCTGCAGCGGACGGCTCCGTGTGTCCCGCCTATCTTGGTTCGTTGGCCTGAACAGTTTACAGCAATGCACTGCAGCCCTGATTGTTCAATTGGTTCATTTTATTTTTATTTATTATGTAAACCATATCTGAGTGAGTAGCAAAGACCAGCAGGGCAACTCAAAAGGTCCTCCACCCAACAGCGCAGTCGGTACGGTGGAACTTATCTACTTTATCATCTTGCATCTATGTCCCGCCTCTTGACTCCACCGAAGGAAGGCTAAGTGAGAACAGCTGCAAACTTCCGCATAACGTAACGTGTCATCTAGTGGAAAAAAAAATAATTAAATCTTAAACAAAACGATATCTTTACCCTCAAATACAGTGGTACCTCGACTTACAAATGTCATTTATAATAAATTTTGCATCATACGGGCTTCGATCCCACCAAAAATCTGCCCCATCCAACGAGCAAATTTTCGACTTTTGAGCTCTGCTGTGGAAATAGCTTTTCCGGGCCGATTAGCCTCGTATTCCTCCGCGTTCCAAAAATGCCTTGTGCAGTTCTTCTCAATTATTTCCTCCGGTGCCCCCTATAGGAAGAAAAAAAAAAAAAAAAAAAGTACCTTCCTCCCAGCACCCTGCACGAGACTATAAATACTGTTTACTGCACTTCATACCATTTGTTTTAGAACTTTTTCCCCCTACACCAGTGTTTCCCAACCCCTGTTCCGCGGCACATTAGTGTGCCGTGAGAAATCATCAGGTGTGCTGCGGAAGATCAACCAATTTCACTTAGTGTGTAGTAACAGTGCTGTTCTGCTAGAGGGCAGTATCATTTTTGTTCCGTGGTGTGCCTCGTGATTTTTGTAATGTAAAAGGTGTGCCTTGGCTCAAAAAGGTTGGGAAACACTGCCCTACGCCATAGAGAACACTGAGAGCGCCACTGCCACCTACTGTAGAGGATACGCAATTACACTTAAGGCTGGTCCAGTATGTTAAAAAAAAGCATGTTCCCCAGTGTCATACGTGCCAATTAGCCTCGTTAAAACAATTAAAAAATCCAAAAAATGAAAAACAAATGAAAAGTAAAAAAAATAAAAATAAATAGTATTGTAAGTTAATGTTAAGTGCTATTCTTAAGTTCAGACGTACTTCCTGTATTGTTTTATTATTATTTATTGTTAATTACAGTGTTATTAATATTACTGTACATGTGTTATTATTGTGAAATGTTTATTGTTAAAATGTTTATCTTTAAAATATTAGGTCAAAAATACATGTTTGTGTCAGGTTATGAGTTTGGAGGGGGTTGGAACGGATTAATTGGTTTCCTATGGTTATGTTTCCACTTACGAGCTCACCCTCGGAACGGATTAATTTCACAAGTCGAGGTACCATTGTACAGTGGTACCTTCACCTTACGATAGTCCCAGCAAACGAAAAATCCAGATTACGAAAAACATTTTCCACAATTTTTTGTCTCTGTATACGAAACAAGTTCTCCTTACGAAAGGCGCCATTCAAACAATGCACAAGCTGCTCTCCCATTGACTATCTTCCAACATTCCGCCCTGCTGACCTCGAATTGGCTAGGAGGGATGACGCAGCTCCCTCCCATTGGCTATTATGGAGCTGCATCTCCAATAATGGTTTTCGTGTAAAGGACAGAGTTACTGTTCCTTCATGAGTTTTTTTTTTTTTTGAGTGTGCTCATTGCTTTATTTTTTGACTCAGGCTTTTAACCTTCCATAAACATTTGTAAGATTATAACTCTGCTAAGAAGACATGGTCAACACGCGCACACGCACGCGCGCACACACACACACACACACACACACACACACACACACACACACACACACACACACACACACACACACAAGCACGTGTGATTTCCGGTGCAAGTGAAAAGAAGAAGCGGGCTCGTGGTATACGGTTGAGTGATATCGCAAAGGAATATGGCCAACCCCGTCTACCATCGGTACGATATTGAAGCAGAAGGAGGCCTTAGACGGTATGCTTTTATAATTTTTAAAGGATTTAGGGGGGTAGTATTGGGGGCCTCGGAACGAATGACACGTTTTACATTTAAAATGCGGTTCAATTTACGAAAAATCCATGTTACGAAAAAGGATTGATTTCGTAAGGTGAGGTACCACTCTACTTGAATTCTGTATTATGTTCCATATTTTCATTGAATTTCTGTTGAATTAATCAGAAAAGAAGCAGGGAATAGCATGTGGGAGAGCCGGTGGCAGCTCTGGCTGACTCGCACGAACGGTGAGCATCTTCCTCTGAACTCAAGAATATCTTCGGCCTCGAAAGAAAAACTGTTGACCCCTCGATCTAAAGTAGTTCTGCATACTGTACTACACATCATTCAGTAATTGCTCATTGTTATTGTGATTAACCATATAAAACTTAATCTCTTTCATTCTGTGTTGTATTTTGTCATTTATCTTCAATTGAAAAAAACACAGCTCAAACCGCAATCATTCATCAATCCACTTAATTCTACTAGGGTTGCACGGAGGTTGGAGCCTATCTCTGCCAACTCTGGACTAATGCAGAGTTCCTCTTCAGCATCTTGCCAGTCCAGCACAGACCTTATTTCATTTCGGGATTAATCGATGAATTTCTGTCGTAGAGCATCTGATTTGAAACCGAACTGAAACGTGTAGGGTATATAGAGAAAGGTCCAAGATCTAAGTTGGAATTCCTTACTTTATTGACTATGTAAAGCTGCTCTGGTACAATAGCTGTTGAAAACAACACTACACAAATAAGTCTGGATTGAAGTGAAGTCCAGCACGTAGGAAATGAAGCTGATTTCATACCTCGATGAGGTTCCGAAAGCAGTTGCCAACGCGGTAATCAGGCCCATGAGGAATCTGTAGGGGTTCTTCCGAGTGATCACAAAGTAAATGAGTGGCAGGATGAGCAGGCCATGCACTGCATGGCCAATCACACAGCAAGCGATATACTTTCCCAGACTGGCAAATAATGTCCCGACGTCCTCCATCTCAACAATCTTGGCAGCCACCAAGAACATGATACCCAGAGGGGCATACCTACGGGACATTACTTAAATTCTAAATACAACCAACGACATTGTAAGAATGAAAATTCTTGAGGGGACTATGCTGTGAACTGATAGAAAAGTACAGTCAAGAATAATAGGTTCATAGAATCAGAAACAAACTTGATTTATTTACCACATGATCCAGGAAACAAGCACCATGGTAGCTTCATTAAAGGAGTTGAAGAACCTGATTAAAATCTCCCCCTCCTCGCCCAGTTTCCTTAAGGCCACACCGAACGCCATAGCAAACACAATTAGGCCCAAGATGTTCATCCCATTCGTGTCTGTACCAACCGGAACCTGCACACAACTACACCTCTGAGCTGCATATCCTGCACAAACTCTGAGCATGTTTAGAAGTTGAAGACAGCATTACCTTTATCAAAATGGTGTTGGTATTATTCTTTGTAGAATTCACAAAATCATAATCGGTTGCATACTGTGGGACAGAGGAGACGACATCACATGATCAAAACATCTGAAAAACTGAGGAAAAACACCCTGCTCCTTATTAATCTAATGAATGAACACACACACACACACTCCCCAATTTACGTTCATTCGTTTTACATATTTTTCGATTTTTTTTTTTTTTTTTTTTTTTAATTGTCAAGTTGAGTTTAGCGTGCTCTCTGTAGTACAAAACGTTCCTACTTAGTACACTGAAGTAATACGCTACTTCCGTATTGCGCTGCGCCCATTGTTTACAAAGACAGGCTGAACGTGCCCCTCCTTCTTCCCAGTTCACAGCGTGTGACCCTTGTGTTAAGACGTCGTCGCTGTGATCTTTGTGTTTACACCGTTTTGCGGACTTTTATAACCCAAAGCAAATATGGTTGGTCAGAAGCGTAAGCCTACTAGTGATAGTGGTAATCAGAAAATGCGGCAAGCCATCTCGTTAGAAACGAAAATGGCCATCATCAAGAAAATCGATGCTGGTGAAAAACATCTGAATGTTGCATGTTTCTTCCAAATGGCTCCGTCGACCATCAGAACCATTTACAAGCAGAAAGATCTCATCACAGAGAATGTTAAAGGTTATGTTTGATACTGTATTTAATATTTCATGAGAGAATTTAATTAAAATGTATCCATTTGAAATTATTTTGCTGGAATTTAATTCATTTTAAATTAATGTTGATATTGTTTGATATATTTGATATTATTTTACAATGTTATGTTTATAATAATTGATTTAGGGGTGTTTTATGAGATACGGTAATGGTATTTATGGATGTATAGTACAGTATGAACATCATAGGTCACTGGAACATACAGTAACGTCTTGCGTTCATTTTCAACTTACGTTCGGCCGTCCGGAACCTAACTAAAAGTAAGTTGGGGAGAGTGTGTGTGTGTGTGTGTAATATATTAAAAAGGCGGCACAGTGGTGTAGCGGTTAGCGCGTCCACCTCACAGCAAGAAGGCCTGGGTTCGAATCCCGGCCTGGGCGTTTCAGTGTGGAGTTTGTATGTTCTCTCTGTGCTTGCGTGGGTTTCCTCTAGGTACTCTGGTTTCCTCCAACAGTCCAAAAACATGCACAGTAGGTTAATTGGCCATTCTAAATTGCCCGTAGGTTCCCAACGTGCAGAAGGCAATGGCAAACCACTGCACTATCCGTGCCAAGAAAACCTCTATGAAGATGATAATCAAGGCGTTATCCTTCATGGCAGGTCGCCAAGAGTCATCCTATGACTCGGAATGTACCAGACTCTCTCTCTCTCTCTCTCTATATATATATATATATATATATATATATATATATATATATATATATATATATATATATATATATATATGTGTGTGTGTGTGTGATACTGACCGACTGGAAAGCAGCAGCCACGATGTTGGAGGGGAAGATATTTCTAGAAACATAAAGGAAATTTATAATTATTAATTGTACAATTTGTGCAAGAAACAAGTGTTGATGACTCTTTTAAAGAGAGGACCGAGTGTATTCTGTTTGTGATCTGGTTCATAAAGTTTGTGTTCAACTCCATACAGAATAAAACACTTCCACAAAAGCAGTACATGTACATTGGATCTAATAGAAATGTGAATGTTTACAGAAAGGCCTGGACTGAGGTGACTGTAGTACCGCTGTTGTGTCCACACACAAGTTTGTATCCAGTCTGGCCAACTAATTGAATTCAAATCAATTTAAAATCATTTTTGTTTAAAAAAAAATAAAATAAATAAAAAATAAATTAAAAAAGGCAATTTGTGAAAAAAATCTCATTTTGTTAAAAAGAGGAATGTTTTAGTGATTCGTCCCAGATTTCAGATCCTCCAGAGGTTCAGAAATAAGATTGTCTTGTTTTTTTGTTTTAAAGATGTTAATGTTCCAGAGTGACTCCATAAGGGACCAACCCATTGTCTCAGATTTTTTTAAATAAATAGTGTTTATCTTTATCAGTCTTATTATAAACCCAACTTCTCAAATATCTTAATTCACTACCTATAAACACTAATTCCATTACAAATCCAGTCATTTATACCCATAATAATTCCACACAACATTCCACACGAGTCCAGACTCTTAATCAATCTCACTTATTTTGATATGAGGTATAATGTTACGTACCATGAAGTACAGATCTGGAACTCACTGTTCTATCAGGTGGAAGCTCGGGTTAAACATTTTTAATGTTTAACCCCCCCACCCACCCACCCCCACACACACACACCCCCCCACACACACACGGTTCTCCCCGATTTAATCATATCCAATTTCCACCCATCAGGTCTTATCTTCCCGACCACACAATCACCGTGAGAGCTCAGCCAATCAGCACCAATGGACTCCCGGCCACGGACATGGCATTAACCCAGATAAGGACTTGCGATCTCCGGGTTAATATTCACACACCTTGTCAATGAGCCACTCATGAGCCTGGTTAACATTTTAACAGGTTCTTGTTTAACCTTGAATCATCGGTATGTCCAAGGTACTAGTTCACCAGATTAAAAACAAAAGGTTTTCTGAGTACGCAGAAACGTAAGTTATCATCATTACTGGAAAGGAGCGATAACATTGGATTCAGGAAACTTGCAGCCTTCATTCAGAGTGTGCTCCTTCTTTAAAGTTTCAAATTACAGGCCGTCACGAAACCTGTTTGTTGTCTGCAGTTGGGCAACATATCATCTAATGCATAGACCAATTGGAATATAATTTTATTTGTAAACATATATGTGTTTGCAATATAATATATACACAGAATTGAGAAATAGGTCAACCATGGCTCAGTGTTTTGTGTTGTATAAATGAAAGATGAAAAAAATACACAAATATTTCCTATAAACCACTTTATACATTTATGAAACATTTTTATCTAACTGTCCCAGCCTGCTACTCGGGTAAATAAAAACGACAGTGTATTCATTTATATGACAACTATCACCGATGTATTGAGTATTTTCAAATTGGACACGAATTACTTACGTTTGGTCGCAAATTAAAAAAAAGAAAAAAAAAGAAAAGAAAACTCCCATACATATTAAACTGTTATTATCAACAATGCGAGTAAGTTTATCACACAATGATTTTACCAATACAGATTACTTTTATTAAATTACATTTCAATGGGATATCATGTAATCTAAACAAAATAAATATTTAGTCATTACCTCGGAGGGCACGTGTCTGTCGGCCATAAGTGCAATACATCCGTGAGATCCATAATTGATCAGGTCGTTGCAATAAACACACAAAGCCTTGCCGGCGATGTCAGATTTCTTTATGAAACTCGCCATAGGTTCCAATACATTCCGAGTCTGTTTGCCGATTTTCACCTCAAATTTCACAATCTTCTCTAGCCTTTCCCACGGAAACTTATTCTTAATATACTTATCTATTTCTGGCATGCGGGATTCCTCTTCTTTCATTAAAGTTCGCACCATTTTCGGGATTATCTAACCAGACATTCTCTTTGTAAAAACACAACAGCTTTTTACCACTTTCAATGGCCCTAGACCCCACCCCCCAAAAAAAAATAAATAAAAAATCTCGCCGGATTGTCCATTGCCAACTTGAACGCCGCTGATGTTGAAGTGGACGTGTGGTTTCAGCAAGATAGAGCTTCACACACAGTGAAAAATGGTTCTGATCAAGTGATCTCAATGCCCGATGTGTCGGGCAGGCAACTCGTTCCCCTTGTTTTCATGCAGACTGCATCATAGACTGTCTGTCTGTCTTCCTTTCGGCTTTTTCCCTTTTACTCGGGAGTCGCCACAGTGAATCATCTGATTCGCACGTTTGATTTGGCAGAGGTTTTTATGTCGGATGCCCTTCCTGTCACAACCCTTTTTAGCAAGGGACAGAAACACGCTGACAATTTTGCAGCTACTCTTTACGAAAGTCAGCAATGGTTCTTTTACATGAACCTCTCACCATAGACAGTGAGAGACATGGCCTGCCTTTGATAACCCAGCATCATAGCCAACATGGTGAAATGTTGGTAAATTACCAAGACTGAAATTAAAATAAAAAAAAGATATGTTGATGGCCAAAAAAAAAACTGAAACAAAATGTTAGTCCCACTGAGAATAGTTGCGGGCTTGCCCTCAAATCCACGATAAAATAACTGCGAGTTCCACGGTGTGATTTTTCATCATCACATTTCTTTAATCACTATTAGGTCGACGTTGTTTTCCTGGAGAGGACGATTTGCTCCTGCCTTCCTGGTTAGAATAATCTGCTGGACCATACTTAATCCAATTTTACTAGTTTCAGGATGTCCTCGGTTGTCTTCCTTGCTTGATGATTGATTCTCTTCAGAGTTTTTCACAAGTGGCTGCAGCCAGCGATATCACAGGGCATGACTCTGGCCGCTGCAGGCTTCTCTATTCCACAAGAAAAATAATTACCTTAAATTCAATCCAAGTCTAAATCCATTAAAAAAAAAAAATCCTTTTCATGTTATCACTTCCAAAAGAAACTGGCTGACGCTGGTCACAGATATCTACACGAGACCCAACAGTACCCTTATGTATTATGACGTGGCTTTAAAGACTAAATCCGCCGTGTCAATGGATGGTAAACGGTTTCAGCGGCCGGTCTTGTGTGTATATTCGGTGCAGCCCATTCTTGAAATATCTTTGTAGATAAAAGCGAGCCGGTAAACTGACGACCACGAGAGTTTCAACATCAACACTATTAACTTGTGCATGAACATTTTATTAACTTTAAAGCGCGCCGGTTACTAAGAATTCATTAAAACTAGCAAGAACGTGGTTTGCGCTTTTGAGTGGCATGTGCCAGAATTAGCGTTATATAAATATTTGTATGTATGTATTTGTATGTATGTGGTTAAATATGTCCATTACACACACACACACACACACAGCCATTGTTAAATTGCCCCCTAGCAGTCGGAACCCACTACAAAGCCATTTATTTACTCCAGCATAACTTAATGCTCCTGAATTATCAGCAGTGATGCTAAATCGTACGTTAACTTTTATAATATACTACTGAAACTATACACGGTTATATTACTTATAGAATTTTAACCTGCAGTACAGAAAACAAAAATATATTTCTGCAGCTGTCATTTACATCAGAAAACGTCAGACCCCTGCTCTGCCTCTGCACTGAACTGTGGGTAAAAAGCTTCAACAAAGGTAACATTACATTTAAATCTGTGTGCACCATACATTCCTACAACGCGCGTGTGTGTGTATGTGTGCGTGCGTCCGTGTGCGCGCATGCGTCCATGCATGTCCGTGTATATGCTAGAGGTGTGACGATAAATCGTTTTACTAATAAATCGATTTATTTTCAAACACGATTTTAAAATCGATTTATTTTGTGTTTTTACGATTTTTTTTATCGATTCATGTAAAGCAACAAAGCATTCACAAAAAGCTATTAAATAACGCTGAAATGACATCTTACAATGGGTGCGGCCATTTTCCCCCGTTGCTTTGGAAATCTCGCGAGGAACGAGGCTTCGAAAAAACAAAAATGGCGATTGCCACCGACTTTGTCAATTGACATCGTTGTCAAACTGAAAGTTAGCCGACACGCTGAGATGTGATCACAGCACAGAGGGCGGCATTAAAGTGGAAACATGTTGACAGGATGATATTCCTTAAAATGAACTTCCAGAGTTGAATATCAAGTTATCCACCAGTACTATTCACAACACATTAACACAGTTTAGCAGGAACAGTTTTACAATCATTTATTGTGAAATTGCTATTGCTAAATTAGTTGAATGTTAATTCAATCTGTTTGACTGTGTTGACATATTAGTGAATTTGTGTTATGCCGTTTACTGCTAACGTTCATCGTTTAAACATTAGGAAGAAAACATTACCTTTGTTCAGAGTCCTTAAAGATTAAGGATTGTTTTTTTAATATCTTTATGCTATTGAGTTGACATTTGAAATATAACTACTCCAGCGTGAATGTGAATTCGATTAAAAATTAACATGTGCATTTGATCCGTGCAAATTCCAAAAGTAAGAACTGAAAAGCAGGTATGTTGTTGTTGAATTGTTGCTGTGAATGCAGAAACTGACACTGTGAATGGTAGATTAAGATTACATTCACAATATGTAACTGTTGGAAAACTGGAAACAAATAAAGGTGATGTTTGTTTATTTTCATGTTTTGATATATGTTAATAATTGTAGTTGAATGATGGTATAGGATAACCAGCTCAGACAATTATTACTTTATATATTTGAAGTGAAGAAGAAGATATTTGAAGTGCACATTTTACAGAAAATGAAACTAGAATCCACATATGAATCAAATCGAATCGAGAGGCAAAAATCGGGATTCGAATCGTCTCATAACTGAATCGTCACACCTCTAGTATATGCATGTATGTGTTTGTATGTGCATGTGACTCGTTGATATGGATTGTTAACAAATCACTGTTAATCATTGTTCAGTAATAAACGCCATGATTACATCAATTCATTACAGGATTTCCTTTAACATTACAGTGGAACTTCAACTTACGAAAGCCCCAACAAACGAAAAATCCAGGTTACGAAAAAGATTTTCCTAAAATTTTTGTCTCTGGATACAAAACAAGTTCACGTTACAAAAGCACCATCTCAAAAATTCAAACAATACACTAGTTGCTCTCCCATTGACTACATTCCCCAACATCCCGCCCCACTGGCCTCCCATTGGCTAGGAGGGATGACGCAGCTCCCTCCCATCGGCTATTATGGAGCACCCATGATGCTTTTCATGTAAAGGACAGCGTTACTGTTGTTTCATGAGTTTTTTGAGTGTGCTCATTGCAACTTTATCTTTTGGCTCAGACTTTTAACCTTGCATAAACATTTGTAAGATTATAACTCTGCTAAGACGGCATGATCAACACACACACACGCACACGCACACACACACACACACGCGCGTGATTCCCTGTGCAAGTGAAAAGAAGTGGGCTCGTGGCATGTGATTGAGTGATATCGCAAAGGAATATGGCCGAAACCCGTCTACCATCGGTATGATATTGAAGTAGAAGAAGACCCTAAAATGCTTTTATAAGTATTTTATTGTATGCTTTTATCGTTTGCTTTTATAATTTTTAAAGGGTTTAGGGAGTAGTATTGGGGGCCTTGGAACGAATCACACGTTTTATATTTAAAATGTGGTTCAACTTACGAAAAATCCAGGTACCGAAAAAGGCTCCGGAACGAATTAATTTCGTAAGGTGAGGTACCACTGTATTTGGATGATGTACATTTTTGTGTTTCTCGCCAAATTGTAAATCCTTTACTTGTTTTCAACTTTAGCCCCAAGTAGCCAGCCGTATTTTTTCATAGCTGGTCATCTCTTTTACTACAACCGGCTAAGCCACAAGCCACTTGCTCCATCGTGCAGCCAGCCGTTAGTCTGATTCGTACACGCGGAGCGTCTCCAGCCAGGTTGGGTCGTACACGCAGAATGTTTCAGTAAGTTAGGAAGGCTACATTATTATTGATCTCTTCGATTCACCTTCATGTAAAAAAAAAGCATTCAACATTTCGTGACACAAAATGTATTCCAAGTTTCTTTTGCAGTTTCTGATCTTCTGCCAGGATTCAAATCCTAAAAATTATTCAAAGATGTTTTGAAAGTTGCACCTGAAACCAAATGAACAGATTGCAGGTTGGAAACGGAACTGAACCTGGTCCATAATTACAAAACCTGGCATCTGTAATATACACACTCTATGGCTGCATTACAATTCATTAAGTTATTACAGCATACTATAAATCCAGCAACAAGCATCTGTAAATTTATCAAAGAATTGTATATCGTTGAGTAAGGGGTGAGGCCAATGTTTTGTTTTTTTTCCCATAATATTAAATGTGCAATATTGGTGCTGCCAACAATGTGAGGATTGTCTTTCCTGGGTTAATGTTTGTGTTTATCATTAACAGTGAACAATTTATATTTACTTTTCTAACCATAAAGCAGTGTTAATTTAATTCAATAAATGGATTTATACTTAGTTTTTTATATTGTAGGGGATAAGCACCGGCCTGATGAGCCACTAGGCTCTGGTGTAAGAACCCAATAGACTTTACTTTTTCTTTTTTTTTTTACCTTTATATTGTGTTTGTGGCTTGTTCACTAAAATGCTTTTGTTTTACAAACTCAGAAGTCGGTGTGTGTGGTCCTTACACTTATTTATCTAAAAAGTGCAACGCGCATCAGATAAATTATTCACTAAGAATAAAATGTGAGGCGAGCAGCATTGTGGGATGATAATGAATGGATAGACTGATTAATAATTATTATTATTTGGTGTACACCCCCCCAATGTAAACTACATTAGGTGGCTGATGGGAGGCATGACCTGGGATAATATATTCTTGGGTGATTAGATGCCATGTGTATTGTACACTGGATTATTGCCAGAGAATTTGAGCCAGCAACATCCTGGATTGACGTCACTCTGGTTGTCCTCTGGGCCTAACAAACTGGTTCTTTTACAGCAGCATGTCATGAATAAAAAATCCTGTCCGTGCTAAACTAGTTTTATACTAGTCCTTCTCAAAAAATTAGCATATTGTGATAAAGTTCATTATTTTCTGTATTGTACTGATAAAAATTAAACTTTCATATATTTTAGATTCATTACACACCAACTGAAATATTTCAGGTCTTTTATTGTTTTAATACTGATGATTTTGGCATACAGCTCATGAAAACCCAAAATTCCTATCTCAAAAAATCAGCATATTTCATCCGACCAATAAAAGTGTTTTTAATACAAAAAAAACTGAACCTTCAAATAATTATGTTCAGTTCTGCACTCAATACTTGGTCGGGAATCCTTTTGCAGAAATGACTGCTTCAATGCGGTGTGGCATGGAGGCAATCAGCCTGTGGCACTGCTGAGGTGTTACGGAGGCCCAGAATGCTTCGATAGCGGCCTTAAGCTCATCCACAGTGTTGGGTCTGGTGTCTCTCAACTTTCTCTTCACAATATCCCACAGATTCTCTATGGGCTTCAGGTCAGGAGAGTTGGCAGGCCAATTGAGCACAGTAATACCATGGTCAGTAAACCATTTACCAGTGGTTTTGGCACTGTGAGCAGGTGCCAGGTCGAGCTGAAAAATGAAATCTTCATCTCCATAAAGCATTTCAGCAGATGGAAGCATGAAGTGCTCCAAAATCTCCTGATAGCTAGCTGCATTGACCCTGCCCTTGATAAAACACAGTGGACCAACACCAGCAGCTGACATGGCACCCCAGACCATCACTGACTGTGGTTACTTGACACTGGACTTTAGGCATTTTAGCATTTCCTTCTCCCCAGTCTTCCTCCAGACTCTGGCACCTTGATTTCCGAATGACATGCAAAATTTGCTTTCATCCGAAAAAAGTACTTTGGACCACTGAGCAACAGTCCAGTGCTGCTTCTCTGTCGCCCAGGTCAGCCGCTTCTGCCGCTGTTTCTGGTTGAAAAGTGGCTTGACCTGGGGAATCGGCACCTGAAGCCCAGTCCACTGCTTCCACAGGTCCCCCGAGGTCTGGAATCGGCCCTTCTCCACAATCTTCCTCGGGGTCCGGTCACCTCTTCTGGTTGTGCAGCGTTTCCTGCCACACTTTTTCCTTCCCACAGACGTCCCACTGAGGTGGCTTGATCAGCACTCTGGGAACAGCCTATTTGCTCAGAGATTTCTTTCTGTGGCTTACCCTCTTGCTTGAGGGTGTCAATGATGTCCTTCTGGACAGCAGTCAGGTCGGCAGTCTTACCCATGATTGTGGTTTTGAGTAATGAACCAGGCTGGGAATTTTTAAAAGCCCCAGGAATCTTTTGCAGGTGTTTAGAGTTAATTGGTTGATTCAGATGATTAGGTTAATAGCTCGTTTACACTACCTGAACATGATATGCCAATTTTTTGAGATAGGAATTTTGGGTTTTCATGAGCTGTATGCCAAAATCATCAGTATTAAAACAATAAAAGACCTGAAATATTTCAGTTGGTGTGCAATTAATCTAAAATATATGAAAGTCTAATGTTTATCAGTACATTACAGAAAATAATAAACTTTATCACAATATGCTAATTTTTTGAGAAGTACTAGTATATCTGTTCTTAGACTGGTTTCCCTGATACAGGGTCGCTGGATTATTTAAATCCTATACAGCAGTGTGTGCTGCTGTTCCTTTGATCGCTGTTTATACACTTGATAACAGCTTACTGGGTTCGGAGAACCTTCATCTCATCACATGATGATGATGAGACAGAAAGCATGTGTGTGTTCAGAGAAACTCCTTAAAAGTGCTGCTGGAATGTTCATCATCATCATTTTCTGTAACCGCTGGTGCCCATCCCAGCCAACTCAGGGCGAGGGCAGAGTACACCCTGGACAGCTCGCCAGGCCATCGCAGGGCGGAAACACGCTGACGGCTTTGCAGCTACTCTTGTCGAAAGTCAGCAATGGTTCTTTTACATGTCTCACACCACAGACAGTGAGAGACATGGCCGGCCTTTGATAACCCAGTTAGCTGCACTGGGGGGGGGGGGGGGGGGCAGTGACAACCTTGTGGAATGTGGGACTCGAACCCCCAACCTGCCTTAGACCAATAGACCCGCTGCTGGAATGGTTAGAGTATTATTTTTGATTATTTTGTTTCACATGTTTCATTTAAAACAAGCACTAATCTGATGGATGGTTGATTTTGTGGAAGTTTCTTAATCCTGTTAGGAATAAAAGCCATGTGCTCTGAGCCTGGCTGATGAGAAGCCTGAGCTGCCAGGCTCCGCCCCCTATGGAGCGCATGGTCGGTAATGATGCAATCGCGTGTTTGGGTTTCCGAGACAAGGAAATGACCCAAAAATGCCATGGATCGATGTTCCTCATTCATTTATAAACTTTAAGATTAGTTTTACCAAACGATTATCTGGAGTTTCCCCTCAAGTCCAGACAGGAAGAGAGAGAGAGAGAGATTAGATGAAAACAGTCTGAGATTTACCTGATTAAATCTAAGAACGAGTCGATCACCTCTTTACTCTTGGGCACCACTTGACTGGAGGTTTTGAGTTCCACGCCCTCGGCTGACCCAGGATGAATGATGAACGCCATCACGACCCCAACTGCCGACGAGATTAAAGTCGTCACCAAGAAGAAGAGCATCGCCCAGCCTCCCAGTTTGCCCAGCGCTTTCGGGTCGATGCTGGCGGTACCGGACACCAGGCTGCACACCACCAGGGGAATGATGATCATCTTCAGCAGACGGATCAGCAGTTCCCCGGGGAAGCCGAAGTAGATCACCTGGGCCGGGGACAGGTTCGCGTGTCGTACCCCGAGTCCAACGCAAATGCCGCTGAGCACCGCAGCCACGGTTAAGATCACCAGCAAATTGTCCCTCGCGATCCTCTGCAGCTTCGCCAGAGAACTTTCTGGAGTCTCGTTCTTTGGGCGAGAACCGGGCAGGTCGTCTCCGTGCGCCTTGCCGTTAGAAAACTGATGTTCTATCGTTATCCTCTCGTCTGACATGCTTGGGTCGGGTTTTAAAACAATACACGAGTCTGTAAGCGAGCTCCGACCTCGGTGCTGCCCGCCTTAATGACACGCTCCCTTCTGCGCGTGTGACGTTTGTGTGGCTGCTTTTTTTCCTTCTACGGTAGTTGGAAAACAACTTGCGCATGACTGCCACCTATTGATGTGGCGCGTGAATTACATCCGCCGAACATGCACAGTACTGAATTTCAACCCGATAATTATTCTCAAAGAACAACATTCACTCCTCCTGATCCTCAACCAGTCAACTTCCCAAACCCTTATTTACATCAGACTTTTGTTCATTCTCCTCTTTTATTGTTGTATTAAATACATTTTTTTAGACTTTTACGCAGCAAAACATGGAGTTTGTCACCACCTCTGAAAGCACTTGCCATAATTACTTAATGGATTTTTACAAAACTGTCACGCAATCTGAGAACATAAAGCTAGTGAGTAGCTCCTATATAATTTTTGTATCACATCCTGATATATCGGGGCAGTGGTGGGCCGGCAGTAGGCTACTGGATTACTGATCCCAAGCTCGGGGTCTTATATATACTGTATATAGATATAGTTCATATATATATATATATATATATATATATATATATATATATATATATATATAAGAGAGAGGGAGAGAGAGAGAGAGAGATGAGAGATAGTTCAGGGATGAGGACTAAAAATAAATAAATAAAACTCAGCTTGTAATCAACACAGTGAACTCACACCGAAAAACACAGCACATGGATTTTGGGAGGATATTGGCATTTAAATGTCTAAGTAGTCTGTTTGTCTTCCTTTCGGCTTTCTCCTTTTTACTTGGGAGTCGCCACAGTGAATTATCTGATTTGCACATTTGATTTGGCAGAGGTTTTTATGTCGGATGCCCTTCCTGTCACAACCCTTTTTTAGCAAGGGACAGAAACACGCTGACGACTTTGCAGCTACTCTTTACAAAAGTCAGCAATGGTTCTTTTACATGAACCTCTCACCATAGACAATGAGAGACATGGCCCGTCTTTCAGCGATCCAGCGCCCTATACCACTAGACCACCACTGCCTCCTATTTAAATGTCTAAGTAGTAATTAGTAATTATAATGCATCAACCATTTAATAACGTTATATTCCACCCGAACACTCAATTTAACTGCAATTTCCTCTGGAAAAAATGTATGTATGTGTGTATATATATATATATATATATATATATATATATATATATATATATATATATATATATATATATATACAAAAATAAAAGGACAGGACAAAGACTTTCTATTGAAACTCCATTTATCACTACAGATCTGTAGTGATAAATGGAGTTTCAATAGAAAGTCTTTGTCCTGTCCTTTTATTTTTGTTTATTTGCTCTACCAAAAAGTATTGAGCACTCTCCTACGGAAGGATCTACTCAGAAAATCATATATATATATATATATATATATATATATGCATATATAATAATTATTATTATTACTTTTGCCTGCAGTGGTGGTCTTTGGTATAGGGCGCTGGATCGCTGATCCAAAGGTTGGGGGTTCGATTCCCACTCTCCACAAGGTTGTCACGGTCCTCCCCAGTGCAGCTAACTGGGTTATCAAAGGCTGGCCATGTCTCTCACTGTCTCTGGTGTGAGGCATGTAAAAGAACCATTGCTGACTTTCGACAAGAGTAGGCTGCAAAGCCGTCGGCGTGTTTCCGCCCTGCTGTCCAGGGTGTACTCTGCCCTTGCCCGAAGCTGGCTGGGATGGGCGCCAGCCTTCCCGTGACCCTAATTAGGATTAAGCGGTTACAGAAAATGAACTGAACTCAACTTTTGTCTGAATTATGTGGTATTTTGGAAGAGACATCAGACCATTAACCATGCACGTATTGTATCTAATAATGTGATTTTTAAATGTAATGGAATTTTTTGTAATAATACTATTTTTACAGTATTTTTGAGGCTATATTATGATTTTCGTGTGTGAGAGTTAGCAAAGAACGGACAGAAACTACAGCAGACATCTATAAAATATAATTTCCTGCTGTTATCTTATTATTTATTTTTTTCCAAAAAAAACAAAACCAGAAGAAAGCTGGGAACACACTCTGGCTTGACGAAAATCAGAAAGGTGCGCGTAGACACTGCCAATCACAGAAGAGACAACTCGCGCCGCGAGCTGTGATTTGGCTGCTGGAAATGCACTCCACCAATCACCAACCAGAAGGCAGGGCCAAGTTTAAGGTTCAATTTGATGGAAACCAGATTCAATGCAGTGAGCTGGACCTTTAGATGAGAGGAAACAGAAGTAACTCCACCCCCCCTACCCTTACCCTTTGTTTGTGTTTCCTCAGAGGTTGTTAAATGTGAGAAGGTCGTTGCAGTGAGATTTTCGTAAAAGGTTCAGTTTCCTCACACGAGAAGGATAAACCGACGGCTTTGTTTGACATTATTAAAAGTGTGAAGCTCTGGGTGTGATGTGAACGTGATGAGAACTTTTCGCTTTTGTGTCTGAACCGAATGTGAGAGAAAATGGATGGAAAAAAATTATACAGTAGTTCAGATTGATGCTGGGAGTCAGTATAAACCAAACCTGTAAAATTAGAATTTACACTGAATTTACTTTTTAATGTATTTTTGTAGCGAGGGGGGATTGTTCACTTTAAACTACACAAGCCATGCTCCAGAAAATTTATAATTTTCTGAAAATGAGTTTCCTTTCGATTAGACAAACTCATTATTCACAAGTCCAACTATTCACATTCATTTTCTGAGCCACTTAATCTCGATTAGGGGGCCGGAGGTGCCCATCTTAGCTGACTGTGGGCGTGGGCAGATTACACCGTGAACAGGCCATCGCAGAGCAGAAATACGCTGAAGGCTATGCAGCTCCTCTTGACGATAGTCAGCAATGGCTCTTTTACATGACCTTCTCATCACACACAGTGAGAGACACGGCCGGCCCTTGATAACCCAGTTAGTTCACTGGTGGGACAGCAGTGAGAACCTGGTAATAGTGGGGCCTAAACTCCTGACCTTGGGATTGGTAATCCATCACCTGATCATCGGGCCATCGCTGCTGCTCAAACAGCTCTTTCGACAAATGAAAATCCTTTTAATATTTTTTGTTTTCTTAAAATTTGTTTATTTACAGATTAAAAGCTGCGTGTACACACTGTTGCCATTTTTCAGAACGAGACATGAAACAAAGAGTTGATGTGCCAGGGTTCTATAAATATACAGGATCATGCCAGCACATGTTATGTATACCATATACCCGTGAGAACATTGTGTAAAATTTAGACTGTGCATATGGAATCTTAGCTTAAGACTACAGGTTTTGTATACGTATTTTGGCTTCTGATGCACATTCATTCAGAAATGTTCACTTATTGACCTTGGAGAAGCTGTAGAGTAACAATTGCAAGCCTGCTGTAAAACAATGACAAAGTCCATGTTTCTTTCTGGAAAAGTCCAAAAATTGATGGAATGAGGGGCACATTGTAAATGAGATGATGTGAAAGTTTGGTTGGAATAACTTGACAGGTTGAGAGGCAGTTCAGGAAAAGTAAGGTTGATGACAGACGATAGCGCGGACAGTGACAACCCCAGACACCATATAGAGCTCTCAATGTAGTCAGGTGCATGCCAGAGGTATCTTATGCTCTGTTGGTCAGTTTTTATTCTTTGGCCGGCCTGTTCAATTCAGATGATCCCATTGTTGGGCCCTTGAGCATGACCCTTAACCCTTTTTGCTCAGTTGTATAAAAATGATAATTGTAAATTGCTCTGGATAAAAATGTCTGTCAAATACTGTCAATATAAATGGTTTAGTATTAAATAAAATTCTGGGTTTTTCATACAAAACATAAATTTGTGATTACAAGGGACTTGCTATTGTTAATCAGCAACACCTATATTTGTAAATTGATTTTAACAAAATGTTCACACTAATATCAGAACATAATGCTGTTATGAACCTTCAATTTAGTTATTTATTTTTTAATTTAATTTTATTTTTTTAAGAAAAAAAAAATCAACATTCTCAATGCTAGTGGAAATGAGCAGTGCAGACCACACAAGTCTTCCCTGGAAGATTCATATACTGTACAGTATTGTTTATATTTCAGCTGGCTATTATCATACAAGTAAGGAAGACAGTCCTGTCAGAGATAAGTTATTTATCTCACGTGAAACCAAAAAAAAAAACAATGATAATGTTTTGACAATTAGAAAGAAAACTTGTAAAAAAAAAAAAACAGCAGAATGTTGAGTGCTTATCTCACAACACATGCACACAACAAAACTACTGCTGTAGAATATCTGATCTGAAATTGCAGAATTTAAAATTTGATTTTTTAAATCTGTCATGATTTAATAAAAACGCTGTCTGGTCTGGACATTTTGGATCAAATGAAATGATTGAATGAATGAGCTCCGTAGTGATGCCTGTGTTGTTATTTTACTCAGAAACAGAGCTCTAAAGATATGTGGCTAGAGGATTGCACATAATTTGATGGCTTTTCAGTACATCATCATGCAGTGACATCATATTTGTTATTTTGGCAATATTCCTGAGATGAAAGAAAACAACTCAAGTAATATTATCTACATGAGCTTCAAATGAAAGACCAGCATCAATAATCACTCCAATGGCCTTTACTGCTGCACATAACGAGACTGAAACACCATCCAAACTCACTGCATTATCAGAAACTTTATTTCTAGTCTCCTGAGATCCGAGTACAAGTACTTCTCTCTTATCAGATTTTAAAAGGTGGAATTTAGTAAGCATCCAGTGTCCAATGTCCTTTACACATTTCCCAACTTTATTAAGCTGATGTTTCTCATCTGGCTTTGCTGAAATATATAACTGTGCATCATCAGCATAACAATGAAAGTGAGTACCATAATCATGAATGATATTACCCAAAGGGAGCATGTATAGAGAGAAAAGCAACGGGCCTAGGACAGAACCTTGTGGAACACCAAACTTAACATTAGAACGTACAGAGAAATCACAATTTACATCTACAAACTGATAAGGGTCAGTTAAATAAGTTTTAAACCATTAGAGGGCGGTTCCCTTGACTCCAACAACCTTTTTCTAATCTGTCAAGGAGAATCATGTGATCAATAGTGTCAAAGGCTGCTCTAAGGTCAAGTAGCACAAGTATGGCAACACAGGCATGGTTGGAGGCCACCAGTAGGCTGTTTACCACCTTGAGTGCTGTCTCTGTGCTATGACAAGGACTAAAACATGACTGATACATTCTGTGAATGTTATTCTTACAAAGATATGAACATAACTGCTGTGCCACAGCTTCTTCTAAGATCTTAGAGATTAAAGGGAGGGTGGATATTAGGTCTGTAGTTGGACGATTGATATGGGTCGAGATCTGTTTTTTTAATCAGAGGATTGATAACTGTTAGTTTAAAGGATTTCGGACATAACCAGTGCAGAGGGAAGGATTTATCACATTTAACAAAGAGTTGATCACTTCTGATAATATTTATTTAAAGAAACATGGAGGGACTGGATCAATAATAGTTAAATACCTATGACTGTCTAAGGCGTGTAACATTAACTCCAGCATGTACGTATAACTATATTAGAAAGTGTGCACTCACCTATGTTGGGTGCTCATGCTCCCAGGATACACCTATCAAGCGCTGCTAGTGCCCCTAAAGGACTAACTAATTTCATGGCCTAAAAATAGAGATTCCTATAAGCAGAGCGCTTTCAGGTTTCTCAGCAGGTGTCTGACTGAGGAGAGCAAACCTTCTCAACACTTGAAATGCAGACAAGTGGTGCTGCCATGCTCCTCAGCATTAGCTTTGGCTTTACAAGTATGCTGCCAAGTCATCAGCCATTCTCCCTGCTGCAAGGCTCCCGATGCTGGAGGAGGGGGTGTTGGAAAGCCTTATATTTATATAACTTAAAAGCAATGCACTCATCTACTAAGTAGATCATCACTCTTCGAATTATTCAATCACTGCTAAATCGAAATTAATGTGGAGTTACATTAATCCTGCACTAGCGATGAATAAAACATCTAATCTTAGAAAAGGATATGGTGTAATAATATGAAACAATTAAGTGAGAAGAACATTTATTCCAACACCGGCTAACCAGGAGACATTTTAATCAATGAACACGGCAGGAAGGAAAAACATACACTAAGGGAATTTTGGCAGACGAGTTGGATCTGATAACCCCTCCAGAGGATTTTCTGGAGGATCAGGAGTTGGTGAGGGCATAAGGGGGTCAGCAGGACTTGTTAGGCTATTGAATAAATGAATGATGAATCCAATCATTCATCCATTTTCTGAACCACTTAATCCTAATTAGGGTTATGGGGACCCTGGCGCCCATCTCAGCTGATTGCAGGTGAAGTGGGGTACACCCTGGACAGCTCACCAGGCCATCACAGGGCCAATACTCACACATCCATTCACACCTAGGGGAGATTTGGAACAGCCAATTACCATACTGTGCATGTTTTTGGACTGTGGGAGGAAACCCACGAAAGCACAAGGAGAATATGCAGACTCCACACAGAAATACCCAAGCTGGAAATTGAACCCAGGCCTTCTTGGTGGCCGTGCTAACCACTGTGTCACCGTGTTGCTCTGGGCTATAATCAGTTGTGAAATCTATAAAAAAAAATAAACGGGTGGAAAAAAGAGTCCACTGGAGTGAATGGCTTGAATATGCAAGACTGGAAGAATTAGAAGAATCATCTGATTCAACAACATGTTTATCACTTTGAATGCACTTATCAGTAGTGAGAGCAGGTGGGCACCAAGCCAAAAGCAGGTTTGGGTAGACTGCTTGTTTCAGGGGAAGTCTAAATGCCTTGATCCTGATGCACAACATTGCAGACAAAGTAGTGAGTGAAATAGGGAGAGTCGGTACTGGCATTTCAATTAATTGTTCCAGAAATCTCCATGACCAGCACTGTGATCAGATAGTCCTGGTAGCGGCATAGGATACGAGCAGATCTCTGAATGGCACAACAAGGCACAGGTGATGGGGGAGAGAGATAAATAGCATGTCTGCTGATAGTTAATGTCAATAGTAGACACCCAGTTTGCCAACACAAAACAATGTACATATCCTGCAAATATGTCGGCCAAGTAAGTGCACAGAGACAGTGTGTATAAAGCCTTGGTACGCTGATAACAGCAGTAATGTAATAAACTATTTTCTCACTTATAATAAACTATGCACACAGACATTATAAGACTTACTTGTATTAGTTAAAAGATTTTTTTTTTAAAAAAAGGGTAAGGTGGAGATACTCACACATTATTGTGCGGATCCATGTGAGCAGAAAAAAAAGAATTATCATCAAATAAAGCCAAACCAGGAAGTATGTGCTGAAATAAGTGCTTTTTTTTTTTTGTTTGTTTGTTTTTTTTTTAACACCTCTCATTTTGATCTGAGATTAATGAAATTAAAATAAAGAAAAAAATTAACTGTTTAAAGAAGAATGATGTAAAATTAAGGATAACCGAGACATCATGGAATATGAGAAAATATGTAAATATGGTAAGGTGGAGCCAAAATGACTCAAACCAGGGAGTAATGGAAACTGTGTTGGTCTGGTCAGATTAAAAGGGATGGCGTGGTAGGAGTATATAAATATGCGCATTTTGAGGAGTTGAGGAGTTTTTTACACCCAGCTGACTTTCTACCGAAATGCATATCTGGTGTGTTTCTGTATATGACTGAATAAAAGAGTTATCTACTTCTTCTCATCTTGATGTAAGATAGCTTCTTTATTTTAAGATTCCAGTTACTTATTGGTTATAAGAGAAAAAGACAATTCAAATTGACAGCGATAAGGGAAACTGTAACCACTTTGTAATTTGTCCACTCAAACGGGGCTCTGGGTTCTGACAGGGGGTTACTTACTTGACTTACTTGACTTATGTCGGGTGCCAGTCCTCTTTTGCCACCCGAACCACCATGGCTGCCCAGAAGCTCCTGTCCTGCATAGCCATACCATCAACCTGTAGACCAGTGTCTCTTAGCAGCACTTCTAGGTATGTGAGGGGTGGTCTTCCATGCCTCCTTCTTCCATGTGTTAGAGACCATAGCACTAAATTGGAGACAATTTCCTTGCTATTTCTGAGAGAGTGTCTGGCAAATCTTAATCGCCTGGCTCGTATTTTTTTTGGGGGGTACGATCTCCACCTAAGGCCAGACTTCCCACTGCAGGAACAACACTACTATTACTTTCAGTAGCCTTCTTTAAAGTATGGATGCACACTTCTAACACTACATGCTTCTTTGGCAGAAAGCTAACTAGTATACACCCATCACAAATAAAGTTATCACTAATGACGTAGGGAGAACTACTAAACGCTGCACTCAACACATTCAACAAGCTGAGTAGTAGCCATGATGCTAAAAAACAAACAATAGCTGGAGAGCTGTGGATAGTAGCAGGATGCTGTTGATTCCCTCTGCATGCTGCATTGAAGTGGAGAAGAGTTGGCATTCAAAGAAATGTTTAAACAAAGTAACAAAGTTTAAATGTGTAAATTTGTGTTTTAAATTTGTTTTAAATTTGTGTAACAAAGTTTAAATTACTAAAACTGCTTCAACTGGGAAAAAGTTCTCTCTTTGCCATTTAAATAATGTGCTATTTTAAGAAGTGTTCACTTTTTTGTTGTTGTCTTAGGTTGGGCAAATACCTTAGAAGGTGTGAAATATAGGATTATAATTACTATATCATTGGGAACCACATAAGCATGCTCATTGCATTTCCTTCAAAAAGGGTGTTGCCACTGTCACAGTCAGATGCAGAGGTTGTCTTTAACTTTCCCAAAATTTCCCACACAACACCACTGGTACAATCCTTCCAGTGGCTTCCTGTAGCTGCTCGCAGCAGATTTAAAAGACTAACACTTCACCTACAAATCCAAAAATTAACCTGCACTTTTCTACCACAAAGCACCTTCACACCTCGTGCAGTGTACCACATTCTTGCAGATCCTCTAGCACTGCTAGACTGATCCCTCCCTCTACTAAGGGACAAGAAGACATGTCTCTAAACTGTTTTTTGTTCTGATTCCAAAGTGGTGGAATGAACTTCCTCTGGACATCTGACTTGGGCAAAATTCAGAATTGAATTGAGAATGACCCCCAAATTCCAATTAAATTCTTGAATTTCAATATGAATTTGAATTGAAATTCAAAACAGGAAATAGACTTGCAATTCAAATTCGAATTGCAGGAAGTAGAATTGGAATTCCATGAAATTCATGATAAT
Organism: Plotosus lineatus; assembly: GCA_024760905.1. Lineage (NCBI taxonomy): Eukaryota > Metazoa > Chordata > Actinopteri > Siluriformes > Plotosidae > Plotosus > Plotosus lineatus. The sequence continues at coordinate 1,059,815 of CM045734.1, read as the reverse complement.
GAAAGTACAGTTAACAATGATTCTGTCTGTCTGTCTTTTTCCCTTTTACTCAGGAGTCACCACAGAAAATCATCTGATTTGCATGTTTGATTTGGCAGAGGTTTTTACACCGGATGCCCTTCCTGTCACAACCCTTTTAGCAAGGGACAGAAACACACTGACAACTTTGCAGCCTACTCTTTACAAATGTCAGCAATGGTTCTTTTACATGCCTCTCACCATAGACAGTTAGAGACATGGCCCGCCTTTGATAACCCAGTTAGCCGCACTGGGGGGGACAGTGACAACCTTGTGGAGAGTGGGACTCGAACCCTCAACCTTTGGATCAGTGATCCAGCACCCTATACCACTAGACCACCACTGCCCCACAGTCAATACAATACATTTCCTTCTCTGTCCTTAATCACTCTAACTTGCTGCACATCCTTCCCATCTCTATTTCTAAATTCTGAATTTTGACCAAGTCTGCTGGACATCCGGACAGTTGTGTCATGAGGTGTCTTCAAACAACAGCTGAAAACTTACAGTTTTTCGGCAGTACTTAAATCAGCACTAAGCTGTACAGTAGGCCTTTGACTATTCGCGATTTTGCACTCACGGTTTGAGTATTCGCGGACTGCCGAGCAACTGACACGTCACTCAAATTCAGCCAATGCCTGTCCTCCTTCCTGCTGATTGGTTGAGATGACGTAATGCCCCCTTTTCCTCATTCGTGCACAAGTTGTCAATGAGCCTCTTTTTTGTGTGTTTTAATTACCAGTTAAGCTCTATGATACCACTCAAACGTTGTGCATCTTCTCTGGCTAAACGATAGAAAACATTGGATGTCTCTTCTGAAGAAATAATACTTTCTCCTGAAGAAACGACAATTTCCTCTGAACTGTTGTATTAAAGTCTACTGATACTGTATGCTGCAAAGCCGTCAGCGTGTTTCTTTGCCTTGCTAAAGGGTTGTGTCAGGAAGGGCATCCAACATAAAAATCTATGCCAAATCAAACGTGCTAATCATTCGCTGTGGCGACCCCTGATAAAGGGAAAAAGCAGAAAGGAAATCTCATTCCAGTACAGTATCAGTATTAAGTATTATATACATATAATATACAGTATTAAGTTAATGTTTGTGCATGAGATTTTATGTTCTGTAGCATGTTTATCAAACGATACCAAAAGGATAAACTTTATTACGCTTCGTGTTCTTTTACATTTAACTTGGAGTGACGTCTTGGAGTGACGTCTCCAAGATGGCACTGCCTAGAGGGTGATGACACGGAGTTCTCAGAGTCAAATTGTTTCTTTGTTCCTTTTAATTTGTTTTATTTGTTGTTTTGTTTGTTCATGTTTTGCACTATGCTCGTCTACGACCGGTCGACTCTACTATAGCTATGAGATCGGAGTCTTCTGAAGTTTAGCACCTTCCTATCCTGAGATAATACGCTATGGTAGCTCAATGCTAGCCGCACCCTGGCTAACAATTAGCCCAGGCGGAGTTTTCAGAGTCATGTTCTTTTTATTTGTTTTATTTGTTGATTTGTTTGTTCATGTTTTGCACTATACTCGTCTATGACCGGTTGACTCTACGACAGTTATGAGATTGGAGTCTTCTGAAGTTTAGCACCTTCCTATCCTGAGCTAATATGCTATGGTAGCTCAATGCTAGCCGTATCCCGACTAAGACTAAGCCCAGGTGGGGAGGGGCCAAACGAAGGTGGATGAGCTTCATTCTCAGATTGCAGCGCATAGGGATCTACAGGACTGATCCATGCTGTGTTTCTGTGAAACGTGGCTTGAGGAGAGTACACCCGACGAGGCGATTGCACCAGCCGGCTAAACGGCCTTCATCCTGTGTGATCCCAAGCGCTGGCGTCGTCGTTCGGCCCCTTCCCGCCTGGGCTAATTAATTTCGTAAGTTGGGGACCGACTGTACTTAGTCTGTGTCTATCAAACCAGTATAAGAATGTATTCACTGACAAAGACTATAAAGCTTCTGTAACTCGCTCTGGAAAAGAGTTTCTGCTAAATGCTGTAAACGTAAATGGAATGTTGCAATCTTGCCTAATCTAACCACAGCAACAGTTTATAGTAGGGTCATAGTGATGCATCAGGGAAAGATCCCTTTTTTGCTGCCAATGTAAGAAATTACTATGTGATTCTGGGAAGACTCCATCAATGTAAGAAATTGCACCTATGAGCTATAACATTAACACCACCCCTGAGTGGTGTGTACATAGACAGCCCCATACATAGCAGTTTTCAATACAGTACATTGCATGCTCTGACTCCTTTATACAGCTTCTCTGTGGGATCAGCCAGATGTGCGCAACTTCACTCCCTAAATGCATCACTGAGCCTCCCCAAAGTTCAAGGACATGTTCATCTGTTCATCTATTTTAAATTACTCATAGGGTGAGTGTGAGTGGTTGGTTGTGTCTGACAGTCCTGTAATTGTTTGGTATCTCTTCATGATACACTGAGTTTTTCCCAAAGTCACCCGGAATTTTTAGTTTAGAATTTAATTTAAGTTGTGCTGAAGTTCAACGGCTCCGTTTTGTGATCTTAAAGCAAGGTGGTCTCACAGAGATGGCTGCCACTTGCCTTCGGAATTGAAACACTGATGTGAATACTTTTCTAATTTTTCAAGGGTTTATGGGGTAGTATTGGGGGCCTTGGAACGAATCAGGCCTTTTACATGTAAAATGCGTCTTAACTTATGAAAAAATCAGCTTACGAAACTGCTTCTGGAACGGATTAATTTTGTAAGGTGAGATACCACTTATACACACACACACACACACACACACACACACACACACACACACACACACACACACACACACACACACACACACACACACACACACACATATATATATGTATAGAAGGCCCCTAGTGCACTAACTGGGTTATCAAAGGCCGCCCATATCTCTCACTGTTTGTGGGGGAGGGTCATGTAAAAGAACCATTGCTGACTTTCATTAAGAGGAGCTGCATAGCCATCAGCGTGTTTCTGCCCTATGATGGCCTGGCGAGCTGTCCAGAGTGTACTCTGCCCTCGCCCAGAGTTGGCTGAGATGGGCGCCAGCCTCCCAGCAACCCTAATTAGGATTAAGCGATTTAGAAAATGAATGAAAAAATGATTATTGGTCCCAGCTAATTGATACGTATCCATATGTGTGAGGTGTTTACATGCTTTACAGGGTTTATCTGGAGGGTTCAGGTCAAAAATAACACTGCATTAATGAAAATTTTAGCAGTAGAATATATGATTTGCATTTAAACCATATGCATTATCTTATGCTTGGTCTCCACTAATTTTAATGATGGATAAATATAATTCATCCTAACTATAGATAAGTATAACTCAATGTATGTTCAAGATATTTGAATTTGTTTGATAAGGTTATTTAAGTGTGGTGCATTGTTGGTTAGTGAAATAGTGAGCAGCTGTAATGATGCTATGTTACATGGGGAATATTGTGCCCAAAATATAATATGTGCCTTCTTCACTGATAATACATACAGTAGTTGTAAACTTTCATCCCAGATGTTGCAATTGACCTAGCAGGCAATTTTACTTTCAGAACCAGCATGTCTGGGAAGAAACGTAAAGAGGTCCATGTGTTTTTTCTCAACAACAGCTGGTGCTCCAATGCCATAATCAAAAATATTCACTGCTGTCCAGATATAGAGTATATGATGGTCCAATTACTGTACTATAGAGTATCTGATGGTACAATTTAGTCCTTTTAATTTGCAGAGAGAGCTCACATCTGTAGTTATAACTGCAGTTTATGTGCAACCCCAAGCTAATGAAAGCCATGGAGCTACTACAACACTCCATTAACAAGCAGCTAGCGGTACAGCAGAATTGTGTTATAATTCAGGCAGGACACTTTAATCATGCAAACGTAGTTTATGAATCCCAGATTTTACAAAGAATGTGAGATTTCCGACAAGAGAAAAAAACACATTGGACCAGGTCCACACCAACATCCTATAAATCCTCCCTCTGCCATATCTCATGCTCTGAGATCACCTCTCTCGCTCTCTCTGATTCATACTTATAAAACTAAAATCTGTAGCCATCGACCAGCAGTTAACAGTCCTCGTGCTGACTAAGGAAACCATTGCAGTTCTACAAGATTGTTTTGACCATACAGGCTGGAAAATATTTACAGAAAAGACAGACCTGGAGGGTCACACAACAGCTCCCTACATAAACTACTACACAGAGAATGTGACCACAATAAGGACTGTCAAAGTGTCCTGAACCAGAAACCATGGTTTAACAATGAGGTGCACACCCTGCTTAGAGCACGGGATAATGGTTCAAGTCAGAAGGCATGCAGGATTACAGAGATGCATGCAAGGCCCTATGAAAAGGTATCAAAAAAGCTAAACGCAAACAAACAACTCATTGAGGAGCACTTTACTGAAAACAATGCTAGGAATATGTGGAAGCGAGTCAGGACACTAACTGGCTACAAGGACACTCACCAGTCAGCAGGCTGATCAGATAACAACTTACTGGACACTCTGAACCAGTTATTTGCTTGCTTCAACCAACACAACAGAGAGATGTGTATCTGCTCTACTCTTCCAGACAAGGGCGACGGCTCCATCTAGTTTCAGCAGAAATAGATCAGAGCCAGCCTGTAGAGCATCAACAAGAGGAAAGCTATTGGTGCCGAGGAAGTAACAGGAAGGGCACTTAAACTTGTGCAGAACAACTCTTGGGGTTTTCATCAACATCTTTGGCCTCTCATTTCTGCAGTGTTTGCTTCCCGCCTGCCTCAAGACAGCCACCATCATTGCAATGCCGAAGAAGAGCACAGCAAGTTGCTTAAATGACCGCCCAGTTGCCCTAATCCCCAGCATCATCAAATGTTTCAAGAGACTTGTCTCATCTCACATCAAGGCTGCCATCCATGCTAATTTTGATCCACTTGATCCACTCAGTTTGCATACAGAGCCAACAGGTCAACAGAGGATGCCATCAATACAACCCTCCACCCATACCCTTCTGGGTACGTGCATGGCTGAGAGTGGAACAAAGAATTGGCCTTGGGAACTATGACAATCTCATGGAGGCGCTCCCTATCAAAGACAAGTAGTCCTTCTTCAACTATCTTTGGGTCCCACCTGAATTTTTTGACGAGTTGCTGATGGTTTTGGCTCCTTGACTGACAAAGAAGGATACTAACTTCAGAAGCGCACTCAGTCCTGGTCTGAAACTAGCTGTCACCATGCGTCATCTGGCCTCGGGTGACAAGTATCCTACTCTGGCCTACAACTTCATGGTATCTCGCCACACCATCGTAAGTTTCCTACCAGAGGTCTGTCAGGCCATCATTGACCACTACAAGTACGAAGTCATACGGTGTCCACATACTGTGCAGGAATGGAAATCACTCAAATGGGATTTCCAAGAAAAATGGAACCTGCCTCATGCCGTTGGAACCTCGGATGGGAAACACATTGCCATTAGAAAACCACCATCTTTAGGAACCTTTTATCACAACTACTTTGGATTATTCTCCATTCTTCTGCTAGCACTGGGAGATGGCAACTACAAGTTCCTATGGATAGATGTCGGTGGCATGGGCCACATGTCTTCTTCTTCTTCTTCTTCTTTTACTTTCGGCTGCTCCCTTCAGGGGTCGCCACAGCAAATCATCCGCCTCCACCTCACCCTGTCCTCCGCATCTTCTTTTCTGACTCCAATGACCTTCATGTCTTCCTTCACCACATCCATAAATCTCTTCTTTGGTCTTCCTCGAGGCCTTCTGCCTGGTAGTTCAAACCTCAGCATCCTACTGCCAATATACTCATTATCCCTCCTCTGTACATGTCCAAACCATCTCAATCTAGCCTCTCTGGCTTTGTCTCCAAAACATCTTATGTGGGCTGTCGCTCTGATATACTAATTTCTGATCCTATCCATCCTCGTTACTCCCAGAGAGAACCTCAACATTTTCATCTCTGCTACCTCCAGCTCTGCCTCCTGCCTTTTCCTCAGCGCCACTGTTTCTAAGCCATACAACATCGCTGGCCTCACCACCATCTTGTACACTTTTCCCTTCATTCTTGCTGACACTCTCCTATCGCACATCACACCGGACACTTTTCTCCAACCATTCCAGCCTGCCTGCACACGCTGCTTCACCTCTTTTCCACACTCTCCATTGCTCTGGATTGTTGAGCCTAAGTACTTAAAATCCTCCACCTTCGTTATCTCTGCTCCCTGTGACATCACCGTTCCTCCTGGGTCCTTCTCATTTACACACATGTATTCTGATTTTCTGAGGCTAACCTTCATTCCTGTCCTTTCCAGGGCATACCTCCACCTCTCTAGATTTTCTTGCACTTGTTCTCTGCTCTCACTACAGATCACAATGTCATCTGCAAACATCATAGTCCATGGAGATTCTTGTCTAACCTCGTCTGTCAGCCTGTCCATCACCATAGCAAACAAGAAGAGGCTCAGAGCTGACCCTTGATGCAGTCCCACCTCCACCTTGAATTCGTCGGTCACACCGACAGCACACCTCACCACTGTCTTACATCTCTCATACATGTCCTGCACCACTCTAACATACTTCTCTGCCACTCCAGACTTCCTCATGCAATACCACATTTCTTCTCTTGGCACCCTGTCATATGCTTTTTCCAGATCCACAAAGGCACAATGTAGCTCCCTCTGACCTTCTCTGTACTTCTCTATTAACATCCTCAAAGCAAACATTGCATCTGTGGTGCTCTTTCTTGGCATGAAACCAAACTGTTGTTCACAAATGCTGACCTGTGCCCTTAGTCTAGCTTCCACTATTCTTTCCCATAACTTCATCGTATGGCTCATCAACTTTATCCCTCTGTAGTTGCTGCAACTCTGCACATCTCCCTTGTTCTTAAAAATGGGCACCAGCACACTTCTCCTCCACTCCTCCGGCATCTGCTCACTCTCTAGTACCTTGTTGAATGTTCTTGTCAGAAAATCTACTGCTGCCTCTCCTAGACACTTCCATACCTCCACAGGTATATCATCAGGACCAACTGCCTTTCCATTCTTCAATGCCCTCCTCACTTCACCCTTACTGATCTTTGCTACATCCTGCTCCTCAATGGTCACCTCTTCTACTCTTTTTTCTCTCTCATTTTCCTCATTCATCAGCTCTTCAAAGTACTCTTTCCATCTTCCCAGCACACTTCTGTCATCAGTCAATACATTTCCCTCTCTGTCCTTTATCAATCTAACTTGCTGCACGTCCTTCCCATCTCTATTTCTCTGCTGTGCCAACCTGTATAGATCATTTTCTCCCTCTTTACTATCCAACCTATCATACAAGTCATTGGGCCACATGTCTGATGCCCAGATATTCAACGCCTCGGAGCTCAAAGACTGCATCAGAGATGGCACCATCAACTTCCCCACACCAGAGCCTCTGCCGCAAGACAACACTGACATGCCATACTTCATTGTTGGTGATGATGCTTTTGCTCTCAGGAAGTACCTCATGAAGCCATATACTCGACTGGATTTAGGAAGACTTGCGGATAAGTTACAGAACACTTGCAGTATAAAAGGAAATATTACAGACCGTTTGCGAAAATGACAGAATGTTTACGGAAGGATTACGGAACCAAAGAGAACACTCACGGAAAATTTTTCCATGAACGTTGACGGAAGATTTTGGTCTGCCAGAAGTGGAGGAACACATATGACACAGAAGATAAGGGAATAATTGCTTAACATTTGCAGATGACAACATTTTTGCTTCTGTAAGTCTGCCGCGCTCCAGTGAAATGGGGGTATATGTATGCATGTGTGTATATACTTGTGTGGAGGTATATGCATATTTATATCTTAGTGTAGTTCCTAGTTCCCTAGTTGTCTTTTGTGCGCTTTCTTTTTATAATTGCTGCTAAACTGATCCTTCATGCCACAGTTGAGAAAAAAGATCCCTTTCTCTTTGTTCAAAGTTTTTTCCCTCAGGTTCAGAACAGCAGCTGCTGCAACTGGTAAGTGTGTGTTAACATTTCATTGTTTGGGTAGTCACATGATTCTGACAAATGACAGAATCATTTGGTATCATTGAGTCACATCCCACCCGTTATTTTTGCGTAAAAACAACATGAAGAAAAAAAACTTGTTAAGATTGGAGATCACATGATTATACATAGCCAGCATGTTTTCCTTTGAAATCTGTATGGAAGCTTGTCAGGTTTGTAACATGACAACCACCTGGTGATTATTGTGTAGGTTCAACTTATGTCCCCAAAATAGTTAGAATTATTCAATTTAATTCAGTTTTATTTGTATAGCACTTTTTACAACTGTCTTGTAAATGCATGTAAATAAACGTACTTCTGTTTTATGAGAATTTAATAGGAGGAAGTTAGTAGGCATCCAGTGTGTAATGTCCTTTACACATTTCTCAACTTAATTAAGATGATGTCTCTCGTCTGGCTTTGCTGAAGTATATAAATGTGTATCATCAGCATAACAACGAAAGAGAATATTATGATCACGAATGGTATTATCTAAAGCAGACATGGGCAAACTATGGCTCTCAGGCCACATCCAGCCCATTGGTCTTTTTAATAGGGCCCGCCAAAGATTGATTGGTACAGAAATCATTCACATGAAACATGAATTCTGTATGGCGCATTAGACGCTGTTGGTTGATTTTGCAGAGCTTGAGCCACTTCCTGTTATCACTCTTCTACTGCACAGAGCCCATCTGCAGCAATATCAGAGAAAAGAAAAATCGACAGTGAGTGCCAGTGGTTCATAAGGAATGGACACCTAAATACTTTTTTACTGTAGTCCGCTCAAAGTGTCATTTTCCGAGAAACCATTTAAGTTTAAAACAAATACAATATCAGCCTCCACTTTTCCACCAAGCGTGTTAATTACACCAGTAAGCTGTCACCGCAAGAACGTTCGGTTACTGTGGATAGGTTGGTCGCGAGATTGGAGGCTCAGCAAAACACCGAGCAACTTTCATCCAATAATCAAGCACGAGGATATATGCATAATTCAGCACGAAGCACTGTGTAAATCCGTGGTGGAGCTCGACCGCGTAGTGAAGCCGATTGTGAAACTCATTAAGTTTATTAGAGCGATGGGACATCACCATCGTCAGTTTATTCATTTTCCTGAAGAGACTGATCTGATCACAGGGACTTGCTTTACAGTCTAATGTCTGCTGGTTCAGTTTGGGGAAGGTATGTCAATGAGTGTGGAGCTCAAACAGAATATTATTTTGTTTTTTGGAGCTCCTTGAGAACACTGACAATGTTCCTGAGCAGAAAGAAACAGATTGGCTGTGAGTTTGCTTTTACTGTGGACAAACTGACCCACATGAACGAGCTAAATGTGAAACGACAAGGAAAATACAGTTTGTTCATGAAATGCAAGCAAACGTTAGAGCCTTCAAAACCAGGCGAGCTTTATTTTCAAAGAAATGTCAGACAAGTCATTTGCTCATCTTCCCCACACTGCCCACGTAAAAAGTGATCCTGTAACATGTGAAAAAATCCTGGAAAGCACTGGATTGTGGAAAGATATAACTCGAGTTTGTGATGGCTCATGTTTATTCAGTGACTCAGCACACGACAACATACTAGGCAAGCACACTTACAAAAGCATGGCTTGCTCATCATATGCCACGTCATGCAACTAATCACGTGCCATGTCACACAACTTGTCACAGGATGACCTACACCTGTCGTCAGTTTTGTTATTTTGGAAAAATTGACAAGGCACTTCAGTTGGTGTCAGGTCCCTTCTCACCAGACCCTGAAACGATACCATAGTTGGATCTGATTGATCTCCAATGTGACATGATGTTAAAGGAGAAGGTTGACTCCTTAAACTGGATGAGTTTTATTCTTCATTAAGTACAGCCAAATTTCTAAATATCCAGAAAATGGCACAGGATGCTGGTGTTGTTTGGCTCGACATATGTGTGTGGACAGGCTTTTAGTGTGATGAACGCCAACAAAGCAGCCCACAGATCCCAATTGAGTGATGAACACCTCAAATCTGTTCTGAGAACCACAACAGAATTACCACCATACTTCGATGCACTGGCAAATATGGGTGATCAACAAACACTCTTCTTCTTCTTTTCCTTTCAGCTGTTCCCTTCAGGGGTTGCCACAGCAAATGATCTGCCTCCATCTCACCCGATCCTCTGCATCTTCTACTCTTACTCCAACGACCTTCATGTCCACCTTCACCACATCCATAAATCTTCTCTTTGGTCTTCCTCTTGGCCTTCTGCCTGGTAGTTCCAACCTCAGCATCCTACTACCAATATATAAGCCCTCCTCTCTACATGTGCAAACCATCTATATCTAGCCTATCTGACTTTGTCTCCAAAACATCTAACATGTGCTGTCCCTCTGATGTACTCATTCCTGATCCTATCCATCCTCGTTACTCCCAAAGAGAACCTAAACATTTTCATCTCTGCTACCTCGAACTCTGACTCCTGTCTTTTCCCCAGGGCCACTGTTTCTAAACCACACAACATCGCTGGCCTCATCACCGTCTTGTACACTTTTCCATTTATTCTTGCCGATACCTTCCTATCACACATCACACCGGATACTTTTCTCCATCCATTCCAACCTGCCTGCAAACGCGCTTCTTCACCTCTTTTCCACACTCTACATTGCTCTGGATGGTTGAGCCTAAGTACTTAAAATCCTCCACCTTCCTTATCTCTGCTCCCTGTAACCTCACCGTTCCTCTTGGGTCCTTGTCGTTCACACATATGTATTCTGTCTTACTGAGACTAACCTTCATTCCCCTCCTTTCCAGGGCATACCTCCACCTCTCTAGATTTTCCTCCACTTGTTCTCTGCTCTCACTACAGATCACGATGTCATCTGCAAACATCATAGTCCATGGGGAATCTTGTCGAACCTTGTCTGTCAGCCTGTCCATCACCATAGCAAACAAGAAGAGGCTCAGGGCTGACCCTTATGCAGTCCCACCTCCACCTTGAACTCTTCTGTCACACTGACAGCACACCTCACCACTCATCTCTTATACATGTCCTGCACCACTCTAACATACTTCTCTGCCACTCCAGACTTCCTCATACAATACCACAGTTCTTCTCTCGGCACCCTGTCATATGCTTTCTCCAGATCCATAAAGACACAATGCAGCTCCTTCTGACCTTTTCTGTACTTCCGTATTAACATCCTCAAAGCAAACACTGCATCTGTAGTGCTCTTTCTTGGCATGAAACCAAACTGTTGTTCACAAATGCTGACCTTTGCCCTTAGTCTAGCTTCCACTATTCTTTCCCATAACTTCTTTGTATGGCTCATCAACTTTATCCCTCTGTAGTTGCCACAACTCTGAACACCTCCCTTGTTCTTAAAAATGGGCACAAGCACACTTCTCCTCCATTCCTCTGGCATCTGCTCACTTTCTAAGACCTTGTTGAATATTCTTGTCAGAAAATCTACTGCTACCTCCCCTAGACACTTCCATACCTCAACCAGTATGTCATCAGGACCAACTGCCTTTCCACTCTTCATCCTCTTCAATGCCCTCCTCACTTCACCCTTACTAATCTTTGCTACTTCCTGGTCCTCAATGGTCACCCCTTCTACTCTTTTTTCTCTCTCATTTTCCTCATTCATCAGCTCTTCAAAGTACTCTTTCCATCTTCCCAGCACACCTCTGTCATCAGTCAATACATTTCCTTCTCTGTCCTTTATCACTCTAACTTGCTGCACGTCTTTCCCATCTCTATTTCTCTGCTGTGCTAACCTGTATAGATCATTTTCTCCCTCCTTACTGTCCAACCTATCATACAAGTCACCATACACCCTCTGTTTGGCATTTGACACTGCTACCTTCGCCTTACGCTGTGTCTCCCTGTACTCCTGTTTACTCTCTTCGGTCCTCTCTGTGTCCCACTTCTTCTTAGCTAACCTCTTCTTTTGTACACACTCCTGCATTTCCTCATTCCACCACCAAGTTTCCTTATCTTCTCTCCTTCCAGAGGACACACCAAGTACTCTCCTACCAGTCTCCCTGATCACATTGGCTGTGGTTGTCCAGTCATCTGGAAGCACTTCCTGACTACCCAAAGTTTCAACTCCTCCTCGAAGACAACATGACACTCTTCCTTTTTCAGCTTCCACCACTTTGTCTGCTGCTCTGCCTTTGCCCTTTTCACCTTCCTCACCATCAGCATCATCCTGCACACCACCATCCTATGCTGTTTGGCAACACTCTCACCCACTACTACTTTGCAGTCACTGACTTCCTTCAAATTACATCGCCTACACAAGATGTAGTCTACCTGTGTGCTCCTACCTCTGCTTTCATAAGAACACCCTATGCTCCTGTTTCTTCTTGAAGAAAGTATTCACCACAGCCATTTCCATCCTTTTTGCAAAATCGATCAACATCTGTCCTGTGTTCCTGTTCTGGATACCAAACCTGCCCATCACTTCCTCGTCCCCTCTGTTTCCTGCACCAACATGTCCATTGAAGTCTGCACCAATGGCCACTCTTTCACCTCTGGGGATACTCTGAGTACTTTGAAGAGCTGATGAATGAGGAAAATGAGAGAAAAAAGAGTAGAAGAGGTTGCTGTCGAGGACCAGGAAGTAGCAAAGATTAGTAAGAGTGAAGTGAGGAGGGCATTGAAGAGGATGAAGAATGGAAAGGCAGTTGGTCCTGTTGACATACCAGTGGAGGTATGGAAGCATCTAGGAGAGGTAGGAGTAGATTTCCTGACAAGAACATTAAACAAGTTCTTAGTGACGATGACAAAGGAATGGAGGAGAAGTGCCCATTTTTAAGAACAAGGGAGATGTGCAGAGTTGTGGCAACTACAGAGGGATAAAGTTGATGAACCATATAATGAAGTTATGGGAAAGAATAGTGGAAGCTAGACTAAGGGCACAGGTCAGCATTTGTGAACAACAGTTTGGTTTCATGCCAAGAAAGAGCACCACAGATGCAGTGTTTGCTTTGAGGATGTTAATAGAGAAGTACAGAGAATGTCAGAAGGAGCTGCATTGTGCCTTTGTGGATCTGGAGGAAGCATATGACAGGGTGCCGAGAGAGGAACTGTGGTATTGCATGAGGAAGTCTGGAGTGGCAGAGAAGTATGGTAGAGTGGTGCAGGACATGTATAAGAGATGTAAGACAGTGGTGAGGTGTGCTGTCGGTGTGACAGAAGAGTTCAAGGTGGAGGTGGGACTGCATCATGGGTCAGCTCTCAGTCCCTTCTTGTTCGCTATGGTAATGGACAGGCTGACAGACGAGGTTAGAAAAGATTCCCCATGGACTATGATGTTTGCAGGTGACATTCTAATCTGTACTGAGAGCAGAGAACAAGTGCAGGAAAATCTAGAGAGGTAGAGGTATGCCCTGGAAAGGTGGGAAATGAAGGTTAGCCTCAGTCAGACAACATACATGTGTATGAATGTCAAGGACTGAACAGGAACAGTGAGTTTACAGGGAGCAGAGATAAGGAAGGTGGAGGATTTTAAGTACTTAGGCTCAACAATCCAGAGCAATGGAGAGTGTGGAAAAGAGGTAAAGATGCGTGTGCATGCTGGTTGGAATAGTTGGAGAAAAGTGTCCGATGTGTTGTGATAGGAAGGTATCGGCAAGAATAAAAGGAAAAGTGTACAAGATGGTGTTGAGGCCAGCAATTTTGTATGGTTTAGAAACAGTGGTCCTGGGGAAAAGACAGGAGGCAGAGCTGGAGGTTGCAGAGATGAAAGAGGTTCTCTTTGTGAGTAACGAAGATGGATAGGATCAGGAATGAGTACATCAAAGAGACAGCACATGTAAGAGGTTTTGGAAACGAAGTCTGAGAGGCTAGATTGAGATGGTTTGGACATGTACAGAGGAGGGAGTAGTGAGTATATTGGTAATAGGATGCTGAGGTTGGAACTACCATTCAGAAGAGAAAATTTTTGGATGTGGTGAACGGGGACATGAAGGAAGTTGGGGTAAGTGTCGACGATGCAGAGGATAGGCTGAGATGGAGGCGGATGGTTTGCTGTGGCGACCCCTGAAGGGAAAAGCCAAAAGTAAAAGAAGAAGAAGAATATTCGGAGTACATATCAGGCAACAAGTGAAGTCAATTCTCAACATTTGTGTTGGTAAAAGGAAAAAATGAGAATGCATAATGAATAACTTTGAAATGGCCACATTGTGATTTCTAGAAATCTGGGTCAATTACTCTCCAAAAACCACATGTCTTTGGATTTTGTCCTCTCACTGACACACAGGGAGTGAGGGCTAGACTCTGATTTCTGATCACACAGAGGAACACAACCTGATGAAAACATGGCTCTGATACAAAGTAATCAGAACTTAGTGTGTCCATGAAAGCATTTTACTTTTACTATCAACTTAAACATTGTTACAGGTCAAGTACTCCTGTTTATTGGAATGATGTTCCCTAATTGAAGTGTCCTCTTTCAGCAGGATAGTGCACACTTCCATACTGCAGAAACAGTCCAGGAGTGATTTGTGGAAAATTTGTCTCCAAGTTTCCATCTGTGGAACAGAGTGGACAAATAAGTGCAAACCATTAAGACTCATCTTAGTTTACAGTTATCATAAGGGTGTGTTGCTAGATATGACTGTACACCCTCAGAACACCGGGGCTGGGGGTGGGGGGGTTGTCAAGAATTTATAGATGTTTCTTAGATGATCACTCACTCATGTCCCTGTCACATGTGACAATGTGGGACACTGGTGTCGTATGTGTCGTCGCTGTCTCTGCTGCATGGCCTTAGCTGCTAGAGCAGATTCTGCCATCACACCACTGTGGACTGCTGCTCTCCAGTCTGGTCTGGATTGTGTGAGTTTATATTAATTGTTGCTAATGCCAAAAGCCTTCATATCCTCTTTGATGGCATCCTTCCATCATTTTCTGGGTCTGCCTTTGGAGTGTGAGCCAGACGCTAGCTCAACAAACAGAATGCATTTGGAAAGTCTGCTGTCTGAGATTTGGCAGATGTGCCCCAGCCAGCACAGTCTTGATATCTTCACCACGGTGTCAACTGTTGTAAGATTGGCCCATTATCGAACCTCTAAGTTGGTCACTTTGTGCCACCAGCGAATGCTCATAATTTTCCGTAGACATCTCTGATGGAACATCTCTAGTTGATGGACATGTCTAGTAAGGGTGGTCCAAGTTTCAGAGTCATACAGTAGAACTGCTTGTATTGTGTGTTAGTATACAGCCAGCTTTGTTCCAAGGGACAGACCAGCTCATTCCAGTGGCCAGGGCAATCCTCCTGTGAATTTCAACATCCATGTTTGCATCCTCTGTGCCTAATTTTCCAAGATAAACTAAATTGTTTGTTGACTTTGAAGGGGTCCCATCTAGTATGATGTTGCCTGTCACGTGTTGATTTTGGCTGATGCAGTACCTCTGTGTTCTCTTTGTTGATTAATAGTCCCCAGATGGTGCAGGCAGCATCAAGGGCATCAGCCATTTTCTGGATCTCATCCTTTACTGTGCTGGCAAAGCCAGAATCATCTGCACAGAGCAGGGCAAGGATGATGTCTAGTAAGGCCTTGTTTGACTGCTGCCTATGCAGATCATACAGACTATCATCCAGTCTGTACTGTAATCCAGCCCCACAACCCTGTAAATGGTGCATAGCCATACCAATCACACAGCTGAAAACCAAGATGAATAGTGTTGGTGCAAAGATATAGCCTTGGCAGAAGCCAGTGGTGATAGCAAGTTTTTCCCAGTTGTTTCCCCATTTATTGAGAACTTGGCTTGCATGTCACCTTGGAATGAGCCACAGATGAGGTTGATCAGCATGGCTGGCACACCCATTCTCTCCAGTAGTTTCCAAGCCAGGCCTTGTCAAAAGCCTTTCCAAAATTGATAAATATAACACTATATACACTAATAGTTCTTTCCTCTGTTCTCTGCATTTTTCCTACAGCTGTCTCAGCACAAACATCATGTCTGTTGTTGAGTGTCTAGGGCAGAATCCACATTAAGCCTCTGGGAGAAGGTCTGCCAAGGGTTTTAGCCTATTTAGGATACTGTTTGCTAGCACATTCCCAGTGAATAACAGCAGTGTGATGCCCCTGTAGTTTCCAAAGGTGAAATGGCACTTCTTGAAAAAGACTATTATGGTGCCCTTTTTGAACTCCTGAGGGATATATTCTTCTTTCTATATGGTTAGGATGAGTTGACGGAGACTTTTTTTGCAAGGTTGGACCACCTGCTTTTAGTATTTCTGCAGGAATGCCATCCTCTCCTGTGGATTTCCCCACTGGACATCTGATTCACGGCCTCTTCCACTTTCTGGAGTGCTGGTTCTATAGCCAATTTGGGTATGACTGGTCTGAGGGGAACTACATTGATCACTGACTCATCCATCTCTCTGTGCTGGTTAAGGAGGGTCTTAAAATGTTCCTCCAACTGCATCAAGATGTAATCCCTTTCTGTGAGTCTTGCCCCTGTCGCAGAGTTCATTGGGTGTAGGCCTGTAGAGTTCCTTTGTTGTATGAAGTTTACAGCCTTGAAGAAACTTTGAGAGTCATGTCATTCTGTGTAGTCCTCTATTTCCCTGGCTTTGTCCATCCACCATTGGTTCTGCATCTTCCTAATCTCCCATTGGAATTGGCCTCTGGCTTGAAGTGGCTCTGAATGAGGACTGCATTCAAGGCAGGTCTCTTCCTTTCTAAGAGGTTGATGATGGAGATGATGTTCTTATTAAACCAATCTTTGTGCTGGTCTTTCTGTGCACTTAAGACTGACTCAGCCATATTGTGCACCTTGGTCCTGAAAGACTGTCACTATTCATTGCAGTCTCCAGTGGGCTCCTCTGGTAAAACTGCCTCAGGAGCTGTTGCTAGCTTTTTCTGTGTTGAGGGCTGTTATAGCAGAGCAACATTGAGATGGGGGTATGCTTTTTGTTGTGGTATGCTCTCGAAGGATGGAACTTCAACTTTGTCCTGTCACATACCAGTTTGTGGTCTGTCCAGCAGTCAGCACTCCTGCGAACCCCGCAGTCATGTAAGTCACTCTGATGATGCTTCCTTATTATGGTGTAATTGATGAGGTGCCCTGCCTTTGAATGTGGGTGGTACGGTGTATAATTGTGTATGGACAGGTGTGCAAACTGGCTATAACCAGACCAGACCGAAAACACAGATCCAGTAGCATGGGACCCTAGGAGTTGCATGTGCCTAAGCCATATGGGCCCATTACATCTGGCCATGTTGTGGCATGTTGACTTCTGCAGGTATTAAAGTCACCTATCAAGAAGATTCTGTCCTTCTTTGGTACATCAGCAAGGACATCGGATAGTTGGTTGTAGAACAGAGTTTTCTCTTCCTCTGGGCGCATGAAGGTTGGAGCATATATGGATATGACTGTGACAAAGCAGTTCTTCAGGCAGAGGCGGACAAACATCACTCTGTAGTGAATGCCTTTGCAGCTGATGACTTCTTTGCTCATCTGCTTCTTGATGGCAAGTGCAGCATCTTCAAGCTTTGATTCTTCCACAGGGTGGCATGAATGTAGGAAGACATAATCTCCCTCTTCAAATCCTCCTTGTTCTGGGATTCAGCACTCACTGAGACATCTATGTCAATCTTGAGTATAGAGAGTTGTCTGGTTATTAGAGCTGAGAAGTGCTCTGGTGCCTGGTGTTTCTGGTTGGCATCATTCATGGTTCTCACACTCCAACAGGCTAGTTTGAGAGATCCAAGGGTGCACTGTGGATTGTGTTCACCGACAATGGTTTCTGGAAGTATTACTGAGTCCACTCTGTGATTTCCCTTACAGTGGCATTCCTGTTTGTGGTGCAGTGCCGTTTAAGGGCCCAAAGATCACGGGCATCCAGTGTGATTTTTCAGCCTTGACCCTTACGCACAGAGATTTTTCCAGATTCTCTGAATCTTTGGATGATGTTATGCACTGTAAATGATGATAACTTCAAACTATTTGCAATTTTTTTGCTCGGAAACACCTTTCTCATATTGCTTTTTTTTTTTGCTGATTGGTGATCATCTACCTACGTTTGCATCTGAGAGACACTGCCACTGTGAGAAGCTCTTTTTATACTCCGTCATGTTACCAATGGACCTCATTCGTGGTAATTGGTCTTTCAACTGTTGGTTATAAGTGCAATTGACTTTTCCAGCCTCTTGTTGCTACCTGTCCCAACCTTTTTGAGATTTGTTGACACCATGAAATTTAATCAACATATTTTATCCCATAAAATGACACATTTTCTCAGTTTAAACTTTTGACCCTGTCGTCTATGTTCTATTTGAAATAAAATATTGAAATTTGGTACTTCCACATCATTGCATTCAGTTTCTATTCACAATTGGCTTAGTGTCCCACCTTTTTTGTAATCCTGTGTGTGTGTATGTGTGTGTGTATGTGTGTTTCATACAGGCAAAGTACATATTAAGTATAGTATATTTTTAAAAGAGAGTCTTCTTAACTGTAAAAAAACAGTCTTACTGTGGCAAGAACCACATTTATTAAATCGAATGCAAGATGAATAATTCAAGATACTTCAATATTGTTGCAGAAGTAACTAGGAATACAGTAGGCCCTTGATATTCGTGGGGGTTTGGTTCCAGCCCCTTCCACGAATGAAGATAATCCGCGAGTTCTGTACCTGGAAGTAAAACCCCATGTATCATATTACATGTGTGAATGATCAACCAGAAATAAAATACTATGTATCTATTACATGCGCTAAAATATGCTTCTTAAACAATCATAGGAGGTATTGCATTATATCAGGGGTTGGCAACCCGCGGCTCAACTGCAAAAAGAAAATGCCACTTATTTAGTCACATCAGAAGCACTTCGGGCCTTCAAGAGAGCTTTCACCTGAATGATGGTAGAATCTGCCTAAAGCAGAGTTCTGCAATGGTCGGGTACCCACAGGTACCCAGTGGGTACCCTTTCAAAAATGCTCTTTTAGGGTCGAAAATGACATAGATTCAAATTAGCAGTCACTGGTGTGGGCGGATATTTATTTGGTGGGGGCAGGGTGATTTTGTGTGTGTGTTCTTGATCTGCTGTGTTGGTGGATTTCCAAATCCTTGTGCTCATGGCAAGGAGTGCTCTCACCATCAGCCAGCAGCAGAGCAGCAAGCAAGAGAAATTTTTCCGCTGCCCAGGGTTACCAATCCAGCAACAGAAATCACATCTGAAGTAAGAGTCAGTGGATGAGATTTGTGACGCGCTCCACCAAAAGTAGGTGCTTGTTGCAAGTGACACACAGAGCTTGTGAGACGAAGCATGGCTTATCTGGATTCCGTTCTTTTAAGTGAGCAAGTGCGCATTGAATACTTGTTCAATGCGCATCTGGCTGCAGCCCGTCCCTTGCTTCGTGGGACAGATATGCTTTTCCTTTATAAAAATACAAAATGCAGAATTGTAATTTAATCATCTCTGCAGTCGTTTAAATCAATGCAACACATTGTTGTTTTATATTAACATGAAGGAAAAAACATTATATGCAGTGTTATTTGATTTTAAATGTCAAAAAAGGATTTGTGGCTCCCAGTGCTTTCTTTAATGTGGAAAACAGGTCCAAATGGGTCTTTGAATGGCAACGGTTGCTGACCCCTGAACTAGAAGTATCCAGGATACTAAGGCAGATTCCATTCTGATGATGACTTTGTTTCATTCAACTTCTTAGGACTTCTGCAGCAAAACGTTTTCCTTCCTGAATCATGTCAAGCAGTTCTACTTTTTCATGCAGCGTCATTACCTTTTTCTGGTGCTTCGGTGCCTTACCAGAAGCCTGAGGAGGTGCCCAGCTTTTGGTTGGCATGATGGAGCTTAACTGTAATTAAAAACACACACAACACACTAAAAAGCACAAGCCCAACGTGTGCACGAATGAGGAAAAAGGGGCATTACATCATCTCAACCGATAAGCAAGAGGGAGAATAGCCATTGGCTGAATTTCAATCACCTGAGAGTTGCTCAGCAATCCGTGAATATGCAAAGCCGCGAGTGCAAAACTGCGAATAGTCAAGGGCCTAGTGCAAGACCATTAATAAAATGTGCAGACAAACTTATAGCAGCGATGACTTTATGAACTTTTTTAATGCTAAACTTGAAATTATCAGACAAAAAATTGATTCCCTAAATTTACAGACAAATGTTCATAACTAAAATGGATTTAGATGGTCAGAATTTAGGCCTCATCATGGCACAGAGACAGCACTCGTTCAGGTGGTAAATGACCTACTGGTGGCCTCGAACCGAGCTTGTGTCTCCCCGCTTGTTACTTGATCTTAAATCAAGCAAATATTATTTATCTTTGATGGGTAATTTTAAAGGGCATGAAGGTAGCTAAACATCACGAATAAAGAAAATACATCAAGAAATAATACAGCAAATACCATTTTACAGAATGAAATTATAGAATAAATTAAGTGCATTTTCGGATTTTATTTGTATAATTGCATCAGTGCTTATACTGGGTTAATGTTCAGCACTGAGTAGCTTGACAACTCTGGCAATAAAGGTTGTTGAGGATCCTCCCCTGTTTCCTAAAGGAAGTCACTCAAATTCAGCAAACAGAATGTGGGAGGGGTCCTGTAAAGTCTTCAGAACTGATATTATAGTCTGTCAATTACATAAGGTGGCAAGAGTGCAGATAGACTGTTCAATGGTGTTGCGTCCATGTTTTGTTTCTTCTCATCTGTAGGTCCAGTTCCCGGTGCTAAATCCCATCCATGTCATATGGGGACGATGACCTTGAACTTGGCCCCGGTTTATGGTAGGTGATTGACACATTTTAATATGTTTTAGTATGTTTTGGCACCTTTTGAAAGTTTTTGAACGTTTTATCACATTTTGGCACATTTTAACATGTTTAAGGTTTTGACACACTTGAGCAAATTTTGGCAGTGTTTGAAATTTCAGCTTAATTCATTACAGTGTGGCACTTGTTGAAACTTTTGGGACATATTGTCATGTTTTGGTCCTTTTGGAAGTTTTGGGACATCTTAGAACGTTTTGGCACTTTTTCTAGTTTTTGCACATTATTATTTTCTCACGTTTTCATCAATTTTCAAAACTTATGGCAGATTAATCCATCTTGCAACTTTTTGTCAGATACTGGCAGGTACTTGAGCTTGTTTGATCACAGTTTATCAAATTTGGGGAAATTTTTGGGACATTATAGCACATTTGAGAAAATTTGGGCAATTTTTGAAATATTTTAGCTTATTTTGTTGCAGTGTGGCACCTGAAGTTTTTGGTACATTTTATCATATTTTCTCATGTTCTGGCAATTTTGAAAAATGATGGTAGATTTTAATGCATCTCACAACATTTTGTCAGGTATTGACACTTGTTAAAATATTTTCTCATTTGGTCTCAGAACATTGGGAAAATGTCCCAAAAATTTCAACGATTGCCACACTGACACTTTTTGAAGGTTTTGACACATTTGAGCAAATATTGTAACGTTTTGGCACTATTAAGATTGACACATTAGCATGTTTTGGCACTTTTTGGCAGATTTTAGTGAATCTTGCACCATTTTGTCAGGTATTGGCACCTGTTGAAATTTATAGAATATTAGCACATTTTGACAAGTTTTGGTGGAATTTAGCATGTTTTTGAATGTGCCGTCACTTCAGTACAAATTGAAAATTTTGGAATATTTTCGAACATTTGGTTGGGCACTTTTTGAACGTTCTGGCATTGGCAGACAAATATCAATATGAAAAATGTGAACATGTATGATGTCTGGATAATGTTGTATAGTTGCAAACAAGGGCATTATTTTGTGTTTGTGCTGATAATTAAAAACATAAGGATTAATTTAAGATGAGACTTCGCTGGAAATTTCATGCAAAACCAAACTTTGGGGTAACTTTCCAGCTCAGGGTATGTTTTTGTTTTGTGTTTTTTTGTTTTGTTGTTTTGTGTTTTGTTTTTCTCTGCTGACCTCCAGCATTATATATATATATAGATATTCGGTGTGTTTGTTAGTTACTGGTCCGAGAAAATTGAGAGTTGTCTAACACCTAGCAGCACTTGAACTCGTTTCTGTGACAGAAGAATCTCTTTTCAACAAGCTGGATGAGCTTTTGAAAGGATGGCTCTGCTGTGGACTCATCTCATTGTCCATTCTGATAGATTCGTTCTGTTATGAGAGGCTCCAAAAATGGGATGGAGAAATTAATCAGAGACCGCTGTGCCCTGCAGATGCTTGACAGAGACGGTGATTCATGACAGTGTATCCATACAATTTACAGTAAAGAGACTACTGATGCAGCTATACATCAGAAGAGTGTACAAGAGGAAGGAAAGGCTCTGGTTGAGAAAATCTGAAAGGATCTGGGAACAATGTTTAAGAATTTCACAGATGAAGGGCGAGAGAGGAAGGTGAGCACAGTCTCAGGATTTTTACAGTAGTTATCTAGGTGACTGTTAATTGTAGGCATGAAAGGTATTGTTTCATGTGTCCCATCTTTTGGTAGATGTTCTTTGAGGAAAAGAGGACTCTATTTGAACTTAATCTTTATGCCTCTGTACACTATTCCAATTCCAAAGAAACACACATGAACCTTCTCAGGAAAAAGATCCCAAAGTTGACTAGCTGTACGATGGGCAAGAGATGCTCCTCAGGGAGTTTGTGTTGATTCATAGAGAATGAGAACCTTCTCAGCACACAGAGGAGGAACCTCTCCAGTCCAAAGATGGTCCAACTTGACCTTCAGCCACAATGAACCACCTTTCAGAGCCATTTATTGGCCCTGAGGCTACACCGATTCTTAAATCCCTGAGAAAGGACAATCCTTTTTTGAATTCTTTTAAGACAGGCATGCTATACATTATTTAAAGTAATGTTATTTGCCGGAATGGCAATAATCTGTAGATTTCAGCTTTTATTTGTATTTATTTTATGCATTCTCTGGCGCCCTCTTGTGACTTGGATTACGAACTGCGAATTTTGCACATTTTCGACTTATGGTATTGGGGCCATGTCTGTAATAATGTGAAATAAAGGTCATTGGCTTTTCATTTATCAAAACATTTTAGAAACACTTTCACAATAACCAGGTGTGTCAAGGATCTTTTGAGCAAAACTAACTCTTGCCAGTCCAACCTTGAAACCTAAACCTAGTTCAGGTTCATGAATGGTGGAGCTCCCTGGCTGGGAGTCCCGCTTCTAAAAAATTTCAGATAGAAAAATTGCAAACTTTAAATGAAAATTTAGCAACGTGATTGTTGAAGTTTTCCGTTTAACAACGACCGGCATCAGTGCTGTGAACCAACAGGGTGCTGCTGAAAATTGAACTACTGTTGGTCGAAGATGTCGAAGAAGGCAAGGCGGGAGGCGTGTCTGTAGGCAGAGAAAGAAGAGGAAAGGCATGAGTCTAGGACTGAAAGTAGGGACTTTGAATGTTGGAACTATGACAGGAAAAGGTAGAGAGCTGGCTGACATGTTGCAGAGGAGGAAGGTGGACATACTGTGTGTTCAGGAGACCAGGTGGAAAGGTAGCAAGGCTAGAAGCTTAGGAGCAGGGTTTAAGCTGTTTTTTCATGGTGTGGATGGAAAGGGAAATGGAGTCGGAGTCATCTTGAAGGAGGGGTTTGTCAGGAATGTTCTAGAAGTGAAAATAGTGTCAGAGAGAGTGATGAGTCTAAAGGTAGAAATTGAAGGTGTGATGTTCAATGTTGTTAGTGCTTATGCCCCACAAGCAGGATGTTAGCTAGAAGAGAAGGAGAGATTCTGGAGTGAGTTAGATGAAGTGATGCAGAATACCCCCAGAGGTGAAAGAGTGGTCATTGGGGCAGACATCAGTGGACATGTTGGTGCAGGAAACAGAGGGGGTGAGGAAATGATGGGCAGATTTGGTATCCAGGACAGGAACGCAGAGGGACAGATGTTGTGACTTATAAAAGCGGAAGTAGGAGCACACAGGTTGACGACATCTTGTTTCGGCGATGTAATTTGAAGGATGTCAGTGACTGCAAAGTAGTAGCGGGTGAGAGTGTTGCCAAACAGCATTGGATGGTGGTGTGCAGGATGATGCTGATGGTGAGGTAGGTGAAGAAGGCAAAGGCAGAGCAGAAGACAAATTGGTGGAAGCTGAAAAAGGAAGAGTGTCATGTTGTCTCCAAGGAGGAGTTGAAACAGGCTTTGGGTGGTCAGAAAGTGCTTCCAGATGACTGGACAACTACAGTTAATGTGATCAGGGAGACAGGTAGGAGAATACTTGGTGTGTCATCTGGAAGGAGAGTAGATAAGGAAACTTGGTGGTGGAATGAGGAAGTACTGAAGTGTGTACAAAGGAAGAGATTAGCTAAGAAGAAGTGGGACATTGAGAGGACCGAAGAGAGTAAACAGGAGTACAGGGAGACACAGCGTAAGGCAAAGGTAGCAGTGTCAAAGGCCAAACAGAGGGCGTATGATGACTTGTATGCTAGGTTGGAAAGTAAAGAGGGAGAAAATGATTTATTCAGGTTGGCACAGCAAAGAAATAGAGATGGGAAGGACGTGCAGCAAGTTAGAGTGATTAAGGACAGAGAGGGAAATGTATTGACTGATGACAGAAGTGTGCTGGGAAGATGGAAAGAGTACTTTGAAGAGCTGATGAATGAGGAAAATGAGAGAGAGAAAAAAGAGTAGAAGAGGTGACTGTTGAGGACCAGGAAGTAGCAAAGATAAGTAAGGGTGAAGTGAGGAGGGCATTGAAGAGGATGAAGAGTGAAAAGGCAGTTGGTCCTGATGACATACCGGTGGTGGTATGGAAGTGTCTTGGAGAGGTAGGAGTAGATTTCCTGACAAGAATATTCAACAAGATCTTTGGGAGTGAGAGGATGCCAGAGGAATGGAGGAGAAGTGTGATGGTGCCCATTTTTAAGAACAAGGGAGACATGCAGAGTTGTGGTAATGACAGATGGATACAGTTAAGCCATAAGATGAAGTTCTGAGAAAGAATAGTGGAAGCTAGACTAAGGGCAGAGGTCAGCATTTGTAAACAACAGTTTGGTTTCATGCCAAGAAAGAGCACCACAGATGCAGTGTTTGCTTTGAGGATGTTAACAGAGAAGTACAGAGAATGTCAGAAGGAGCTGCATTGTGCCTTTGTGGATCTGGAGGAAGCATATGACAGGGTGTCGAGAGAGGAACTGTGGTATTGCATGAGGAAGTCTGGAGTGGCAGAGAAATATGTTCGAGTGGTGCAGGACATGTATAAGAGATGTAAGTCAGTGGTGACGTGTGCTGTCGGTGTGACAGAAGAGTTCAAGGTGGAGGTAAGACTGCATCGAGGGTCGGCTCTGAGCCTCTTCTTGTTTGCTATGGTGATGGACAGGCTGACAGACGAGGTTAGACAAGATTCCCCATGGACTATGATGTTTGCAGATGACATTGTAATCTGCAGTGAGAGCAGAGAACACGTGTAGGAAAATCTAGAGAGGTGGAGGTATGCCCTGGAAAGAAAGAGAATGAAGGTTAGCCTCAGTAAGACAGAATACATGTGTATGAATGACAAGGACCCAACAGGAATGGTGAGGTTACAGAGAGCAGGAAGGTGGAGGATTTTAAGTACTTAGGCTCAACAATCAAGAGCAGTGGAGAGTGTGCAAAAGAGGTGAAGAAGCGTGAGCAGGTAGGTTGGAATGATTGAAGAAAAGTATCCGGTGTGATGTGTGATAGGCGGGTATCGGCAAGAAGGAAAGGAAAAGTGTACAAGACGGTGATGAGGCCAGCGATGTTGTATGGTTTCGAAACAGTGGCCCTGGGGAAAAGACAGGAGGCAGAGCTGGAGGTAGCAGAGAGGAAAATGTTGAGGTTCTCTTTGGGAGTAACGAGGATGGATAGGATCAGGAACGAGCACATCAGAGGGACAGCACATGTAAGACGTTTTGGAGACAAAGTCAGAGAGGCGAGATTGAGATGGTTTGGACATGTACAGAGGAGGGATAGTGAGTATATTGGTAGTAGGATGCTGAGGTTGGAACTACCATTCAGAAGAGAAAATTTTTGGATGTGGTGAACGGGGACATGATGGAAGTTGGGGTAAGCGTAGACGATGCAGAGGATAGGGTGAGATGGAGGCGGATGGTTTGCTGTGGCGACCCCTGAAGGGAAAAGCAGAAAGTAAACGAAGAAGAATATTCAGAATACATATCAGGCAACAAGTGAAGTCAATTCTCAACATTTGTGTTGGTAAAAGGAAAAAATGAGAATGCATAATGAGTAACTTTGAAATGGCCACATTGTGATTTCTAGAAATCTGGGTCAATTACTTTCCAAAAACCACGTCTTTGGATTTTTATAGTGAGTATATTGGTCGTAGGATGCTGAGGCTTGAATTACCAGGCAGAAGGCCTAGAGGAAGACCAAAGAGACGATTCATGGACCTGGTGAAGGAGGACCTGAACGCAGTTGGTGTAAGAGAAGAAGATGCAGAGGATAGGGTGAGATGGAGGCAGAGGAGTCACTGTGGCGACCCCTGAAGGGAACAGCCGAAAGGAGAAGAAGAAGAAGATTGTTGAAGGTTTCCGGATCATGGGCGGAATGTTTTCGGTGGGTGAATCTACGTCAACAGCACGGACGATAGCCATTTACACCCTGAATTATTTTCTAGCGATTAAAAAAAAAATCATGCTTTTTTTGGGACTTAGGTAAGCTAGTTAAAGATAATATGTACTCAAAATATGAATTTTGCATTAATTATATATTTAAAAAATAATGCATGACTAATTAGTCACATCGAGTTTAAAAGATTGAATAAATATTAATAATAATGGGTGACGAACTTGTCACATCTGTAGGAAACGTGGAAATTTTGTAAAGTGAAACGTCAAAGTTTTTTTTTTTTAATCACATATCCTTTATTACATTATCAATAATGTAGCACAATATATCCCAACCTTGAAACAAATTCTCTTTTCCCAAAATAACGGTATTAAATGAGCCTTAAGAATATTTAGGCATAGAAATACCTGCACAAATTGTAACTTATAAATGTATGTAAAATAAAATGGATCACATTGAAATAAAAAATTCATAAAAAATCCTTTGGTATGAAAATAAGAGTGTTCACGGTTCTGCGCTACTTTATTCTGCAACTACTCATGGTAAGTACTCATGGATTTGCTGTTCAGGCTCATATTGCATTTTTTTGCATTGAACATTTGTTCTTCCAGAACAGTTTTCTTTTTTGCATCTTTGCCTTTTTTCTGTAATTCGTGAATGATGCCCAACACCGTCTTTTTGAACGGCAAGTGAAGGACAATGACAGCCCTGTTTAGGAGGTTTGCTCGGCTCTGTGCGAGAAGCAGCTCCTCCCCTCTTCTTCCCGCCCACTTTACCAGCCCTCATCAGCTCAAATGACAGAAGTTTTAATGATGCTAGAGGCAAGACCTCTTTTTTGGCAAATCGAGACTAGAAGCATCTTCTGTACAGAAACTCAGCGTTACAATAGTCATACAATTGTATGACAATAGTCAATAGTCAATCATATGGAACACTATCTCATAATATTCCTTCGATCTGATGGGATTCCAAGAAGCGAGATTAGTTGATCGGCTAAATCGACTCCTCCCATTGATTTATTGAACTGCTTCACGATATCAGGACGATCAACTTCAACTATCCTCTTTGTTTCGGAATCGAAGCGATGTCCTGTAGTAACGGGGTCGACTTTTGCGAACGTAGACAATAACATGTTCATGACTCTATTGTTGAACCATTTTACATCTGTAAACTGCTTCTGAGTTCTCATTCTCTATTTTAGCAGCTTCGATTGCACCTCGTCCTTTTTTCGTTATTGCCTTTGACATTTCATATCCTTTTATAATCCAGCTAATCTTGATGGACAGGGACAACGTCGTCGAAGTTGGAGATTGCACGAGTCGTGAAAACTTTGTCTGGATGGTGTTTTTCCACAAAATCTGAGATATAATGAAATTTCGCCAGCACATCTTTTATTAGTGCTGATGGAATGATTTCCACCTCCTCCTCGTCCTCTTCTGTGCTGTCCTCCTCACGCATTGCCGAGTGTCGCATCGCCTCCAGCTCCTCCAGCTCCTCGGTGGACAGTTCCTCTTGATGCTTTGCGACCAAGTCGTCAATGTCCTCCTCATTGATGTCCAACCCCATTGCCTTTCCCAGAGACACGATCTCGTCCACCTTAGGCTCAGGTTCAGGCTCGCCCTCCACCTCGAAGTCTCCCAGATCAGTGGCATGCGGCCGCAAGTTCGTCCATGCAGCATTAAGGGTCCACGTGGTCACCCCCTGCCAAGCCATGTAGATCAATTTCAAGCACACCACGATGTTGAAGTGGTGCTTCCAAAACTCACGAAGTGTGAGCTGCATATTCTCAGTCATGTCAAAGCACGTTTGAAAAAGAAATTTAGTGGAAAGCTTTTTGAAATTTGCAATGACTCGCTGGTCCATGGGTTGGAGCAGAGGGGTTGTGTTTGGAGGAAGGAACAGCACCTTGATGAATACAAATATCATCTTCGAGGCCAGGTGGGTGGGCAGGGGCATTATCAAGGACGAGCAGACACTTGAGGGGGAGGTTGTTCTCCTCGAGGTACTTCTTCACGGATGAGCGAAACACCAAGTTCACCCAATCCAAAAAAAATTATTGGGTAACGCAGGTCGAGGCATTGGCCATCCACAGGACATTCAGTCTCTCCTTGAAAATTTTGTGAGCTTTGAAGGGACAGGGATTTTCTGAATGGTAGTTGAGGAGGGGCTTAATCTTGCAATCTCCGCTTGCATGAGAGCAAAGAGCAAGCGGAAGGCTGATCTTCATGGACTTGTGGCCTGGCATTGTCTTCTCCTTAGCTGTGATGAAGGTCAGGCGAGGCATCTTCTTCCAGAAGAGTCAAGTCTCATCGCAGTTAAAAACTTGCTGTGGAATGTAGCCTTCTTCCATGACAAGGGAGGACATGGAAGAATGGTCGACGTCTGAATGAGGGACGGCAGCCAGGAGGATTCTGAGATGTTTTTCACACTGGACCGGCATTTTGCCACGCAGTTCACTATAAGTTGGCCGAGTTGCTCTCCTTTCTTCGCTTACGGCCATACCACCCTGAGAAGGCCCGATCTCGTCTGATCTCGGAAGCGAAGCTGGGTTGGGCCTGCTTAGTACTTGGATGGGTGACCCCCTAGGAATACCAGGTGCTGTAAGCTTTTTGAAAGGAATGGATGTTTATTTTCCAACATGTAAAAAAAAAAATAAAAAAAATAAAATAAAAATATTGTGAATGAAAATTCAACAGGTCAAAAAAACAAACAAAAATTCGTAGCTGTCGGAAGGAAACCGTGGTTTTCGGTTGTACAAGCAATCGCTCAACAACAACAAATCACTTAAATCATCAAATAAAATGACTGAAGAAAACAAAAGAAATGAACAAAGAAATCCCGAAACAGAAAATGATACAAATAAATTCCGAAAACAAAATCAGGGACAGGTATTACGTCTCCGATGACCAATGGTGAACAAACGAAGAAACCGAGACCCAGACAGGAGAGAGGCAAGTGAAATCGAGAAAGTTTTCGAAATGGAGTGGAAAAGGAAGAACTGTTTTTAATCCCACCCCAGTTAAGCAAAGAAGAATGGTCGACGTCTGAATGAGGGACGGCAGCCAGGAGGATTCTGAGATGTTTTTCACACTGGACCGGCATTTTGCCACGCAGTTCACTATAAGTTGGCCGAGTTGCTCTCCTTTCTTCGCTTACGGCCATACCACCCTGAGAAGGCCCGATCTCGTCTGATCTCGGAAGCTGGGTTGGGCCTGCTTAGTACTTGGATGGGTGACCCCCTAGGAATACCAGGTGCTGTAAGCTTTTTGAAAGGAATGGATGTTTATTTTCCAACATGTAAAATAAAAAAAAAATAAATATTGTGAATGAAAATTCAACAGGTCAAAAAAACAAACAAAAATTCGTAGCTGTCGGAAGGAAACCGTGGTTTTCGGTTGTACAAGCAATCGCTCAACAACAACAAATCACTTAAATCATCAAATAAAATGACTGAAGAAAACAAAAGAAATGAACAAAGAAATCCCGAAACAGAAAATGATACAAATAAATTCCGAAAACAAAATCAGTGACAGGGATTACGTCTCCGATGACCAATGGTGAACAAACGAAGAAACCGAGACCCAGACAGGAGAGAGGCAAGTGAAATCGAGAAAGTTTTCGAAATGGAGTGGAAAAGGAAGAATTGTTTTTAATCCCACCCCAGTTAAGCAAAGAAGAATGGTCGACGTCTGAATGAGGGACGGCAGCCAGGAGGATTCTGAGATGTTTTTCACACTGGACCGGTATTTTGCCACGCAGTTCACTATAAGTTGGCCGAGTTGCTCTCCTTTCTTCGCTTACGGCCATACCACCCTGAGAAGGCCCGATCTCGTCTGATCTCGGAAGCGAAGCTGGGTTGGGCCTGCTTAGTACTTGGATGGGTGACCCCCTAGGAATACCAGGTGCTGTAAGCTTTTTGAAAGGAATGGATGTTTATTTTCCAACATGTAAAAAAAAAATAAATAAATAAAAAAAATATTGTGAATGAAAATTCAACAGGTCAAAAAAAACAAACAAAAATTCGTAGCTGTCGGAAGGAAACCGTGGTTTTCGATTGTACAAGCAATCGCTCAACAACAACAAATCACTTAAATCATCAAATAAAATGACTGAAGAAAACAAAAGAAATGAACAAAGAAATCCCGAAACAGAAAATGATACAAATAAAGTCCGAAAACAAAATCAGTGACAGGTATTACGTCTCCGATGACCAATGGTGAACAAACGAAGAAACCGAGACCCAGACAGGAGAGAGGCAAGTGAAATCGAGAAAGTTTTCAAATGGAGTGGAAAAGGAAGAACTGTTTTTAATCCCACCCCAGTTAAGCAAAGAAGAATGGTCGACGTCTGAATGAGGGACGGCAGCCAGGAGGATTCTGAGATGTTTTTCACACTGGACCGGCATTTTGCCACGCAGTTCACTATAAGTTGGCCGAGTTGCTCTCCTTTCTTCGCTTACGGCCATACCACCCTGAGAAGGCCCGATCTCGTCTGATCTCGGAAGCGAAGCTGGGTTGGGCCTGCTTAGTACTTGGATGGGTGACCCCCTAGGAATACCAGGTGCTGTAAGCTTTTTGAAAGGAATGGATGTTTATTTTCCAACATGTAAAAAATAAATAAATAAAAATATTGTGAATGAAAATTCAACAGGTCAAAAAAACAAACAAAAATTCGTAGCTGTCGGAAGGAAACCGTGGTTTTCGGTTGTACAAGCAATCGCTCAACAACAACAAATCACTTAAATCATCAAATAAAATGACTGAAGAAAACAAAAGAAATGAACAAAGAAATCCCGAAACAGAAAATGATACAAATAAATTCCGAAAACAAAATCAGTGACAGGTATTACGTCTCCGATGACCAATGGTGAACAAACGAAGAAACCGAGACCCAGACAGGAGAGAGGCAAGTGAAATCGAGAAAGTTTTCGAAATGGAGTGGAAAAGGAAGAACTGTTTTTAATCCCACCCCAGTTAAGCAAAGAAGAATGGTCGACGTCTGAATGAGGGACGGCAGCCAGGAGGATTCTGAGATGTTTTTCACACTGGACCGGCATTTTGCCACGCAGTTCACTATAAGTTGGCCGAGTTGCTCTCCTTTCTTCGCATACGGCCATACCACCCTGAGAAGGCCCGATCTCGTCTGATCTCGGAAGCGAAGCTGGGTTGGGCCTGCTTAGTACTTGGATGGGTGACCCCCTAGGAATACCAGGTGCTGTAAGCTTTTTGAAAGGAATGGATGTTTATTTTCCAACATGTAAAAAAAATAAATAAAAATATTGTGAATGAAAATTCAACAGGTCAAAAAAACAAACAAAAATTCGTAGCTGTCGGAAGGAAACCGTGGTTTTCGGTTGTACAAGCAATCGCTCAACAACAACAAATCACTTAAATCATCAAATAAAATGACTGAAGAAAACAAAAGAAATGAACAAAGAAATCCCGAAACAGAAAATGATACAAATAAATTCCGAAAACAAAATCAGTGACAGGGATTACGTCTCCGATGACCAATGGTGAACAAACGAAGAAACCGAGACCCAGACAGGAGAGAGGCAAGTGAAATCGAGAAAGTTTTCGAAATGGAGTGGAAAAGGAAGAATTGTTTTTAATCCCACCCCAGTTAAGCAAAGAAGAATGGTCGACGTCTGAATGAGGGACGGCAGCCAGGAGGATTCTGAGATGTTTTTCACACTGGACCGGCATTTTGCCACGCAGTTCACTATAAGTTGGCCGAGTTGCTCTCCTTTCTTCGCTTACGGCCATACCACCCTGAGAAGGCCCGATCTCGTCTGATCTCGGAAGCGAAGCTGGGTTGGGCCTGCTTAGTACTTGGATGGGTGACCCCCTAGGAATACCAGGTGCTGTAAGCTTTTTGAAAGGAATGGATGTTTATTTTCCAACATGTAAAAAAAATAAATAAAAAAAATATTGTGAATGAAAATTCAACAGGTCAAAAAAAACAAACAAAAATTCGTAGCTGTCGGAAGGAAACCGTGGTTTTCGGTTGTACAAGCAATCGCTCAACAACAACAAATCACTTAAATCATCAAATAAAATGACTGAAGAAAACAAAAGAAATGAACAAAGAAATCCCGAAACAGAAAATGATACAAATAAATTCCGAAAACAAAATCAGGGACAGGTATTACGTCTCCGATGACCAATGGTGAACAAACGAAGAAACCGAGACCCAGACAGGAGAGAGGCAAGTGAAATCGAGAAAGTTTTCGAAATGGAGTGGAAAAGGAAGAACTGTTTTTAATCCCACCCCAGTTAAGCAAAGAAGAATGGTCGACGTCTGAATGAGGGACGGCAGCCAGGAGGATTCTGAGATGTTTTTCACACTGGACCGGCATTTTGCCACGCAGTTCACTATAAGTTGGCCGAGTTGCTCTCCTTTCTTCGCTTACGGCCATACCACCCTGAGAAGGCCCGATCTCGTCTGATCTCGGAAGCGAAGCTGGGTTGGGCCTGCTTAGTACTTGGATGGGTGACCCCCTAGGAATACCAGGTGCTGTAAGCTTTTTGAAAGGAATGGATGTTTATTTTCCAACATGTAAAAAAAAATAAATAAAAATATTGTGAATGAAAATTCAACAGGTCAAAAAAACAAACAAAAATTCGTAGCTGTCGGAAGGAAACCGTGGTTTTCGGTTGTACAAGCAATCGCTCAACAACAACAAATCACTTAAATCATCAAATAAAATGACTGAAGAAAACAAAAGAAATGAACAAAGAAATCCCGAAACAGAAAATGATACAAATAAATTGACAAAACAAAATCAGTGACAGGTATTACGTCTCCGATGACCAATGGTGAACAAACGAAGAAACCGAGACCCAGACAGGAGAGAGGCAAGTGAAATCGAGAAAGTTTTCGAAATGGAGTGGAAAAGGAAGAACTGTTTTTAATCCCACCCCAGTTAAGCAAAGAAGAATGGTCGACGTCTGAATGAGGGACGGCAGCCAGGAGGATTCTGAGATGTTTTTCACACTGGACCGGCATTTTGCCACGCAGTTCACTATAAGTTGGCCGAGTTGCTCTCCTTTCTTCGCCACGACCATACCACCCTGAGAAGGCCCGATCTCGTCTGATCTCGGAAGCGAAGCTGGGTTGGGCCTGCTTAGTACTTGGATGGGTGACCCCCTAGGAATACCAGGTGCTGTAAGCTTTTTGAAAGGAATGGATGTTTATTTTCCAACATGTAAAAAATAAATAAATAAATAAAAAAAATATTGTGAATGAAAATTCAACAGGTCAAAAAAAACAAACAAAAATTCGTAGCTGTCGGAAGGAAACCGTGGTTTTCGGTTGTACAAGCAATCGCTCAACAACAACAAATCACTTAAATCATCAAATAAAATGACTGAAGAAAACAAAAGAAATGAACAAAGAAATCCCGAAACAGAAAATGATACAAATAAATTCCGAAAACAAAATCAGGGACAGGTATTACGTCTCCGATGACCAATGGTGAACAAACGAAGAAACCGAGACCCAGACAGGAGAGAGGCAAGTGAAATCGAGAAAGTTTTCGAAATGGAGTGGAAAAGGAAGAACTGTTTTAGATCCCACCCCAGTTAAGCAAAGAAGAATGGTCGACGTCTGAATGAGGGACGGCAGCCAGGAGGATTCTGAGATGTTTTTCACACTGGACCGGCATTTTGCCACGCAGTTCACTATAAGTTGGCCGAGTTGCTCTCCTTTCTTCGCTTACGGCCATACCACCCTGAGAAGGCCCGATCTCGTCTGATCTCGGAAGCGAAGCTGGGTTGGGCCTGCTTAGTACTTGGATGGGTGACCCCCTAGGAATACCAGGTGCTGTAAGCTTTTTGAAAGGAATGGATGTTTATTTTCCAACATGTAAAAATAAAAAATAAAAAAATAAAAATATTGTGAATGAAAATTCAACAGGTCAAAAAAACAAACAAAAATTCGTAGCTGTCGGAAGGAAACCGTGGTTTTCGGTTGTACAAGCAATCGCTCAACAACAACAAATCACTTAAATCATCAAATAAAATGACTGAAGAAAACAAAAGAAATGAACAAAGAAATCCCGAAACAGAAAATGATACAAATAAATTCCGAAAACAAAATCAGTGACAGGTATTACGTCTCCGATGACCAATGGTGAACAAACGAAGAAACCGAGACCCAGACAGGAGAGAGGCAAGTGAAATCGAGAAAGTTTTCGAAATGGAGTGGAAAAGGAAGAACTGTTTTTAATCCCACCCCAGTTAAGCAAAGAAGAATGGTCGACGTCTGAATGAGGGACGGCAGCCAGGAGGATTCTGAGATGTTTTTCACACTGGACCGGCATTTTGCCACGCAGTTCACTATAAGTTGGCCGAGTTGCTCTCCTTTCTTCGCTTACGGCCATACCACCCTGAGAAGGCCCGATCTCGTCTGATCTCGGAAGCGAAGCTGGGTTGGGCCTGCTTAGTACTTGGATGGGTGACCCCCTAGGAATACCAGGTGCTGTAAGCTTTTTGAAAGGAATGGATGTTTATTTTCCAACATGTAAAAAAAAAAATAAATAAAAATATTGTGAATGAAAATTCAACAGGTCAAAAAAACAAACAAAAATTCGTAGCTGTCGGAAGGAAACCGTGGTTTTCGGTTGTACAAGCAATCGCTCAACAACAACAAATCACTTAAATCATCAAATAAAATGACTGAAGAAAACAAAAGAAATGAACAAAGAAATTCCGAAACAGAAAATGATACAAATAAATTCCGAAAACAAAATCAGGGACAGGTATTACGTCTCCGATGACCAATGGTGAACAAACGAAGAAACCGAGACCCAGACAGGAGAGAGGCAAGTGAAATCGAGAAAGTTTTCGAAATGGAGTGGAAAAGGAAGAACTGTTTTTAATCCCACCCCAGTTAAGCAAAGAAGAATGGTCGACGTCTGAATGAGGGACGGCAGCCAGGAGGATTCTGAGATGTTTTTCACACTGGACCGGCATTTTGCCACGCAGTTCACTATAAGTTGGCCGAGTTGCTCTCCTTTCTTCGCTTACGGCCATACCACCCTGAGAAGGCCCGATCTCGTCTGATCTCGGAAGCGAAGCTG
This sequence comes from Plotosus lineatus, assembly GCA_024760905.1. NCBI lineage: Eukaryota > Metazoa > Chordata > Actinopteri > Siluriformes > Plotosidae > Plotosus > Plotosus lineatus. The sequence continues at coordinate 1,024,150 of CM045734.1, read as the reverse complement.
GGTTGGGCCTGCTTAGTACTTGGATGGGTGACCCCCTAGGAATACCAGGTGCTGTAAGCTTTTTGAAAGGAATGGATGTTTATTTTCCAACATGTAAAAAAAAAAAATAAAAAAAAAAATAAATAAAAATATTGTGAATGAAAATTCAACAGGTCAAAAAAAACAAACAAAAATTCGTAGCTGTCGGAAGGAAACCGTGGTTTTCGGTTGTACAAGCAATCGCTCAACAACAACAAATCACTTAAATCATCAAATAAAATGACTGAAGAAAACAAAAGAAATGAACAAAGAAATCCCGAAACAGAAAATGATACAAATAAATTCCGAAAACAAAATCAGGGACAGGTATTACGTCTCCGATGACCAATGGTGAACAAACGAAGAAACCGAGACCCAGACAGGAGAGAGGCAAGTGAAATCGAGAAAGTTTTCGAAATGGAGTGGAAAAGGAAGAACTGTTTTTAATCCCACCCCAGTTAAGCAAAGAAGAATGGTCGACGACTGAATGAGGGACGGCAGCCAGGAGGATTCTGAGATGTTTTTCACACTGGACCGGCATTTTGCCACGCAGTTCACTATAAGTTGGCCGAGTTGCTCTCCTTTCTTCGCTTACGGCCATACCACCCTGAGAAGGCCCGATCTCGTCTGATCTCGGAAGCGAAGCTGGGTTGGGCCTGCTTAGTACTTGGATGGGTGACCCCCTAGGAATACCAGGTGCTGTAAGCTTTTTGAAAGGAATGGATGTTTATTTTCCAACATGTAAAAAAATAAATAAATAAAAATATTGTGAATGAAAATTCAACAGGTCAAAAAAACAAACAAAAATTCGTAGCTGTCGGAAGGAAACCGTGGTTTTCGGTTGTACAAGCAATCGCTCAACAACAACAAATCACTTAAATCATCAAATAAAATGACTGAAGAAAACAAAAGAAATGAACAAAGAAATCCCGAAACAGAAAATGATACAAATAAATTCCGAAAACAAAATCAGGGACAGGTATTACGTCTCCGATGACCAATGGTGAACAAACGAAGAAACCGAGACCCAGACAGGAGAGAGGCAAGTGAAATCGAGAAAGTTTTCGAAATGGAGTGGAAAAGGAAGAACTGTTTTTAATCCCACCCCAGTTAAGCAAAGAAGAATGGTCGACGTCTGAATGAGGGACGGCAGCCAGGAGGATTCTGAGATGTTTTTCACACTGGACCGGCATTTTGCCACGCAGTTCACTATAAGTTGGCCGAGTTGCTCTCCTTTCTTCGCTTACGGCCATCCCACCCTGAGAAGGCCCGATCTCGTCTGATCTCGGAAGCGAAGCTGGGTTGGGCCTGCTTAGTACTTGGATGGGTGACCCCCTAGGAATACCAGGTGCTGTAAGCTTTTTGAAAGGAATGGATGTTTATTTTCCAACATGTAAAAAAAAAAATAATAAAAAAAAAAAATAAAAATATTGTGAATGAAAATTCAACAGGTCAAAAAAACAAACAAAAATTCGTAGCTGTCGGAAGGAAACCGTGGTTTTCGGTTGTACAAGCAATCGCTCAACAACAACAAATCACTTAAATCATCAAATAAAATGACTGAAGAAAACAAAAGAAATGAACAAAGAAATCCCGAAACAGAAAATGATACAAATAAATTCCGAAAACAAAATCAGTGACAGGTATTACGTCTCCGATGACCAATGGTGAACAAACGAAGAAACCGAGACCCAGACAGGAGAGAGGCAAGTGAAATCGAGAAAGTTTTCAAATGGAGTGGAAAAGGAAGAACTGTTTTTAATCCCACCCCAGTTAAGCAAAGAAGAATGGTCGACGTCTGAATGAGGGACGGCAGCCAGGAGGATTCTGAGATGTTTTTCACACTGGACCGGCATTTTGCCACGCAGTTCACTATAAGTTGGCCGAGTTGCTCTCCTTTCTTCGCTTGCGGCCATACCACCCTGAGAAGGCCCGATCTCGGAAGCGAAGCTGGGTTGGGCCTGCTTAGTACTTGGATGGGTGACCCCCTAGGAATACCAGGTGCTGTAAGCTTTTTGAAAGGAATGGATGTTTATTTTCCAACATGTAAAAAAAAAATAAATAAAAATATTGTGAATGAAAATTCAACAGGTCAAAAAAACAAACAAAAATTCGTAGCTGTCGGAAGGAAACCGTGGTTTTCGGTTGTACAAGCAATCGCTCAACAACAACAAATCACTTAAATCATCAAATAAAATGACTGAAGAAAACAAAAGAAATGAACAAAGAAATCCCGAAACAGAAAATGATACAAATAAATTCAAAACAAAATCAGTGACAGGTATTACGTCTCCGATGACCAATGGTGAACAAACGAAGAAACCGAGACCCAGACAGGAGAGAGGCAAGTGAAATCGAGAAAGTTTTCGAAATGGAGTGGAAAAGGAAGAACTGTTTTTAATCCCACCCCAGTTAAGCAAAGAAGAATGGTCGACGTCTGAATGAGGGACGGCAGCCAGGAGGATTCTGAGATGTTTTTCACACTGGACCGGCATTTTGCCACGCAGTTCACTATAAGTTGGCCGAGTTGCTCTCCTTTCTTCGCTTACGGCCATACCACCCTGAGAAGGCCCGATCTCGTCTGATCTCGGAAGCGAAGCTGGGTTGGGCCTGCTTAGTACTTGGATGGGTGACCCCCTAGGAATACCAGGTGCTGTAAGCTTTTTGAAAGGAATGGATGTTTATTTTCCAACATGTAAAAAATAAATAAATAAATAAAAAAAATATTGTGAATGAAAATTCAACAGGTCAAAAAAAACAAACAAAAATTCGTAGCTGTCGGAAGGAAACCGTGGTTTTCGATTGTACAAGCAATCGCTCAACAACAACAAATCACTTAAATCATCAAATAAAATGACTGAAGAAAACAAAAGAAATGAACAAAGAAATCCCGAAACAGAAAATGATACAAATAAATTCCGAAAACAAAATCAGTGACAGGTATTACGTCTCCGATGACCAATGGTGAACAAACGAAGAAACCGAGACCCAGACAGGAGAGAGGCAAGTGAAATCGAGAAAGTTTTCGAAATGGAGTGGAAAAGGAAGAACTGTTTTTAATCCCACCCCAGTTAAGCAAAGAAGAATGGTCGACGCCTGAACGAGCGACGGCAGCCAGCAGGATTCTGAGATGTTTTTCACACTGGACCGGCATTTTGCCACGCACTTCACTATAAGGTGGCCCAGTTGCTCTCCTTTCTTCGCTTACGGCCATACCACCCTGAGAAGGCCCGATCTCGTCTGATCTCGGAAGCGAAGCTGGGTTGGGCCTGCTTAGTACTTGGATGGGTGACCCCCTAGGAATACCAGGTGCTGTAAGCTTTTTGAAAGGAATGGATGTTTATTTTCCAACATGTAAAAATAAAAAAATAAAAATATTGTGAATGAAAATTCAACAGGTCAAAAAAACAAACAAAAATTCGTAGCTGTCGGAAGGAAACCGTGGTTTTCGGTTGTACAAGCAATCGCTCAACAACAACAAATCACTTAAATCATCAAATAAAATGACTGAAGAAAACAAAAGAAATGAACAAAGAAATCCCGAAACAGAAAATGATACAAATAAATTCCGAAAACAAAATCAGTGACAGGTATTACGCCTCCGATGACCAATGGTGAACAAACGAAGAAACCGAGACCCAGACAGGAGAGAGGCAAGTGAAATCGAGAAAGTTTTCAAATGGAGTGGAAAAGGAAGAACTGTTTTTAATCCCACCCCAGTTAAGCAAAGAAGAATGGTCGACGTCTGAATGAGGGACGGCAGCCAGGAGGATTCTGAGATGTTTTTCACACTGGACCGGCATTTTGCCACGCAGTTCACTATAAGTTGGCCGAGTTGCTCTCCTTTCTTCGCTTACGGCCATACCACCCTGAGAAGGCCCGATCTCGTCTGATCTCGGAAGCGAAGCTGGGTTGGGCCTGCTTAGTACTTGGATGGGTGACCCCCTAGGAATACCAGGTGCTGTAAGCTTTTTGAAAGGAATGGATGTTTATTTTCCAACATGTAAAAAAAAAAAAAATAAAAATATTGTGAATGAAAATTCAACAGGTCAAAAAAACAAACAAAAATTCGTAGCTGTCGGAAGGAAACCGTGGTTTTCGGTTGTACAAGCAATCGCTCAACAACAACAAATCACTTAAATCATCAAATAAAATGACTGAAGAAAACAAAAGAAATGAACAAAGAAATTCCGAAACAGAAAATGATACAAATAAATTCCGAAAACAAAATCAGTGACAGGTATTACGTCTCCGATGACCAATGGTGAACAAACGAAGAAACCGAGACCCAGACAGGAGAGAGGCAAGTGAAATCGAGAAAGTTTTCGAAATGGAGTGGAAAAGGAAGAACTGTTTTTAATCCCACCCCAGTTAAGCAAAGAAGAATGGTCGACGTCTGAATGAGGGACGGCAGCCAGGAGGATTCTGAGATGTTTTTCACACTGGACGGTATTTTGCCACGCAGTTCACTATAAGTTGGCCGAGTTGCTCTCCTTTCTTCGCTTACGGCCATACCACCCTGAGAAGGCCCGATCTCGTCTGATCTCGGAAGCGAAGCTGGGTTGGGCCTGCTTAGTACTTGGATGGGTGACCCCCTAGGAATACCAGGTGCTGTAAGCTTTTTGAAAGGAATGGATGTTTATTTTCCAACATGTAAAAAAATAAATAAATAAAAATATTGTGAATGAAAATTCAACAGGTCAAAAAAACAAACAAAAATTCGTAGCTGTCGGAAGGAAACCGTGGTTTTCGGTTGTACAAGCAATCGCTCAACAACAACAAATCACTTAAATCATCAAATAAAATGACTGAAGAAAACAAAAGAAATGAACAAAGAAATTCCGAAACAGAAAATGATACAAATAAATTCCGAAAACAAAATCAGTGACAGGTATTACGTCTCCGATGACCAATGGTGAACAAACGAAGAAACCGAGACCCAGACAGGAGAGAGGCAAGTGAAATCGAGAAAGTTTTCGAAATGGAGTGGAAAAGGAAGAACTGTTTTTAATCCCACCCCAGTTAAGCAAAGAAGAATGGTCGACGTCTGAATGAGGGACGGCAGCCAGGAGGATTCTGAGATGTTTTTCACACTGGACCGGCATTTTGCCACGCAGTTCACTATAAGTTGGCCGAGTTGCTCTCCTTTCTTCGCTTTCGGCCATACCACCCTGAGAAGGCCCGATCTCGCCTGATCTCGGAAGCGAAGCTGGGTTGGGCCTGCTTAGTACTTGGATGGGTGACCCCCTAGGAATACCAGGTGCTGTAAGCTTTTTGAAAGGAATGGATGTTTATTTTCCAACATGTAAAAAAAAAAAATAAAAATATTGTGAATGAAAATTCAACAGGTCAAAAACAAACAAAAATTCGTAGCTGTCGGAAGGAAACCGTGGTTTTCGGTTGTACAAGCAATCGCTCAACAACAACAAATCACTTAAATCATCAAATAAAATGACTGAAGAAAACAAAAGAAATGAACAAAGAAATTCCGAAACAGAAAATGATACAAATAAATTCTGAAAACAAAATCAGTGACAGGTATTACGTCTCCGATGACCAATGGTGAACAAACGAAGAAACCGAGACCCAGACAGGAGAGAGGCAAGTGAAATCGAGAAAGTTTTCGAAATGGAGTGGAAAAGGAAGAACTGTTTTTAATCCCACCCCAGTTAAGCAAAGAAGAATGGTCGACGTCTGAATGAGGGACGGCAGCCAGGAGGATTCTGAGATGTTTTTCACACTGGACCGGCATTTTGCCACGCAGTTCACTATAAGTTGGCCGAGTTGCTCTCCTTTCTTCGCTCACGGCCATACCTCCCTGAGAAGGCCCGACCTCGCCTGATCTCGGAAGCGAAGCTGGGTTGGGCCTGCTTAGTACTTGGATGGGTGACCCCCTAGGAATACCAGGTGCTGTAAGCTTTTTGAAAGGAATGGATGTTTATTTTCCAACATGTAAAAAAAAATAAATAAAAATATTGTGAATGAAAATTCAACAGGTCAAAAAAACAAACAAAAATTCGTAGCTGTCGGAAGGAAACCGTGGTTTTCGGTTGTACAAGCAATCGCTCAACAACAACAAATCACTTAAATCATCAAATAAAATGACTGAAGAAAACAAAAGAAATGAACAAAGAAATCCCAGAACAGAAAATGATACAAATAAATTCAAAACAAAATCAGTGACAGGCATTACGCCTCCGATGACCAATGGTGAACAAACGAAGAAACCGAGACCCAGACAGGAGAGAGGCAAGTGAAATCGAGAAAGTTTTCGAAATGGAGTGGAAAAGGAAGAACTGTTTTTAATCCCACCCCAGTTAAGCAAAGAAGAATGGTCGACGTCTGAATGAGGGACGGCAGCCAGGAGGATTCTGAGATGTTTTTCACACTGGACCGGCATTTTGCCACGCAGTTCACTATAAGTTGGCCGAGTTGCTCTCCTTTCTTCGCTTACGGCCATACCACCCTGAGAAGGCCCGATCTCGTCTGATCTCGGAAGCAAAGCTGGGTTGGGCCTGCTTAGTACTTGGATGGGTGACCCCCTAGGAATACCAGGTGCTGTAAGCTTTTTGAAAGGAATGGATGTTTATTTTCCAACATGTAAAAAAAATAAAAATAAATAAAAATATTGTGAATGAAAATTCAACAGGTCAAAAAAACAAACAAAAATTCGTAGCTGTCGGAAGGAAACCGTGGTTTTCGGTTGTACAAGCAATCGCTCAACAACAACAAATCACTTAAATCATCAAATAAAATGACTGAAGAAAACAAAAGAAATGAACAAAGAAATCCCCAACAGAAAATGATACAAATAAATTCAAAACAAAATCAGTGACAGGTATTACGCCTCCGATGACCAATGGTGAACAAACGAAGAAACCGAGACCCAGACAGGAGAGAGGCAAGTGAAATCGAGAAAGTTTTCAAATGGAGTGGAAAAGGAAGAACTGTTTTTAATCCCACCCCAGTTAAGCAAAGAAGAATGGTCGACGTCTGAATGAGGGACGGCAGCCAGGAGGATTCTGAGATGTTTTTCACACTGGACCGGCATTTTGCCACGCAGTTCACTATAAGTTGGCCGAGTTGCTCTCCTTTCTTCGCCACGGCCATACCACCCTGAGAAGGCCCGATCTCGCCTGATCTCGGAAGCGAAGCTGGGTTGGGCCTGCTTAGTACTTGGATGGGTGACCCCTAGGAATACCAGGTGCTGTAAGCTTTTTGAAAGGAATGGATGTTTATTTTCCAACATGTAAAAATAAATAAATAAAAATATTGTGAATGAAAATTCAACAGGTCAAAAACAAACAAAAATTGTAGCTGTCGGAAGGAAACCGTGGTTTTCGGTTGTACAAGCAATCGCTCAACAACAACAAATCACTTAAATCATCAAATAAAATGACTGAAGAAAACAAAAGAAATGAACAAAGAAATCCCAAACAGAAAATGATACAAATAAATTCAAAACAAAATCAGTGACAGGTATTACGCCTCCGATGACCAATGGTGAACAAACGAAGAAACCGAGACCCAGACAGGAGAGAGGCAAGTGAAATCGAGAAAGTTTTCAAATGGAGTGGAAAAGGAAGAACTGTTTTTAATCCCACCCCAGTTAAGCAAAGAAGAATGGTCGACGCCTGAATGAGGGACGGCAGCCAGGAGGATTCTGAGATGTTTTTCACACTGGACCGGCATTTTGCCACGCAGTTCACTATAAGTTGGCCGAGTTGCTCTCCTTTCTTCGCTACGGCCATACCACTCCTGAGAAGGCCCGATCTCGCCTGATCTCGGAAGCGAAGCTGGGTTGGGCCTGCTTAGTACTTGGATGGGTGACCCCTAGGAATACCAGGTGCTGTAAGCTTTTTGAAAGGAATGGATGTTTATTTTCCAACATGTAAAAAAATAAATAAATAAAAATATTGTGAATGAAAATTCAACAGGTCAAAAACAAACAAAAATTGTAGCTGTCGGAAGGAAACCGTGGTTTTCGTTGTACAAGCAATCGCTCAACAACAACAAATCACTTAAATCATCAAATAAAATGACTGAAGAAAACAAAAGAAATGAACAAAGAAATCGAAACAGAAAATGATACAAATAAATTCAAAACAAAATCAGTGACAGGTATTACGCCTCCGATGACCAATGGTGAACAAACGAAGAAACCGAGACCCAGACAGGAGAGAGGCAAGTGAAATCGAGAAAGTTTTCAAATGGAGTGGAAAAGGAAGAACTGTTTTTAATCCCACCCCAGTTAAGCAAAGAAGAATGGTCGACGTCTGAATGAGGGACGGCAGCCAGGAGGATTCTGAGATGTTTTTCACACTGGACCGGCATTTTGCCACGCAGTTCACTATAAGTTGGCCGAGTTGCTCTCCTTTCTTCGCCTACGGCCATACCACCCTGAGAAGGCCCCATCTCGCCTGATCTCGGAAGCGAAGCTGGGTTGGGCCTGCTTAGTACTTGGATGGGTGACCCCCTAGGAATACCAGGTGCTGTAAGCTTTTTGAAAGGAATGGATGTTTATTTTCCAACATGTAAAAATAAAAAATAAAAAAATAAAAATATTGTGAATGAAAATTCAACAGGTCAAAAAAACAAACAAAAATTCGTAGCTGTCGGAAGGAAACCGTGGTTTTCGGTTGTACAAGCAATCGCTCAACAACAACAAATCACTTAAATCATCAAATAAAATGACTGAAGAAAACAAAAGAAATGAACAAAGAAATTCCGAAACAGAAAATGATACAAATAAATTCCGAAAACAAAATCAGGGACAGGTATTACGTCTCCGATGACCAATGGTGAACAAACGAAGAAACCGAGACCCAGACAGGAGAGAGGCAAGTGAAATCGAGAAAGTTTTCGAAATGGAGTGGAAAAGGAAGAACTGTTTTTAATCCCACCCCAGTTAAGCAAAGAAGAATGGTCGACGTCTGAATGAGGGACGGCAGCCAGGAGGATTCTGAGATGTTTTTCACACTGGACCGGCATTTTGCCACGCAGTTCACTATAAGTTGGCCGAGTTGCTCTCCTTTCTTCGCCACGGCCATACCACCCTGAGAAGGCCCGATCTCGCCTGATCTCGGAAGCGAAGCTGGGTTGGGCCTGCTTAGTACTTGGATGGGTGACCCCCTAGGAATACCAGGTGCTGTAAGCTTTTTGAAAGGAATGGATGTTTATTTTCCAACATGTAAAAAATAAATAAATAAAAATATTGTGAATGAAAATTCAACAGGTCAAAAAAACAAAAATTGTGAGCTGTCGGAAGGAAACGGTGGTTTTCGGTTGTCCAGGCAATCGCCCAACAACAACAAATCACTTAAATCATCAAATAAAATGCCTGAAGAAAACAAAAGAAATGAACAAAGAAATCCCAAACAGAAAATGATACAAATAAATTCAAAACAAAATCAGTGACAGGTATTACGTCTCCGATGACCAATGGTGAACAAACGAAGAAACCGAGACCCAGACAGGAGAGAGGCAAGTGAAATCGAGAAAGTTTTCGAAATGGAGTGGAAAAGGAAGAACTGTTTTTAATCCCACCCCAGTTAAGCAAAGAAGAATGGTCGACGTCTGAATGAGGGACGGCAGCCAGGAGGATTCTGAGATGTTTTTCACACTGGACCGGCATTTTGCCACGCAGTTCACTATAAGTTGGCCGAGTTGCTCTCCTTTCTTCGCCACGGCCATACCACCCTGAGAAGGCCCGATCTCGTCTGATCTCGGAAGCGAAGCTGGGTTGGGCCTGCTTAGTACTTGGATGGGTGACCCCCTAGGAATACCAGGTGCTGTAAGCTTTTTGAAAGGAATGGATGTTTATTTTCCAACATGTAAAAAAAAATTAAATAAATAAAAAAAATATTGTGAATGAAAATTCAACAGGTCAAAAAAACAAACAAAAATTCGTAGCTGTCGGAAGGAAACCGTGGTTTTCGGTTGTACAAGCAATCGCTCAACAACAACAAATCACTTAAATCATCAAATAAAATGACTGAAGAAAACAATAGAAATGAACAAAGAAATCCCGAAACAGAAAATGATACAAATAAATTCCGAAAACAAAATCAGTGACAGGGATTTCGGCTCCGATGTCCAATGGTGAAGAAACGAAGAAACCGAGACGCTGACAGGAGAGAGGCAAGTGAAATCGAGAAAGTTTTCAAATGGAGTGGAAAAGGAAGAACTGTTTTTAATCCCACCCCAGTTAAGCAAAGAAGAATGGTCGACGCCTGAATGAGGGACGGCAGCCAGGAGGATTCTGAGATGTTTTTCACACTTGACCGGCATTTTGCCACGCAGTTCACTATAAGTTGGCCGAGTTGCTCTCCTTTCTTCGCCACGGCCATACCACTCCTGAGAAGGCCCGATCTCGCCTGATCTCGGAAGCGAAGCTGGGTTGGGCCTGCTTAGTACTTGGATGGGTGACCCCCTAGGAATACCAGGTGCTGTAAGCTTTTTGAAAGGAATGGATGTTTATTTTCCAACATGTAAAAAAAATAAATAAAAATATTGTGAATGAAAATTCAACAGGTCAAAAACAAACAAAAATTCGTAGCTGTCGGAAGGAAACCGTGGTTTTCGGTTGTACAAGCAATCGCTCAACAACAACAAATCACTTAAATCATCAAATAAAATGACTGAAGAAAACAATAGAAATGAACAAAGAAATCCCAAACAGAAAATGATACAAATAAATTCAAAACAAAATCAGTGACAGGGATTACGTCTCCGATGACCAATGGTGAACAAACGAAGAAACCGAGACCCAGACAGGAGAGAGGCAAGTGAAATCGAGAAAGTTTTCGAAATGGAGTGGAAAAGGAAGAACTGTTTTTAATCCCACCCCAGTTAAGCAAAGAAGAATGGTCGACGTCTGAATGAGGGACGGCAGCCAGGAGGATTCTGAGATGTTTTTCACACTGGACCGGCATTTTGCCACGCAGTTCACTATAAGTTGGCCGAGTTGCTCTCCTTTCTTCGCTTACGGCCATACCACCCTGAGAAGGCCCGATCTCGTCTGATCTCGGAAGCGAAGCTGGGTTGGGCCTGCTTAGTACTTGGATGGGTGACCCCCTAGGAATACCAGGTGCTGTAAGCTTTTTGAAAGGAATGGATGTTTATTTTCCAACATGTAAAAAAAAAAAAAATAAATAAAAAATAAAAATATTGTGAATGAAAATTCAACAGGTCAAAAAAACAAACAAAAATTTGTAGCTGTCGGAAGGAAACCGTGGTTTTCGATTGTACAAGCAATCGCTCAACAACAACAAATCACTTAAATCATCAAATAAAATGACTGAAGAAAACAAAAGAAATGAACAAAGAAATCCCGAAACAGAAAATGATACAAATAAATTCCGAAAACAAAATCAGTGACAGGGATTACGTCTCCGATGACCAATGGTGAACAAACGAAGAAACCGAGACCCAGACAGGAGAGAGGCAAGTGAAATCGAGAAAGTTTTCGAAATGGAGTGGAAAAGGAAGAACTGTTTTTAATCCCACCCCAGTTAAGCAAAGAAGAATGGTCGACGTCTGAATGAGGGACGGCAGCCAGGAGGATTCTGAGATGTTTTTCACACTGGACCGGCATTTTGCCACGCAGTTCACTATAAGATGGCCGAGTTGCTCTCCTTTCTTCGCCACGGCCATACCACTCCTGAGAAGGCCCGATCTCGCCTGATCTCGAAGCGAAGCTGGGTTGGGCCTGCTTAGTACTTGGATGGGTGACCCCTAGGAATACCAGGTGCTGTAAGCTTTTTGAAAGGAATGGATGTTTATTTTCCAACATGTAAAAATAAATAAATAAAAATATTGTGAATGAAAATTCAACAGGTCAAAAACAAACAAAAATTGGTAGCTGTCGGAAGGAAACCGTGGTTTTCGGTTGTCCAAGCAATCGCTCAACAACAACAAATCACTTAAATCATCAAATAAAATGACTGAAGAAAACAAAAGAAATGAACAAAGAAATCCCAAACAGAAAATGATACAAATAAATTCAAAACAAAATCAGTGACAGGTATTACGCCTCCGATGACCAATGGTGAACAAACGAAGAAACCGAGACCCAGACAGGAGAGAGGCAAGTGAAATCGAGAAAGTTTTCAAATGGAGTGGAAAAGGAAGAACTGTTTTTAATCCCACCCCAGTTAAGCAAAGAAGAATGGTCGACGTCTGAATGAGGGACGGCAGCCAGGAGGATTCTGAGATGTTTTTCACACTGGACCGGCATTTTGCCACGCAGTTCACTATAAGTTGGCCGAGTTGCTCTCCTTTCTTCGCTTACGGCCATACCACCCTGAGAAGGCCCGATCTCGTCTGATCTCGGAAGCGAAGCTGGGTTGGGCCTGCTTAGTACTTGGATGGGTGACCCCCTAGGAATACCAGGTGCTGTAAGCTTTTTGAAAGGAATGGATGTTTATTTTCCAACATGTAAAAAATAAATAAATAAATAAAGAAATATTGTGAATGAAAATTCAACAGGTCAAAAAAAACAAACAAAAATTCGTAGCTGTCGGAAGGAAACCGTGGTTTTCGGTTGTACAAGCAATCGCTCAACAACAACAAATCACTTAAATCATCAAATAAAATGACTGAAGAAAACAAAAGAAATGAACAAAGAAATCCCGAAACAGAAAATGATACAAATAAAATCCAAAAACAAAACCAGTGACAGGGATTACGCCTCCGATGACCAATGGTGAACAAACGAAGAAACCGAGACCCAGACAGGAGAGAGGCAAGTGAAATCGAGAAAGTTTTCGAAATGGAGTGGAAAAGGAAGAACTGTTTTTAATCCCACCCCAGTTAAGCAAAGAAGAATGGTCGACGGCTGAATGAGGGACGGCAGCCAGGAGGATTCTGAGATGTTTTTCACACTGGACCGGCATTTTGCCACGCAGTTCACTATAAGTTGGTCGAGTTGCTCTCCTTTCTTCGCCACGGCCATACCACCCTGAGAAGGCCCGATCTCGCCTGATCTCGGAAGCGAAGCTGGGTTGGGCCTGCTTAGTACTTGGATGGGTGACCCCTAGGAATACCAGGTGCTGTAAGCTTTTGAAAGGAATGGATGTTTATTTTCCAACATGTAAAAAATAAATAAATAAAAATATTGTGAATGAAAATTCAACAGGTCAAAAAAACAAACAAAAATTCGTAGCTGTCGGAAGGAAACCGTGGTTTTCGGTTGTACAAGCAATCGCTCAACAACAACAAATCACTTAAATCATCAAATAAAATGACTGAAGAAAACAAAAGAAATGAACAAAGAAATCCCAAAACAGAAAATGATACAAATAAATTCAGAAAACAAAATCAGGGACAGGTATTACGCCTCCGATGACCAATGGTGAACAAACGAAGAAACCGAGACCCAGACAGGAGAGAGGCAAGTGAAATCGAGAAAGTTTTCGAAATGGAGTGGAAAAGGAAGAACTGTTTTTAATCCCACCCCAGTTAAGCAAAGAAGAATGGTCGACGTCTGAATGAGGGACGGCAGCCAGGAGGATTCTGAGATGTTTTTCACACTGGACCGGCATTTTGCCACGCAGTTCACTATAAGTTGGCCGAGTTGCTCTCCTTTCTTCGCCACGGCCATACCACTCCTGAGAAGGCCCGATCTCGCCTGATCTCGGAAGCGAAGCTGGGTTGGGCCTGCTTAGTACTTGGATGGGTGACCCTAGGAATACCAGGTGCTGTAAGCTTTTGAAAGGAATGGATGTTTATTTTCCAACATGTAAAAAAATAAATAAATAAATAAAAATATTGTGAATGAAAATTCAACAGGTCAAAAACAAACAAAAATTCGTAGCTGTCGGAAGGAAACCGTGGTTTTCGGTTGTACAAGCAATCGCTCAACAACAACAAATCACTTAAATCATCAAATAAAATGACTGAAGAAAACAAAAGAAATGAACAAAGAAAACCCGAACAGAAAATGATACAAATAAATTCAAAACAAAATCAGTGACAGGTATTACGCCTCCGATGACCAATGGTGAACAAACGAAGAAACCGAGACCCAGACAGGAGAGAGGCAAGTGAAATCGAGAAAGTTTTCAAATGGAGTGGAAAAGGAAGAACTGTTTTTAATCCCACCCCAGTTAAGCAAAGAAGAATGGTCGACGTCTGAATGAGGGACGGCAGCCAGGAGGATTCTGAGATGTTTTTCACACTGGACCGGCATTTTGCCACGCAGTTCACTATAAGTTGGCCGAGTTGCTCTCCTTTCTTCGCCACGGCCATACCACTCCTGAGAAGGCCCGATCTCGCCTGATCTCGGAAGCGAAGCTGGGTTGGGCCTGCTTAGTACTTGGATGGGTGACCCCCTAGGAATACCAGGTGCTGTAAGCTTTTTGAAAGGAATGGATGTTTATTTTCCAACATGTAAAAAAAAATAAATAAATAAAAATATTGTGAATGAAAATTCAACAGGTCAAAAAAACAAACAAAAATTCGTAGCTGTCGGAAGGAAACCGTGGTTTTCGGTTGTACAAGCAATCGCTCAACAACAACAAATCACTTAAATCATCAAATAAAATGACTGAAGAAAACAAAAGAAATGAACAAAGAAAACCCAAACAGAAAATGATACAAATAAATTCAAAACAAAATCAGTGACAGGTATTACGCCTCCGATGACCAATGGTGAACAAACGAAGAAACCGAGACCCAGACAGGAGAGAGGCAAGTGAAATCGAGAAAGTTTTCAAATGGAGTGGAAAAGGAAGAACTGTTTTTAATCCCACCCCAGTTAAGCAAAGAAGAATGGTCGACGCCTGAATGAGGGACGGCAGCCAGGAGGATTCTGAGATGTTTTTCACACTTGACCGGCATTTTGCCACGCAGTTCACTATAAGTTGGCCGAGTTGCTCTCCTTTCTTCGCCACGGCCATACCACTCCTGAGAAGGCCCGATCTCGCCTGATCTCGAAGCGAAGCTGGGTTGGGCCTGCTTAGTACTTGGATGGGTGACCCCCTAGGAATACCAGGTGCTGTAAGCTTTTGAAAGGAATGGATGTTTATTTTCCAACATGTAAAAAAAAATAAATAAAAATATTGTGAATGAAAATTCAACAGGTCAAAAAAACAAACAAAAATTGTGAGCTGTCGGAAGGAAACCGTGGTTTTCGGTTGTACAAGCAATCGCTCAACAACAACAAATCACTTAAATCATCAAATAAAATGACTGAAGAAAACAAAAGAAATGAACAAAGAAATCCCAAACAGAAAATGATACAAATAAATTCAAAACAAAATCAGGGACAGGTATTACGTCTCCGATGACCAATGGTGAACAAACGAAGAAACCGAGACCCAGACAGGAGAGAGGCAAGTGAAATCGAGAAAGTTTTCGAAATGGAGTGGAAAAGGAAGAACTGTTTTTAATCCCACCCCAGTTAAGCAAAGAAGAATGTTCGACGTCTGAATGAGGGACGGCAGCCAGGAGGATTCTGAGATGTTTTTCACACTGGACCGGTATTTTGCCACGCAGTTCACTATAAGTTGGCCGAGTTGCTCTCCTTTCTTCGCTTACGGCCATACCACCCTGAGAAGGCCCGATCTCATCTGATCTTGGAAGCGAAGCTGGGTTGGGCCTGCTTAGTACTTGGATGGGTGACCCCCTAGGAATACCAGGTGCTGTAAGCTTTTTGAAAGGAATGGATGTTTATTTTCCAACATGTAAAAAAATAAATAAATAAAAATATTGTGAATGAAAATTCAACAGGTCAAAAAAACAAACAAAAATTCGTAGCTGTCGGAAGGAAACCGTGGTTTTCGGTTGTACAAGCAATCGCTCAACAACAACAAATCACTTAAATCATCAAATAAAATGACTGAAGAAAACAAAAGAAATGAACAAAGAAATCCCGAAACAGAAAATGATACAAATAAATTCCGAAAACAAAATCAGGGACAGGTATTACGTCTCCGATGACCAATGGTGAACAAACGAAGAAACCGAGACCCAGACAGGAGAGAGGCAAGTGAAATCGAGAAAGTTTTCGAAATGGAGTGGAAAAGGAAGAATTGTTTTTAATCCCACCCCAGTTAAGCAAAGAAGAATGGTCGACGTCTGAATGAGGGACGGCAGCCAGGAGGATTCTGAGATGTTTTTCACACTGGACCGGTATTTTGCCACGCAGTTCACTATAAGTTGGCCGAGTTGCTCTCCTTTCTTTGCTTACGGCCATACCACCCTGAGAAGGCCCGATCTCGTCTGATCTCGGAAGCGAAGCTGGGTTTGGCCTGCTTAGGACTTGGATGGGTGACCCCCTAGGAATACCAGGTGCTGTAAGCTTTTTGAAAAGAATGGATGTTTATTTTCCAACATGTAAAAAAATAAATAAATAAAAAAAATAAAAATATTGTGAATGAAAATTCAACAGGTCAAAAAAACAAACAAAAATTCGTAGCTGTCGGAAGGAAACCGTGGTTTTCGGTTGTACAAGCAATCGCTCAACAACAACAAATCACTTAAATCATCAAATAAAATGACTGAAGAAAACAAAAGAAATGAACAAAGAAATCCCGAAACAGAAAATGATACAAATAAATTCCGAAAACAAAATCAGTGACAGGTATTACGTCTCCGATGACCAATGGTGAACAAACGAAGAAACCGAGACCCAGACAGGAGAGAGGCAAGTGAAATCGGGAAAGTTTTCGAAATGGAGTGGAAAAGGAAGAACTGTTTTTAATCCCACCCCAGTTAAGCAAAGAAGAATGGTCGACGTCTGAATGAGGGACGGCAGCCAGGAGGATTCTGAGATGTTTTTCACACTGGACCGGCATTTTGCCACGCAGTTCACTATAAGTTGGCCGAGTTGCTCTCCTTTCTTCGCTTACGGCCATACCACCCTGAGAAGGCCCGATCTCGTCTGATCTCGGAAGCGAAGCTGGGTTGGGCCTGCTTAGTACTTGGATGGGTGACCCCCTAGGAATACCAGGTGCTGTAAGCTTTTTGAAAGGAATGGATGTTTATTTTCCAACATGTAAAAAAAAAAAAAAAAATATTGTGAATGAAAATTCAACAGGTCAAAAAAACAAACAAAAATTCGTAGCTGTCGGAAGGAAACCGTGGTTGTCGGTTGTACAAGCAATCGCTCAACAACAACAAATCACTTAAATCATCAAATAAAATGACTGAAGAAAACAAAAGAAATGAACAAAGAAATCCCGAAACAGAAAATGATACAAATAAATTCCGAAAACAAAATCAGTGACAGGTATTACGCCTCCGATGACCAATGGTGAACAAACGAAGAAACCGAGACCCAGACAGGAGAGAGGCAAGTGAAATCGAGAAAGTTTTCGAAATGGAGTGGAAAAGGAAGAACTGTTTTTAATCCCACCCCAGTTAAGCAAAGAAGAATGGTCCACGCCTGAATGAGGGACGGCAGCCAGGAGGATTCTCAGATGTTTTTCACACTGGACCGGCATTTTGCCACGCAGTTCACTATAAGTTGGCCGAGTTGCTCTCCTTTCTTCGCCACGGCCATACCACCCTGAGAAGGCCCGATCTCGCCTGATCTCGGAAGCGAAGCTGGGTTGGGCCTGCTTAGTACTTGGATGGGTGACCCCTAGGAATACCAGGTGCTGTAAGCTTTTTGAAAGGAATGGATGTTTATTTTCCAACATGTAAAAAAAATAAATAAAAATATTGTGAATGAAAATTCAACAGGTCAAAAACAAACAAAAATTGTGAGCTGTCGGAAGGAAACCGTGGTTTTCGGTTGTACAAGCAATCGCTCAACAACAACAAATCACTTAAATCATCAAATAAAATGACTGAAGAAAACAAAAGAAATGAACAAAGAAATCCCAAACAGAAAATGATACAAATAAATTCAAAACAAAATCAGGGACAGGTATTACGTCTCCGATGACCAATGGTGAACAAACGAAGAAACCGAGACCCAGACAGGAGAGAGGCAAGTGAAATCGAGAAAGTTTTCGAAATGGAGTGGAAAAGGAAGAACTGTTTTTAATCCCACCCCAGTTAAGCAAAGAAGAATGGTCGACGCCTGAATGAGGGACGGCAGCCAGGAGGATTCTGAGGTGTTTTTCCAACTGGACCGGCATTTTGCCGCGCAGTTCACTATAAGTTGGCCGAGTTGCTCTCCTTTCTTCGCCACGGCCATACCACTCCTGAGAAGGCCCGATCTCGCCTGATCTCGGAAGCGAAGCTGGGTTGGGCCTGCTTAGTACTTGGATGGGTGACCCCTAGGAATACCAGGTGCTGTAAGCTTTTGAAAGGAATGGATGTTTATTTTCCAACATGTAAAAAAAATAAATAAAAATATTGTGAATGAAAATTCAACAGGTCAAAAACAAACAAAAATTGTGAGCTGTCGGAAGGAAACCGTGGTTTTCGTTGTACAAGCAATCGCTCAACAACAACAAATCACTTAAATCATCAAATAAAATGACTGAAGAAAACAAAAGAAATGAACAAAGAAATCCCAAACAGAAAATGATACAAATAAATTCAAAACAAAATCAGTGACAGGAATTACGTCTCCGATGACCAATGGTGAACAAACGAAGAAACCGAGACCCAGACAGGAGAGAGGCAAGTGAAATCGAGAAAGTTTTCGAAATGGAGTGGAAAAGGAAGAACTGTTTTTAATCCCACCCCAGTTAAGCAAAGAAGAATGGTCGACGTCTGAATGAGGGACGGCAGCCAGGAGGATTCTGAGATGTTTTTCACACTGCACCGGCATTTTGCCACGCAGTTCACTATAAGTTGGCCGAGTTGCTCTCCTTTCTTCGCCACGGCCATACCACTCCTGAGAAGGCCCGATCTCGCCTGATCTCGGAAGCGAAGCTGGGTTGGGCCTGCTTAGTACTTGGATGGGTGACCCCTAGGAATACCAGGTGCTGTAAGCTTTTGAAAGGAATGGATGTTTATTTTCCAACATGTAAAAAATAAATAAATAAAAATATTGTGAATGAAAATTCAACAGGTCAAAAAAACAAACAAAAATTCGTAGCTGTCGGAAGGAAACCGTGGTTTTCGGTTGTACAAGCAATCGCTCAACAACAACAAATCACTTAAATCATCAAATAAAATGACTGAAGAAAACAAAAGAAATGAACAAAGAAATCCTCAAACAAAAAATGAGACAAATAAATTCGAAAACAAAATGAGTGACAGGTATTACGCCCCCGATGACCAATGGTGAACAAACGAAGAAACCGAGACCCAGACAGGAGAGAGGCAAGTGAAATCGAGAAAGTTTTCGAAATGGAGTGGAAAAGGAAGAACTGTTTTTAATCCCACCCCAGTTAAGCAAAGAAGAATGGTCGACGTCTGAATGAGGGACGGCAGCCAGGAGGATTCTGAGATGTTTTTCACACTGGACCGGCATTTTGCCACGCAGTTCACTATAAGTTGGCCGAGTTGCTCTCCTTTCTTCGCCACGGCCATACCACTCCTGAGAAGGCCCGATCTCGCCTGATCTCGGAAGCGAAGCTGGGTTGGGCCTGCTTAGTACTTGGATGGGTGACCCCTAGGAATACCAGGTGCTGTAAGCTTTTGAAAGGAATGGATGTTTATTTTCCAACATGTAAAAAATAAATAAATAAAAATATTGTGAATGAAAATTCAACAGGTCAAAAACAAACAAAAATTGTAGCTGTCGGAAGGAAACCGTGGTTTTCGGTTGTACAAGCAATCGCTCAACAACAACAAATCACTTAAATCATCAAATAAAATGACTGAAGAAAACAAAAGAAATGAACAAAGAAATCCCAAACAGAAAATGATACAAATAAATTCAAAACAAAATCAGGGACAGGTATTACGCCTCCGATGACCAATGGTGAACAAACGAAGAAACCGAGACCCAGACAGGAGAGAGGCAAGTGAAATCGAGAAAGTTTTCGAAATGGAGTGGAAAAGGAAGAACTGTTTTTAATCCCACCCCAGTTAAGCAAAGAAGAATGGTCGACGCCTGAATGAGGGACGGCAGCCAGGAGGATTCTGAGATGTTTTTCACACTGGACCGGCATTTTGCCACGCAGTTCACTATAAGTTGGCCGAGTTGCTCTCCTTTCTTCGCCACGGCCATACCACTCCTGAGAAGGCCCGATCTCGCCTGATCTCGGAAGCGAAGCTGGGTTGGGCCTGCTTAGTACTTGGATGGGTGACCCCTAGGAATACCAGGTGCTGTAAGCTTTTGAAAGGAATGGATGTTTATTTTCCAACATGTAAAAATAAATAAATAAAAATATTGTGAATGAAAATTCAACAGGTCAAAAACAAACAAAAATTCAGAGCTGTCGGAAGGAAACCGTGGTTTTCGGTTGTACAAGCAATCGCTCAACAACAACAAATCACTTAAATCATCAAATAAAATGACTGAAGAAAACAAAAGAAATGAACAAAGAAATCCCAAACAGAAAATGATACAAATAAATTCAAAACAAAATCAGTGACAGGTATTACGCCTCCGATGACCAATGGTGAACAAACGAAGAAACCGAGACCCAGACAGGAGAGAGGCAAGTGAAATCGAGAAAGTTTTCAAATGGAGTGGAAAAGGAAGAACTGTTTTTAATCCCACCCCAGTTAAGCAAAGAAGAATGGTCGACGCCTGAATGAGGGACGGCAGCCAGGAGGATTCTGAGATGTTTTTCACACTGGACCGGCATTTTGCCACGCAGTTCACTATAAGTTGGCCGAAGTTGCTCTCCTTTCTTCGCCACGGCCATACCACTCCTGAGAAGGCCCGATCTCGCCTGATCTCGGAAGCGAAGCTGGGTTGGGCCTGCTTAGTACTTGGATGGGTGACCCCTAGGAATACCAGGTGCTGTAAGCTTTTTGAAAGGAATGGATGTTTATTTTCCAACATGTAAAAATAAATAAATAAAAATATTGTGAATGAAAATTCAACAGGTCAAAAACAAACAAAAATTGTGAGCTGTCGGAAGGAAACCGTGGTTTTCGGTTGTACAAGCAATCGCTTAACAACAACAAATCACTTAAATCATCAAATAAAATGACTGAAGAAAACAAAAGAAATGAACAAAGAAATCCCAAACAGAAAATGATACAAATAAATTCGAAAACAAAATCAGTGACAGGTATTACGCCTCCGATGACCAATGGTGAACAAACGAAGAAACCGAGACCCAGACAGGAGAGAGGCAAGTGAAATCGAGAAAGTTTTCAAATGGAGTGGAAAAGGAAGAACTGTTTTTAATCCCACCCCAGTTAAGCAAAGAAGAATGGTCGACGCCTGAATGAGGGACGGCAGCCAGGAGGATTCTGAGATGTTTTTCACACTTGACCGGCATTTTGCCACGCAGTTCACTATAAGTTGGCCGAGTTGCTCTCCTTTCTTCGCCACGGCCATACCACCCTGAGAAGGCCCGATCTCGTCTGATCTCGGAAGCGAAGCTGGGTTAGGCCTGCTTAGTACTTGGATGGGTGACCCCCTAGGAATACCAGGTGCTGTAAGCTTTTTGAAAGGAATGGATGTTTATTTTCCAACATGTAAAAAAAAATAAATAAAAATATTGTGAATGAAAATTCAACAGGTCAAAAACAAACAAAAATTGTGAGCTGTCGGAAGGAAACCGTGGTTTTCGGTTGTACAAGCAATCGCTTCAACAACAACAAATCACTTAAATCATCAAATAAAATGACTGAAGAAAACAAAAGAAATGAACAAAGAAATCCCAAACAGAAAATGATACAAATAAATTCAAAACAAAATCAGTGACAGGTATTACGACTCCGATGACCAATGGTGAACAAACGAAGAAACCGAGACCCAGACAGGAGAGAGGCAAGTGAAATCGAGAAAGTTTTCGAAATGGAGTGGAAAAGGAAGAACTGTTTTTAATCCCACCCCAGTTAAGCAAAGAAGAATGGTCGACGTCTGAATGAGGGACGGCAGCCAGGAGGATTCTGAGATGTTTTTCACACTGGACCGGCATTTTGCCACGCAGTTCACTATAAGTTGGCCGAGTTGCTCTCCTTTCTTCGCCACGGCCATACCACTCCTGAGAAGGCCCGATCTCGCCTGATCTCGGAAGCGAAGCTGGGTTGGGCCTGCTTAGTACTTGGATGGGTGACCCCCTAGGAATACCAGGTGCTGTAAGCTTTTTGAAAGGAATGGATGTTTATTTTCCAACATGTAAAAAAAATAAAATAAAAATATTGTGAATGAAAATTCAACAGGTCAAAAACAAACAAAAATTGTGAGCTGTCGGAAGGAAACCGTGGTTTTCGGTTGTACAAGCAATCGCTCAACAACAACAAATCACTTAAATCATCAAATAAAATGACTGAAGAAAACAAAAGAAATGAACAAAGAAATCCCAAACAGAAAATGATACAAATAAATTCAAAACAAAATCAGTGACAGGTATTACGTCTCCGATGACCAATGGTGAACAAACGAAGAAACCGAGACCCAGACAGGAGAGAGGCAAGTGAAATCGAGAAAGTTTTCGAAATGGAGTGGAAAAGGAAGAACTGTTTTTAATCCCACCCCAGTTAAGCAAAGAAGAATGGTCGACGTCTGAATGAGGGACGGCAGCCAGGAGGATTCTGAGATGTTTTTCACACTGGACCGGCATTTTGCCACGCAGTTCACTATAAGTTGGCCGAGTTGCTCTCCTTTCTTCGCTACGGCCATACCACCCTGAGAAGGCCCGATCTCGTCTGATCTCGGAAGCGAAGCTGGGTTGGGCCTGCTTAGTACTTGGATGGGTGACCCCCTAGGAATACCAGGTGCTGTAAGCTTTTTGAAAGGAATGGATGTTTATTTTCCAACATGTAAAAAATAAATAAATAAAAATATTGTGAATGAAAATTCAACAGGTCAGAAACAAACAAAAATTGTGAGCTGTCGGAAGGAAACCGTGGTTTTCGGTTGTACAAGCAATCGCTCAACAACAACAAATCACTTAAATCATCAAATAAAATGACTGAAGAAAACAAAAGAAATGAACAAAGAAATCCCAAACAGAAAATGATACAAATAAATTCAAAACAAAATCAGTGACAGGTATTACGCCTCCGATGACCAATGGTGAACAAACGAAGAAACCGAGACCCAGACAGGAGAGAGGCAAGTGAAATCGAGAAAGTTTTCAAATGGAGTGGAAAAGGAAGAACTGTTTTTAATCCCACCCCAGTTAAGCAAAGAAGAATGGTCGACGCCTGAATGAGGGACGGCAGCCAGGAGGATTCTGAGATGTTTTTCACACTGGACCGGCATTTTGCCACGCAGTTCACTATAAGTTGGCCGAAGTTGCTCTCCTTTCTTCGCCACGGCCATACCACTCCTGAGAAGGCCCGATCTCGCCTGATCTCGGAAGCGAAGCTGGGTTGGGCCTGCTTAGTACTTGGATGGGTGACCCCTAGGAATACCAGGTGCTGTAAGCTTTTGAAAGGAATGGATGTTTATTTTCCAACATGTAAAAAATAAATAAATAAATAAAAATATTGTGAATGAAAATTCAACAGGTCAAAAACAAACAAAAATTGTGAGCTGTCGGAAGGAAACCGTGGTTTTCGGTTGTACAAACAATCGCTCAACAACAACAAATCACTTAAATCATCAAATAAAATGACTGAAGAAAACAAAAGAAATGAACAAAGAAATCCCAAACAGAAAATGATACAAATAAATTCAAAACAAAATCAGTGACAGGTATTACGCCTCCGATGACCAATGGTGAACAAACGAAGAAACCGAGACCCAGACAGGAGAGAGGCAAGTGAAATCGAGAAAGTTTTCAAATGGAGTGGAAAAGGAAGAACTGTTTTTAATCCCACCCCAGTTAAGCAAAGAAGAATGGTCGACGCCTGAATGAGGGACGGCAGCCAGGAGGATTCTGAGATGTTTTTCACACTGGACCGGCATTTTGCCACGCAGTTCACTATAAGTTGGCCGAGTTGCTCTCCTTTCTTCGCCACGGCCATACCACTCCTGAGAAGGCCCGATCTCGCCTGATCTCGGAAGCGAAGCTGGGTTGGGCCTGCTTAGTACTTGGATGGGTGACCCCCTAGGAATACCAGGTGCTGTAAGCTTTTTGAAAGGAATGGATGTTTATTTTCCAACATGTAAAAAAAATAAATAAAAATATTGTGAATGAAAATTCAACAGGTCAAAAACAAACAAAAATTGTAGCTGTCGGAAGGAAACCGTGGTTTTCGGTTGTACAAGCAATCGCTCAACAACAACAAATCACTTAAATCATCAAATAAAATGACTGAAGAAAACAAAAGAAATGAACAAAGAAATCCCAAACAGAAAATGATACAAATAAATTCAAAACAAAATCAGTGACAGGTATTACGCCTCCGATGACCAATGGTGAACAAACGAAGAAACCGAGACCCAGACAGGAGAGAGGCAAGTGAAATCGAGAAAGTTTTCAAATGGAGTGGAAAAGGAAGAACTGTTTTTAATCCCACCCCAGTTAAGCAAAGAAGAATGGTCGACGCCTGAATGAGGGACGGCAGCCAGGAGGATTCTGAGATGTTTTTCACACTGGACCGGCATTTTGCCACGCAGTTCACTATAAGTTGGCCGAGTTGCTCTCCTTTCTTCGCCACGGCCATACCACTCCTGAGAAGGCCCGATCTCGCCTGATCTCGGAAGCGAAGCTGGGTTGGGCCTGCTTAGTACTTGGATGGGTGACCCCTAGGAATACCAGGTGCTGTAAGCTTTTGAAAGGAATGGATGTTTATTTTCCAACATGTAAAAAAAAATAAATAAATAAAAATATTGTGAATGAAAATTCAACAGGTCAAAAACAAACAAAAATTGTAGCTGTCGGAAGGAAACCGTGGTTTTCGGTTGTACAAGCAATCGCTTCAACAACAACAAATCACTTAAATCATCAAATAAAATGACTGAAGAAAACAAAAGAAATGAACAAAGAAATCCCAAACAGAAAATGATACAAATAAATTCAAAACAAAATCAGTGACAGGTATTACGCCTCCGATGACCAATGGTGAACAAACGAAGAAACCGAGACCCAGACAGGAGAGAGGCAAGTGAAATCGAGAAAGTTTTCGAAATGGAGTGGAAAAGGAAGAACTGTTTTTAATCCCACCCCAGTTAAGCAAAGAAGAATGGTCGACGTCTGAATGAGGGACGGCAGCCAGGAGGATTCTGAGATGTTTTTCACACTGGACCGGCATTTTGCCACGCAGTTCACTATAAGTTGGCCGAGTTGCTCTCCTTTCTTCGCCACGGCCATACCACTCCTGAGAAGGCCCGATCTCGCCTGATCTCGGAAGCGAAGCTGGGTTGGGCGTGCTTAGTACTTGGATGGGTGACCCCCTAGGAATACCAGGTGCTGTAAGCTTTTTGAAAGGAATGGATGTTTATTTTCCAACATGTAAAAAAAAAAATAAATAAAAATATTGTGAATGAAAATTCAACAGGTATCAAAAACAAACCAAAATTCGTAGCTGTCGGAAGGAAACCGTGGTTTTCGGTTGTACAAGCAATCGCTCAACAACAACAAATCACTTAAATCATCAAATAAAATGACTGAAGAAAACAAAAGAAATGAACAAAGAAATTCCCTAACAGAAAATGATACAAATAAATTCAAAACAAAATCAGTGACAGGTATTACGCCTCCGATGACCAATGGTGAACAAACGAAGAAACCGAGACCCAGACAGGAGAGAGGCAAGTGAAATCGAGAAAGTTTTCGAAATGGAGTGGAAAAGGAAGAACTGTTTTTAATCCCACCCCAGTTAAGCAAAGAAGAATGGTCGACGTCTGAATGAGGGACGGCAGCCAGGAGGATTCTGAGATGTTTTTCACTCTGGACCGGCATTTTGCCACGCAGTTCACTATAAGTTGGCCGAGTTGCTCTCCTTTCTTCGCCACGGCCATACCACTCCTGAGAAGGCCCGATCTCGCCTGATCTCGGAAGCGAAGCTGGGTTGGGCCTGCTTAGTACTTGGATGGGTGACCCCTAGGAATACCAGGTGCTGTAAGCTTTTGAAAGGAATGGATGTTTATTTTCCAACATGTAAAAAATAAATAAATAAAAATATTGTGAATGAAAATTCAACAGGTCAAAAACAAACAAAAATTGTAGCTGTCGGAAGGAAACCGTGGTTTTCGGTTGTACAAGCAATCGCTCAACAACAACAAATCAATTAAATCATCAAAAAAAAAGACTGAAGAAAACAAAAAAAATGAACAAAGAAATCTCAAACAGAAAATGATACAAATAAATTCAAAACAAAATCAGTGACAGGTATTACGCCTCCGATGACCAATGGTGAACAAACGAAGAAACCGAGACCCAGACAGGACACAGGCAAGTGAAATCGAGAAAGTTTTCAAATGGAGTGGAAAAGGAAGAACTGTTTTTAATCCCACCCCAGTTAAGCAAAGAAGAATGGTCGACGTCTGAATGAGGGACGGCAGCCAGGAGGATTCTGAGATGTTTTTCACACTGGACCGGCATTTTGCCACGCAGTTCACTATAAGTTGGCCGAGTTGCTCTCCTTTCTTCGCTTACGGCCATACCACCCTGAGAAGGCCCGATCTCGTCTGATCTCGGAAGCGAAGCTGGGTTGGGCCTGCTTAGTACTTGGATGGGTGACCCCCTAGGAATACCAGGTGCTGTAAGCTTTTTGAAAGGAATGGATGTTTATTTTCCAACATGTAAAAAAAAAATAAATAAATAAATAAAAATTGTGAATGAAAATTCAACAGGTCAAAAAAAACAAACAAAAATTCGTAGCTGTCGGAAGGAAACCGTGGTTTTCGATTGTACAAGCAATCGCTCAACAACAACAAATCACTTAAATCATCAAATAAAATGACTGAAGAAAACAAAAGAAATGAACAAAGAAATCTCAAACAGAAAATGATACAAATAAATTCCGAAAACAAAATCAGTGACAGGTATTACGCCTCCGATGACCAATGGTGAACAAACGAAGAAACCGAGACCCAGACAGGAGAGAGGCAAGTGAAATCGAGAAAGTTTTCGAAATGGAGTGGAAAAGGAAGAACTGTTTTTAATCCCACCCCAGTTAAGCAAAGAAGAATGGTCGACGTCTGAATGAGGGACGGCAGCCAGGAGGATTCTGAGATGTTTTTCACACTGGACCGGCATTTTGCCACGCAGTTCACTATAAGTTGGCCGAGTTGCTCTCCTTTCTTCGCCACGGCCATACCACCCTGAGAAGGCCCGATCTCGCCTGATCTCGGAAGCGAAGCTGGGTTGGGCCTGCTTAGTACTTGGATGGGTGACCCCTAGGAATACCAGGTGCTGTAAGCTTTTGAAAGGAATGGATGTTTATTTTCCAACATGTAAAAAATAAATAAATAAAAATATTGTGAATGAAAATTCAACAGGTCAAAAAAACAAACAAAAATTCGTAGCTGTCGGAAGGAAACCGTGGTTTTCGGTTGTACAAGCAATCGCTCAACAACAACAAATCACTTAAATCATCAAATAAAATGACTTAAGAAAACAAAAGAAATGAACAAAGAAATCCCGAAACAGAAAATGATACAAATAAATTCCGAAAACAAAATCAGTGACAGGGATTACGTCTCCGATGACCAATGGTGAACAAACGAAGAAACCGAGACCCAGACAGGAGAGAGGCAAGTGAAATCGAGAAAGTTTTCAAATGGAGTGGAAAAGGAAGAACTGTTTTTAATCCCACCCCAGTTAAGCAAAGAAGAATGGTCGACGTCTGAATGAGGGACGGCAGCCAGGAGGATTCTGAGATGTTTTTCACACTGGACCGGCATTTTGCCACGCAGTTCACTATAAGTTGGCCGAGTTGCTCTCCTTTCTTCGCTTACGGCCATACCACTCCTGAGAAGGCCCGATCTCGCCTGATCTCGGAAGCGAAGCTGGGTTGGGCCTGCTTAGTACTGGGATGGGTGTCCCCCTGGGTATACGAGGTGCTGTAAGCTTGTGGAAAGGAATGGATGTTTATGTTCCAACATGTAAAAAAAATAAATAAATAAAAAAAATATTGTGAATGAAAATTCAACAGGTCAAAAAAACAAACAAAAATTTGTAGCTGTCGGAAGGAAACCGTGGTTTTCGGTTGTACAAGCAATCGCTCAACAACAACAAATCACTTAAATCATCAAATAAAATGACTGAAGAAAACAAAAGAAATGAACAAAGAAATCCCAAACAGAAAATGATACAAATAAATTCAAAACAAAATCAGTGACAGGTATTACGTCTCCGATGACCAATGGTGAACAAACGAAGAAACCGAGACCCAGACAGGAGAGAGGCAAGTGAAATCGAGAAAGTTTTCGAAATGGAGTGGAAAAGGAAGAACTGTTTTTAATCCCACCCCAGTTAAGCAAAGAAGAATGGTCGACGGCTGAATGAGGGACGGCAGCCAGGAGGATTCTGAGATGTTTTTCACACTGGACCGGCATTTTGCCACGCAGTTCACTATAAGTTGGCCGAGTTCCTCTCCTTTCTTCGCCACGGCCATACCACCCTGAGAAGGCCCGATCTCGCCTGATCTCGGAAGCGAAGCTGGGTTGGGCCTGCTTAGTACTTGGATGGGTGACCCCTAGGAATACCAGGTGCTGTAAGCTTTTGAAAGGAATGGATGTTTATTTTCCAACATGTAAAAAAATAAATAAATAAAAATATTGTGAATGAAAATTCAACAGGTCAAAAACAAACAAAAATTGTAGCTGTCGGAAGGAAACCATGGTTTTCGGTTGTACAAGCAATCGCTCAACAACAACAAATCACTTAAATCATCAAATAAAATGACTGAAGAAAACAAAAGAAATGAACAAAGAAATCCCAAACAGAAAATGATACAAATAAATTCGAAAACAAAATCAGTGACAGGTATTACGCCTCCGATGACCAATGGTGAACAAACGAAGAAACCGAGACCCAGACAGGAGAGAGGCAAGTGAAATCGAGAAAGTTTTCAAATGGAGTGGAAAAGGAAGAACTGTTTTTAATCCCACCCCAGTTAAGCAAAGAAGAATGGTCGACGTCTGAATGAGGGACGGCAGCCAGGAGGATTCTGAGATGTTTTTCACACTGGACCGGCATTTTGCCACGCAGTTCACTATAAGTTGGCCGAGTTGCTCTCCTTTCTTCGCTTACGGCCATACCACCCTGAGAAGGCCCGATCTCCTCTGATCTCGGAAGCGAAGCTGGGTTGGGCCTGCTTAGTACTTGGATGGGTGACCCCCTAGGAATACCAGGTGCTGTAAGCTTTTTGAAAGGAATGGATGTTTATTTTCCAACATGTAAAAAAAAAATAAATAAAAATATTGTGAATGAAAATTCAACAGGTCAAAAAAACAAACAAAAATTCGTAGCTGTCGGAAGGAAACCGTGGTTTTCGGTTGTACAAGCAATCGCTCAACAACAACAAATCACTTAAATCATCAAATAAAATGACTGAAGAAAACAAAAGAAATGAACAAAGAAATTCCGAAACAGAAAATGATACAAATAAATTCAAAACAAAATCAGGGACAGGTATTACGACTCCGATGACCAATGGTGAACAAACGAAGAAACCGAGACCCAGACAGGAGAGAGGCAAGTGAAATCGAGAAAGTTTTCGAAATGGAGTGGAAAAGGAAGAACTGTTTTTAATCCCACCCCAGTTAAGCAAAGAAGAATGGTCGACGTCTGAATGAGGAACGGGAGCCAGGAGGATTCTGAGATGTTTTTCACACTGGACCGGCATTTTGCCACGCAGTTCACTATAAGTTGGCCGAGTTGCTCTCCTTTCTTCGCCACGGCCATACCACTCCTGAGAAGGCCCGATCTCGCCTGATCTCGGAAGC
The DNA here is from genome assembly GCA_024760905.1 of Plotosus lineatus. Taxonomy (NCBI): domain Eukaryota; kingdom Metazoa; phylum Chordata; class Actinopteri; order Siluriformes; family Plotosidae; genus Plotosus; species Plotosus lineatus. The sequence continues at coordinate 994,311 of CM045734.1, read as the reverse complement.
GAGGCTGGGTTGGGCCTGCTTAGTACTTGGATGGGTGACCCGGAGGAATACCAGGTGCTGTTAGCTTTTTGAAAGGAATGGATGTTTATTTTTCAACATGTAAAAAAAAAAATAAATAAATAAAAATATTGTGAATGAAAATTCAACAGGTCAAAAACAAACAAAAATTCGTAGCTGTCGGAAGGAAACCGTGGTTTTCGGTTGTACAAGCAATCGCTTCAACAACAACAAATCACTTAAATCATCAAATAAAATGACTGAAGAAAACAAAAGAAATGAACAAAGAAATCCCAAACAGAAAATGATACAAATAAATTCAAAACAAAATCAGTGACAGGTATTACGCCTCCGATGACCAATGGTGAACAAACGAAGAAACCGAGACCCAGACAGGAGAGAGGCAAGTGAAATCGAGAAAGTTTTCAAATGGAGTGGAAAAGGAAGAACTGTTTTTAATCCCACCCCAGTTAAGCAAAGAAGAATGGTCGACGCCTGAATGAGGGACGGCAGCCAGGAGGATTCTGAGATGTTTTTCACACTGGACCGGCATTTTGCCACGCAGTTCACTATAAGTTGGCCGAGTTGCTCTCCTTTCTTCGCCACGGCCATACCACCCTGAGAAGGCCCGATCTCGCCTGATCTCGGAAGCGAAGCTGGGTTGGGCCTGCTTAGTACTTGGATGGGTGACCCCTAGGAATACCAGGTGCTGTAAGCTTTTTGAAAGGAATGGATGTTTATTTTCCAACATGTAAAAAAATAAATAAATAAATAAAAATATTGTGAATGAAAATTCAACAGGTCAAAAAAACAAACAAAAATTCGTAGCTGTCGGAAGGAAACCGTGGTTTTCGGTTGTACAAGCAATCGCTCAACAACAACAAATCACTTAAATCATCAAATAAAATGACTGAAGAAAACAAAAGAAATGAACAAAGAAATCCCAAACAGAAAATGATACAAATAAATTCAAAACAAAATCAGTCACAGGTATTACGGCTCCGATGACCAATGGTGAACAAACGAAGAAACCGAGACCCAGACAGGAGAGAGGCAAGTGAAATCGAGAAAGTTTTCGAAATGGAGTGGAAAAGGAAGAACTGTTTTTAATCCCACCCCAGTTAAGCAAAGAAGAATGGTCGACGTCTGAATGAGGGACGGCAGCCAGGAGGATTCTGAGATGTTTTTCACACTGGACCGGCATTTTGCCACGCAGTTCACTATAAGTTGGCCGAGTTGCTCCCCTTCCTTCGCCTCCGGCCATACCACCCTGAGAAGGCCCGATCTCGTCTGATCTCGGAAGCGAAGCTGGGTTGGGCCTGCTTAGTACTTGGATGGGTGACCCCCTAGGAATACCAGGTGCTGTAAGCTTTTTGAAAGGAATGGATGTTTATTTTCCAACATGTAAAAAAAAAATAAATAAAAATATTGTGAATGAAAATTCAACAGGTCAAAAAAAAACAAACAAAAATTCGTAGCTGTCGGAAGGAAACCGTGGTTTTCGATTGTACAAGCAATCGCTCAACAACAACAAATCACTTAAATCATCAAATAAAATGACTGAAGAAAACAAAAGAAATGAACAAAGAAATCCCAAAACAGAAAATGATACAAATAAATTCCGAAAACAAAATCAGTGACAGGGATTACCACTCCCATGACCAAAGGTGAAGAAACGAAGAAACCGAGACCCAGACAGGAGAGAGGCAAGTGAAATCGAGAAAGTTTTCGAAATGGAGTGGAAAAGGAAGAACTGTTTTTAATCCCACCCCAGTTAAGCAAAGAAGAATGGTCGACGTCTGAATGAGGGACGGCAGCCAGGAGGATTCTGAGATGTTTTTCACACTGGACCGGCATTTTGCCACGCAGTTCACTATAAGTTGGCCGAGTTGCTCTCCTTTCTTCGCTTACCTCCATACCACCCTGAGAAGGCCCGATCTCGTCTGATCTCGGAAGCGAAGCTGGGTTGGGCCTGCTTAGTACTTGGATGGGTGACCCCCTAGGAATACCAGGTGCTGTAAGCTTTTTGAAAGGAATGGATGTTTATTTTCCAACATGTAAAAAAAATAAATAAATAAAAATATTGTGAATGAAAATTCAACAGGTCAAAAAAACAAACAAAAATTCGTAGCTGTCGGAAGGAAACCGTGGTTTTCGGTTGTACAAGCAATCGCTCAACAACAACAAATCACTTAAATCATCAAATAAAATGACTGAAGAAAACAAAAGAAATGAACAAAGAAATCCCCAACAGAAAATGATACAAATAAATTCAAAACAAAATCAGTGACAGGTATTACGTCTCCGATGACCAATGGTGAACAAACGAAGAAACCGAGACCCAGACAGGAGAGAGGCAAGTGAAATCGAGAAAGTTTTCAAATGGAGTGGAAAAGGAAGAACTGTTTTTAATCCCCCCCCAGTTAAGCAAAGAAGAATGGTCGACGCCTGAATGAGGGACGGCAGCCAGGAGGATTCTGAGATGTTTTTCACACTGGACCGGTATTTTGCCACGCAGTTCACTATAAGTTGGCCGAGTTGCTCTCCTTTCTTCGCCACGGCCATACCACTCCTGAGAAGGCCCGATCTCGCCTGATCTCGGAAGCGAAGCTGGGTTGGGCCTGCTTAGTACTTGGATGGGTGACCCCTAGGAATACCAGGTGCTGTAAGCTTTTTGAAAGGAATGGATGTTTATTTTCCAACATGTAAAAAAATAAATAAATAAATAAAAATATTGTGAATGAAAATTCAACAGGTCAAAAACAAACAAAAATTGTAGCTGTCGGAAGGAAACCGTGGTTTTCGGTTGTACAAGCAATCGCTCAACAACAACAAATCACTTAAATCATCAAATAAAATGACTGAAGAAAACAAAAGAAATGAACAAAGAAATCCCAAACAGAAAATGATACAAATAAATTCGAAAACAAAATCAGTGACAGGTATTACGCCTCCGATGACCAATGGTGAACAAACGAAGAAACCGAGACCCAGACAGGAGAGAGGCAAGTGAAATCGAGAAAGTTTTCAAATGGAGTGGAAAAGGAAGAACTGTTTTTAATCCCACCCCAGTTAAGCAAAGAAGAATGGTCGACGTCTGAATGAGGGACGGCAGCCAGGAGGATTCTGAGATGTTTTTCACACTGGACCGGCATTTTGCCACGCAGTTCACTATAAGTTGGCCGAGTTGCTCTCCTTTCTTCGCCACGGCCATACCACTCCTGAGAAGGCCCGATATCGCCTGTTCTGGGAAGGGAAGCTGGGTTGGGCCTGCTTAGTACTTGGATGGGTGACCCCCTAGGAATACCAGGTGCTGTAAGCTTTTTGAAAGGAATGGATGTTTATTTTCCAACATGTAAAAATAAAAAATAAAAAAATAAAAATATTGTGAATGAAAATTCAACAGGTCAAAAAAAACAAACAAAAATTCGTAGCTGTCGGAAGGAAACCGTGGTTTTCGATTGTACAAGCAATCGCTCAACAACAACAAATCACTTAAATCATCAAATAAAATGACTGAAGAAAACAAAAGAAATGAACAAAGAAATCCCCAAACAGAAAATGATACAAATAAATTACCAAAACAAAATGAGGCACAGGTATTCCCCCTCCGATGACCAATGGTGAACAAACGAAGAAACCGAGACCCAGACAGGAGAGAGGCAAGTGAAATCGAGAAAGTTTTCGAAATGGAGTGGAAAAGGAAGAACTGTTTTTAATCCCACCCCAGTTAAGCAAAGAAGAATGGTCGACGTCTGAATGAGGGACGGCAGCCAGGAGGATTCTGAGATGTTTTTCACACTGGACCGGCATTTTGCCACGCAGTGGACTCTAAGTTGGCCGAGTTGCTCTACTTTCTTCGCCACGGCCATACCACTCCTGAGAAGGCCCGATCTCGCCTGATCTCGGAAGCGAAGCTGGGTTGGGCCTGCTTAGTACTTGGATGGGTGACCCCTAGGAATACCAGGTGCTGTAAGCTTTTTGAAAGGAATGGATGTTTATTTTCCAACATGTAAAAAATAAATAAATAAAAATATTGTGAATGAAAATTCAACAGGTCAAAAAAACAAACAAAAATTCGTAGCTGTCGGAAGGAAACCGTGGTTTTCGGTTGTACAAGCAATCGCTCAACAACAACAAATCACTTAAATCATCAAATAAAATGACTGAAGAAAACAAAAGAAATGAACAAAGAAATCCCGAAACAGAAAATGATACAAATAAATTCCGAAAACAAAATCAGGGACAGGTATTACGTCTCCGATGACCAATGGTGAACAAACGAAGAAACCGAGACCCAGACAGGAGAGAGGCAAGTGAAATCGAGAAAGTTTTCGAAATGGAGTGGAAAAGGAAGAACTGTTTTTAATCCCACCCCAGTTAAGCAAAGAAGAATGGTCGACGTCTGAATGAGGGACGGCAGCCAGGAGGATTCTGAGATGTTTTTCACACTGGACCGGCATTTTGCCACGCAGTTCACTATAAGTTGGCCGAGTTGCTCTCCTTTCTTCGCTTACGGCCATACCACCCTGAGAAGGCCCGATCTCGGAAGCGAAGCTGGGTTGGGCCTGCTTAGTACTTGGATGGGTGACCCCCTAGGAATACCAGGTGCTGTAAGCTTTTTGAAAGGAATGGATGTTTATTTTCCAACATGTAAAAAAAAATAAATAAATAAAAATATTGTGAATGAAAATTCAACAGGTCAAAAAAACAAACAAAAATTCGTAGCTGTCGGAAGGAAACCGTGGTTTTCGGTTGTACAAGCAATCGCTCAACAACAACAAATCACTTAAATCATCAAATAAAATGACTGAAGAAAACAAAAGAAATGAACAAAGAAATCCCGAAACAGAAAATGATACAAATAAATTCCGAAAACAAAATCAGTGACAGGTATTACGTCTCCGATGACCAATGGTGAACAAACGAAGAAACCGAGACCCAGACAGGAGAGAGGCAAGTGAAATCGAGAAAGTTTTCAAAATGGAGTGGAAAAGGAAGAATTGTTTTTAATCCCACCCCAGTTAAGCAAAGAAGAATGGTCGACGTCTGAATGAGGGACGGCAGCCAGGAGGATTCTGAGATGTTTTTCACACTGGACCGGCATTTTGCCACGCAGTTCACTATAAGTTGGCCGAGTTGCTCTCCTTTCTTCGCCACGGCCATACCACTCCTGAGAAGGCCCGGTGTCGGCTGATCTCGGAAGCGAAGCTGGGTTGGGCCTGCTTAGTACTTGGATGGGTGACCCCCTAGGAATACCAGGTGCTGTAAGCTTTTTGAAAGGAATGGATGTTTATTTTCCAACATGTAAAAAAAAATAAATAAAAATATTGTGAATGAAAATTCAACAGGGCAAAAACAAACAAAAATTGTAGCTGTCGGAAGGAAACCGTGGTTTTCGGTTGTACAAGCAATCGCTCAACAACAACAAATCACTTAAATCATCAAATAAAATGACTGAAGAAAACAAAAGAAATGAACAAAGAAATCCCGAAACAGAAAATGATACAAATAAATTCCGAAAACAAAATCAGTGACAGGGATTACGTCTCCGATGACCAATGGTGAACAAACGAAGAAACCGAGACCCAGACAGGAGAGAGGCAAGTGAAATCGAGAAAGTTTTCGAAATGGAGTGGAAAAGGAAGAACTGTTTTTAATCCCACCCCAGTTAAGCAAAGAAGAATGGTCGACGTCTGAATGAGGGACGGCAGCCAGGAGGATTCTGAGATGTTTTTCACACTGGACCGGCATTTTGCCACGCAGTTCACTATAAGTTGGCCGAGTTGCTCTCCTTTCTTCGCATACGGCCATACCACCCTGAGAAGGCCCGATCTCGTCTGATCTCGGAAGCGAAGCTGGGTTGGGCCTGCTTAGTACTTGGATGGGTGACCCCCTAGGAATACCAGGTGCTGTAAGCTTTTTGATAGGAATGGATGTTTATTTTCCAACATGTAAAAAAAAAAATAAATAAATAAAAAAAATATTGTGAATGAAAATTCAACAGGTCAAAAAAAACAAACAAAAATTCGTAGCTGTCGGAAGGAAACCGTGGTTTTCGATTGTACAAGCAATCGCTCAACAACAACAAATCACTTAAATCATCAAATAAAATGACTGAAGAAAACAAAAGAAATGAACAAAGAAATCCCGAAACAGAAAATGATACAAATAAATTCCCAAAACAAAATCAGTGACAGGTATTACGTCTCCGATGACCAATGGTGAACAAACGAAGAAACCGAGACCCAGACAGGAGAGAGGCAAGTGAAATCGAGAAAGTTTTCGAAATGGAGTGGAAAAGGAAGAACTGTTTTTAATCCCACCCCAGTTAAGCAAAGAAGAATGGTCGACGTCTGAATGAGGGACGGCAGCCAGGAGGATTCTGAGATGTTTTTCACACTGGACCGGCATTTTGCCACGCAGTTCACTATAAGTTGGCCGAGTTGCTCTCCTTTCTTCGCCACGGCCATACCATCCTGAGAAGGCCCGATCTCGTCTGATCTCGGAAGCGAAGCTGGGTTGGGCCTGCTTAGTACTTGGATGGGTGACCCCCTAGGAATACCAGGTGCTGTAAGCTTTTTGAAAGGAATGGATGTTTATTTTCCAACATGTAAAAATAAAAAATAAAAAAATAAAAATATTGTGAATGAAAATTCAACAGGTCAAAAAAACAAACAAAAATTCGTAGCTGTCGGAAGGAAACCGTGGTTTTCGGTTGTACAAGCAATCGCTCAACAACAACAAATCACTTAAATCATCAAATAAAATGACTGAAGAAAACAAAAGAAATGAACAAAGAAATCCCGAAACAGAAAATGATCCAACTAAACTCACAAACCAAAATCACTGACAGAGATTACGCCTCCGATGACCAATGGTGAACAAACGAAGAAACCGAGACCCAGACAGGAGAGAGGCAAGTGAAATCGAGAAAGTTTTCAAATGGAGTGGAAAAGGAAGAACTGTTTTTAATCCCACCCCAGTTAAGCAAAGAAGAATCGTCGACGCCTGAATGAGGGACGGCAGCCAGGAGGGTTCTGAGATGTTTTTCACACTGGCCCGGCACTTTGCCACGCCGTTCACTATAAGTTCGCCGAGTTGCTCTCCTTTCTTCGCTACGGCCATACCACCCTGAGAAGGCCCGATCTCGCCTGATCTCGGAAGCGAAGCTGGGTTGGGCCTGCTTAGTACTTGGATGGGTGACCCCCTAGGAATACCAGGTGCTGTAAGCTTTTTGAAAGGAATGGATGTTTATTTTCCAACATGTAAAAAAAAAAAAATAAATAAAAATATTGTGAATGAAAATTCAACAGGTCAAAAAAACAAACAAAAATTCGTAGCTGTCGGAAGGAAACCGTGGTTTTCGGTTGTACAAGCAATCGCTCAACAACAACAAATCACTTAAATCATCAAATAAAATGACTGAAGAAAACAAAAGAAATGAACAAAGAAATCCCGAAACAGAAAATGATACAAATAAATTCAAAACAAAATCAGTGACAGGTATTACGTCTCCGATGACCAATGGTGAACAAACGAAGAAACCGAGACCCAGACAGGAGAGAGGCAAGTGAAATCGAGAAAGTTTTCGAAATGGAGTGGAAAAGGAAGAACTGTTTTTAATCCCACCCCAGTTAAGCAAAGAAGAATGGTCGACGTCTGAATGAGGGACGGCAGCCAGGAGGATTCTGAGATGTTTTTCACACTGGACCGGCATTTTGCCACGCAGTTCACTATAAGTTGGCCGAGTTGCTCTCCATTCTTCGCTTACGGCCATACCACCCTGAGAAGGCCCGATGTCGTCTGATCTCGGAAGCGAAGCTGGGTTGGGCCTGCTTAGTACTTGGATGGGTGACCCCCTAGGAATACCAGGTGCTGTAATCTTTTTGAAAGGAATGGATGTTTATTTTCCAACATGTAAAAAAAAAAAATAAATAAAAAAAATATTGTGAATGAAAATTCAACAGGTCAAAAAAAACAAACAAAAATTCGTAGCTGTCGGAAGGAAACCGTGGTTTTCGGTTGTACAAGCAATCGCTCAACAACAACAAATCACTTAAATCATCAAATAAAATGACTGAAGAAAACAAAAGAAATGAACAAAGAAATCCCGAAACAGAAAATGATACAAATAAATTCCGAAAACAAAATCAGGGACAGGTATTACGCCTCCGATGACCAATGGTGAACAAACGAAGAAACCGAGACCCAGACAGGAGAGAGGCAAGTGAAATCGAGAAAGTTTTCGAAATGGAGTGGAAAAGGAAGAACTGTTTTTAATCCCACCCCAGTTAAGCAAAGAAGAATGGTCGACGCCTGAATGAGGGACGGCAGCCAGGAGGATTCTGAGATGTTTTTCACACTGGACCGGCATTTTGCCACGCAGTTCACTATAAGTTGGCCGAGTTGCTCTCCTTTCTTCGCCACGGCCATACCACCCTGAGAAGGCCCGATCTCGTCTGATCTCGGAAGCGAAGCTGGGTTGGGCCTGCTTAGTACTTGGATGGGTGACCCCCTAGGAATACCAGGTGCTGTAAGCTTTTTGAAAGGAATGGATGTTTATTTTCCAACATGTAAAAAAATAAATAAATAAAAATATTGTGAATGAAAATTCAACAGGTCAAAAAAACAAACAAAAATTCGTAGCTGTCGGAAGGAAACCGTGGTTTTCGGTTGTACAAGCAATCGCTCAACAACAACAAATCACTTAAATTATCAAATAAAATGACTGAAGAAAACAAAAGAAATGAACAAAGAAATTCCCTAACAGAAAATGATACAAATAAATTCCGAAAACAAAATCAGTGACAGGTATTACGTCTCCGATGACCAATGGTGAACAAACGAAGAAACCGAGACCCAGACAGGAGAGAGGCAAGTGAAATCGAGAAAGTTTTCAAATGGAGTGGAAAAGGAAGAACTGTTTTTAATCCCACCCCAGTTAAGCAAAGAAGAATGGTCGACGTCTGAATGAGGGACGGCAGCCAGGAGGATTCTGAGATGTTTTTCACACTGGACCGGCATTTTGCCACGCAGTTCACTATAAGTTGGCCGAGTTGCTCTCCTTTCTTCGCTTACGGCCATACCACCCTGAGAAGGCCCGATCTCGTCTGATCTCGGAAGCGAAGCTGGGTTGGGCCTGCTTAGTACTTGGATGGGTGACCCCCTAGGAATACCAGGTGCTGTAAGCTTTTTGAAAGGAATGGATGTTTATTTTCCAACATGTAAAAAAAAAATAAATAAAAAAAAATTGTGAATGAAAATTCAACAGGTCAAAAAAAACAAACAAAAATTTGTAGCTGTCGGAAGGAAACCGTGGTTTTCGGTTGTACAAGCAATCGCTCAACAACAACAAATCACTTAAATCATCAAATAAAATGACTGAAGAAAACAAAAGAAATGAACAAAGAAATCCCGAAACAGAAAATGATACAAATAAATTCCGAAAACAAAATCAGGGACAGGTATTACGTCTCCGATGACCAATGGTGAACAAACGAAGAAACCGAGACCCAGACAGGAGAGAGGCAAGTGAAATCGAGAAAGTTTTCGAAATGGAGTGGAAAAGGAAGAACTGTTTTTAATCCCACCCCAGTTAAGCAAAGAAGAATGGTCGACGTCTGAATGAGGGACGGCAGCCAGGAGGATTCTGAGATGTTTTTCACACTGGACCGGCATTTTGCCACGCAGTTCACTATAAGTTGGCCGAGTTGCTCTCCTTTCTTCGCTTACGGCCATACCACCCTGAGAAGGCCCGATCTCGTCTGATCTCGGAAGCGAAGCTGGGTTGGGCCTGCTTAGTACTTGGATGGGTGACCCCCTAGGAATACCAGGTGCTGTAAGCTTTTTGAAAGGAATGGATGTTTATTTTCCAACATGTAAAAAAATAAATAAATAAAAATATTGTGAATGAAAATTCAACAGGTCAAAAAAACAAACAAAAATTCGTAGCTGTCGGAAGGAAACCGTGGTTTTCGGTTGTACAAGCAATCGCTCAACAACAACAAATCACTTAAATCATCAAATAAAATGACTGAAGAAAACAAAAGAAATGAACAAAGAAAT